>CM056597.1:20530123-20942623 GCA_029721355.1 Tegillarca granosa
GAACCCACACTGGTAAGAGACAGTGGACTACAAGGCTAATGCTGAATACACTGAGCCAAAAACACAAATAACAAAAAATGACACCTACTATTATTTAAATGACATTTTATTTACAATGGGTACAAGTAAAGAATATTTTGGAATATTACTCGATTTTAATACACAAATTGTTAAAGTGTATGTACTTCACATTTTATTTAAAAAAGACTCTTGAATTTGTTTGTCAGAAAAAGTTTATTTTGTATGCATGTTATTCAGCCATTACTGTTAAACCAAAAGTCTACTTGTATACTTTTTCACAATACAAGAATGTGTGTTTAAATTTTTCTTAGAATTCTCTTCAGAAGTTATAAAAATGTATTCAAATATGAACTTTTAAGAAAATTTTATTCTCTTAACAAATCTTTAATTCTTTCTAGAATTTATGTAATATTGAAGTGTTATTTTAAAACTTAAAAGCTTTTAAGGAATGATTTTTTTTTTGTATTTTTATTTTTAAAGACTTTATGTCTTAATCCTCAATACAAGCATACCATTAAAAATGTAACAATTTACCATTTCTTCAAAATGAATATTTATCATATTCCTTATAAAAAAAATTTCTGTAGTACAGCATTTTTAAAATATTTTTCATAAAACTCTATGAGTTTTGATACCATTTCATTAATGAAAGATTCATTTGTTTTAATATTTACAATTCTCATATCATTGAATGTATAAACAACTAAATCACATTCGGTTCTATTTGTACAGAAAAGTTGACCTTGTATCTGATAGTAGTTATCATGTGAAGTACTGAGCTGTAGATCACCATCTTTGTTTTTTTAGGAAGGAACAGTACTTTCTGAAATCATGCTGTCTTAAGCACTATATGGGCATTTTACTTCCACAAGTTTGTCAGAATTAGCAACTAAAGCATCAGGTGAAGCTGCACTATATGAATGTGTTTTGCTTACATGAATGCCACATGATTCTGTCACAGTTGTTGCCAATTTAATATATTTTATGTCTTTATCTGAAATTTCTGAAATTTTAGACAGCTTGAGCCATCTTTCTGATAGTGGTTCTTTGCAGTAATCATGATCTAAATCTACCGCATATGGATTTGCTGGTTTAAAAACCTGTGATATTGGCATTTTATTTATTGAAGGGTGGTTAAGGCAAGTATTTCTGAAAAAATGAGGGTAGCGAGCTGTATTTCTATATTTTTCTGGTCTAGGATCAAAATTAACATTTATGTTTGTATTAGCCAGAGGCAGATCAGCCGACTTTATAGGACTACCTGTGTATGGTTTAACCTGATGAAAAGTTTGTAATTTTTGTGTGCAGGTTTCTTCAGTGAGCATTTCACCTGAAGAACAAAATTTATATAAACAATGTTAAACTGCACATACATGTTTGCAGTGAGCATGAGGACCCATGCCTGCTCCACATTCGCATTGAGCTTCATAAACAGAACCAGATTTATCTTAACAAATATCAATTTTATATAACAACTTTTTTTTTCATTTGTGCACGACACTGTGACTGTAAAATTTGTCATTTTCTGACGATGCGCTTACAAATTTCAAAAACTGATTGCTATATAAATATGATGCATCATTATCTATGGATTTATCATTTAGTCCCAAATAAGATTCAATGGCAGAGAATTTCACTTTCACAAAGTCAGAGTCTTTATTTAAATCTTTGAAACTTTTTAAATCAGGAATAATTATACTCCATTCTTCTACCATAATTTCCCTACCAAAATCTTCATTTCTATCATATGCTTCTAGTCTGAAACGGGACAAAATTTTTAACCAAACATTTCTGCATGTGCATTTTAAGATACTGAAAATGTAGTCATTAAAAATATGGATTCTGTTATAAGGTACTTAAGAATTTGTTTTTAAATTCTGATTTTTTAAATAAAAATACAAATTCATGTTCAGTGTCATACACAAATAGTATTAATAAAATTGCATATTTGATGAACAAAAAATTAATAAAAATCAAAATCGGAAGACTAACTATTGTAAATTATTTATTGAATGTTGAATTTGGTTTAACAGAATTCAGATAGATATAGATGTAAATGATTCGAATGTCTTTAACATTGTTTCAACATTTTCAGTCATCTCACAGCATTGATATTTATTATTAGATCATTGCATGAATTAATGAAAGATGCCTGAGTATTTGGACTACACTGACTAGTGATAGTTGATGTCAAATTCTAGGAGCTAATACACCAAGCCAAAAGACACAGTCTAACTATTATTCCTCCTTGTCCATTAACCAGGCAGTAGGCAAGCAGGTTGTGTCCTTAACCCATAATTAGGCATTAATGCTTAGTGACATTGCCAAGCTGAGCAACTGGAACTAAAGGTTGTATTACTTTCCCCCCTTTAGTCTTACACTAGGTAAGCTAGTCTTTATTCTAACCCATTAAAGCCAAGTGCCAAGGCTAGCAGCAGAAACTTCAAATATTTTACAACTTAAGTATTTAGTGGCCTGGTATTGAACCAAGATTTGCCATACATGAATATTTCTGATTGATATACTGTGAAATCATTAATTTTCGTGGTGTTCCAATTTTCGTTGTTTTCGTGGACATCATGACCCACGAATTTACATGTCAACGAATATATTTGCAAATATCTGAAATTTCTGAATATGGATAAATTTACCTCTCGAGGCGTGATTACAAACTCATTGCCTTCATTCATAATAACGTTGATTTGGATTGCTTTAAATATACATAATTAACATAATTTCTATAGACACAATTGACTTTATTACCTAATTTATACTCAACCTGAAAATAAATCGCGAGGTTACCAGTGGGGAAAATGGTTCTCCAAACATCACAGGCAGTTACATTCAAAAACAAGAAGTTTACAGGTACTTAACCCACGAATTCATCATCCCACGAAATGGTATTTTTTCTGACATCAACGAAAATTGGAGCCCACGAATTTAAATGTATTCACAGTATTATGTGCATTTACAACAAATGCCTTTTACAGCATGTTAAAATCCGTGTTAATCAAAGTCACAAGTAAAGTTTGTCCGTTTGCTTGTAGGTCAACGATTCTCTTTGAGCACTCTAGATTTCCTACACCATCCAAGAATCTGGACTTTGTCTTGCCTCTTGGGCATAAACACCACTTTTGTAACAATAAACTACACAAAAACTTACTACTGTTACTTAATGATAAAAATCACCAAAATATTATGGTATGTAAATGATTATATAGACAGTTACACTTAGCCTATATTTTACTGTATTGTAAAATGAAAGTAGAAAGTGAAAGAAGACAGATGCCTGCCAAGTCGGGAAATGTCGGCATTTTGTAACATAAATGACAAACAACTGTTAACACAGCCTATCGTTAAATCAAATAATTACCGCACTGACGCTAATAGCGTCAGTGCCATCGTATCGAATGATTTGAATCTTGGAAAAATATGTAGATCTAGGCTGTATTTGTTATTGAGACCAAGCCCTTTCAGACTTTCTGAACGAGGAAACGATTTGCGAATATGTACCTCTCTTTTAACTTCGCTTTCCGGACCCGAAACTCTCGCACCACGCTTTTTAAGTTCTTCTTTGAGTGCAGAAAGATCCCACGATCCATAATCACCGAAGTTGCTAGCCATCATCACATTCAATATTATAATACAGCCTACGTTACGAACGTCAATATGGCGGTCGCAACAAGCTAGGACTGGATCGATTCGTACGCCACCTGTATTCAGGGGGACATAACCCACTATATAAAACGACAAATGTTTCCCATTAAATTAAAAAATAAAAATAATATCTCGAAAACAAAAGTTGGACTATTCATCTTGAAACTTTGACGTTCTATATTAAATAAAACAAACATACCAATCCGTGTCCACATCACAATCCCATAAACAAAGTAAAAACTTTGCAAACTGGCAAAATATGTTATACACGTGAACTTCCATCAAGGAAGTGAGGCCTGGTGCTCCAGAAGGGTAAGCACCTCCAGTCTAGGTAGCTACACCCGTCATGTGCATTAAATTGATATAATAACCATTTAAGAAATTTAAAAAAAATAAAAATAAAAAACTTATTACTATGAGCCCTTTTTAGTTTTAACCGATGTTAAGGAGAACGATACATAGATTTTTTTACATAAAAAAGAAAAAGGTAAAATGAACCAGTATTATGCCTAACAAAATTGATAATCATGACACTTGAGCCGGTTATATAGATCTAAGTAAAATGTGCTGCCTAACAGTGCAGATAATAATGCGGACTGAACTGAATCCATGTATCTCTGAAGCACAGATTAGGTGACGTCTGAATAAATTTTCATCAGCTAATTTAATTCTTTTAAATTATAAAAATAAAAATAAATTTAAGAAATGTTTGGTTTTTTACTTGCTTTACCATTTCTAAATACAAGATTAGAGCATAAGCAATTCAAAAAACCTTTTCATTGTTTTCTTAGGTCTTAGAATATGATGTTTCATATTGACAATCTCTGCGTTTTCTATGAAAAGAAATTGCATGTATTGATTCTTACAAGGTAAACCAAATACACTTTAAAAATTTGAAGCTTTGGGGTTTCTTATTTTACGCTTTCGTGTTTTAATTTATTTAATTAATAATAAAGGTGTGTAGGTGTATATTTCCCGTTTGATAGCATTTAAATGATTTAACTAATCCTTTTAATGGTTCCTTAATGTCAATAAACTTTTAAAACAGCGTGGACTATTTTCTGTTATTGAAGTGTATAATTACATATTATTCTATATGCAAATATTTAAGGGAGATCTAAAATAACAGATTGCTTTTTGTAACTGAAAAAGTCTGTTTTGGTAAAACTAAAGATTCAAGAACACATTACAATACCAGGCTTCAGTTTTATAATCATTACTTGACTAAGATGTTCCTCAGCTAAAATTTGGCAAGTTTTAAGTCCTAATAATTCTATTAATTGTTAAGATATGCAGAAATTTTATGTGTCAGTTTGAAAATCACTTAAAGCTCATAACATCTATATCCATCCATTTCCAGTTTTGTGAAAAATGAACATTCATAATTCGAAATGAGACTGCTGATATCTTTTTACATTTAAGGTAAGGGAAATCTTAGTTAAGGAAAGATTGTAAGTACTAATAATTCTAATATTTTCATTTGCCCTGTGAACTTCCCATAGCTGCAAGCTTGAGAGCCGTTGTAATTATTACTGACAATGAATGCCAAAAAATTTTGTCACTCCGTGTATGAATACATATAAAATGCAATACACAATCGGGAACTACATTATCGTAGGTAAACAAACATGACTGTCACGTCACATTTGTTTACATTCGAGACGAGATTGAAAAACACATTTACGAGATATTACAAATTAAAATCAAAGAAGTTAATAAAATAATACTTTGATAACATATATAGGCACCTGGCTGATATTCACCGTAATATTGACATTGTGAGAAACAGAGTGGTGTTTTTGATGGCCCGTTGAAAGAACAGACAACAACAGATCAGTCAAAACCATCAAACCACAAAAAAATTTGAACAATCGGATCTTTAAAAAATTCTTCCTTGACAAAGCTGCTATATACCCTACTATTTTGAGACAACGTGTAATGGTACAAATTGTCAATCAATTTTGTGTCTCGCGGGATGTAAATTTCAAGTGATGTAAATTTCAGTTGGAATTAGATTCACGCATGTATGCCATATCCACTGAAAATTGTCCGTTTAACATGCTGTGTTTGTTGATCGGAAAAACTGAGAAATCATCCACATGCTTTTAATCAATTTACAAGAGATACAATAGGAACTCCTCAAAAGTACAATACATGGTATAAGTACTACACAACTCCTTGCTAACCTTATAACGATAATTTTCTAAACTTTGAGAGATATTTGCACCACACCAGGCGTAAAGAATAAGTATAATTCTCACTGCTTTGCTGTCTACATTTGAATGATACCGAGTATGAAGCTCGGCACATTATGTTAGAGTGAATCTCAACGTAACAATGTCGACATTCCAGAAAAAATCTTTAGGTAAATCCCTGTCTACTAACATATCACAGATTCGAAACCCACATGCTTGGCCATTGAAAATTATCCCTTAGCTACAGTCCCCCCTTCCCGTTTCAGATTCACAAATTTCACTTCCGACATTTAGCCAGCAATCTTTTACTCAAGACTTCTTTGCAAATTGAAATTGGGCCACACAGGTGCACCTGATTTTCGACTAAAATATAGTCCACAAATAACAACTTATTTATCGTTGATATTCAATTTTTATATATATTATTTATATCCAATATTCTAAAAAATTCATTATGTTAATGAAAAATAGAGAAAATACCATCAAAATACCTGATAACACTATAATTTTTCAAACCAAAACTCCCCGTTGTTACCCCACATTAAAAATATTGCGGATTAATAATGTGTCGTTCTCGGTCTTAAATTTAGCTGTTGCGTCTACTGGACTCCCCCGATGTGCATGTGTTATAGATGGGATTTTTTTTTTCTTAAAATAAATGAATAATTTTTTTTTTAAAAAAAAATATTAAATGAAAATACGCTAACGCGCGTTATTCCGTTTGCTTGCAAAGTTGTTGCCTTCATACTGACAATGAACACCATTTTAAAACAGTTCAATTGTTAATTAATTGTTCAGACACACAGGAATTTTATTTGTCATTTTAAAAATCACTCTAAGCTCATAACATTCATATCCATCCATATTCAGTTTTGTGAAAAATGACTGCTGATATCTTTTTACATTTAAGGTAAGGAGAATCTTAGTTAAGGAAAGATTGTAAAGCTGGGTCAGTTTATGACAAAAACTACCAAACAAGACAATTATAAATCTATCTACTTTGGAAGGGCACTAAAACTATTGTTTATTTTGAGAATTTATCTAAGTTATATTGTTAGAATAATTCAAGCTAAGAAATGCATACATTTAAAATTTATCAGAATTCACAAACCTTCGCTTAGCTTTTCAAAAAACACAATATTGATTTTTTAATTTAGTATCAGTCATTGTCTATGGAATAAAAAACCTAAGAATGAAAGTATTATAGGTTTCTTAAACTATTTGACGTATCTGTTTTACAAATTTTGTTATTATACTGCCTAAAATTTTTTTTCCTTCCTGTCAATTCAAAAACTTTAAGAAAACGATTGTCATCAATGTGAAGTGCCCCCATTCGATGTACTTATATAAGGAAATAACACGTTTATTGAAACGTTTTCTTCATGATTTCCGCAGTTAAATAATGGTATACCAAGAAAAAACAATTGATGAGTTATAAGTAGAATTTGGAAATGAACAAATTTAAACATTAATACAATAAAGAACAACAGCAGGTAACTTTTTAAGTATCATCATCAGGCAAAGTAAAGTAAAAGACCAAGGAATGAAAGAAAAACAATTTGTAATATAATATAAAATTATGTATAATTAGCATATAACGGCGAATGGAAAAATCCTACTAATGTCTTTGTTAGTTGGTAAATACAACTAGTTATGAGTTAGATTATTATACTATATATAAGAATGGCATTGTTAGTAGCACCAATTGTAGTATAAGACTCTTTGTCGACGGTACTTCCCCTAAAGTTATAGTTAAAGATCCAATATCAGACATTATTCCTCTCAGTTATATTGTGGAAGGTTTTTTATGGTCTCATAGATGTAAAGTTAAATTTAATCCTAATAAAAAAGGAATGTATGACTTTTAAAAGGAAAACTCCTACAAACACCCAACACCCACCTTTATTTACGAATAACATCGAGCTCAACAGAGTTTACAACCACAAGCCTATTGGAGTAACATTTCTATCTGATGACTCTTGGTCTTTTCAAATTGATTCTATTTTAAGTAAAACCCGTTTTCGAATATCTTTATTGCGTCTTTAACAATTTCAACTAATTACTATTACACTTTTATTCAAAGCAATATCTGCTTTACATTCACTTGACCCCTCTGGAATATGGATATGTTTTTAGAATAATGTTACGCTATAGTACAGTAATTTGTTTGACAAAATCAATTTGAAAACAGGTCATATATAAATTCATACAATACAAAACAGCAGAAACATTATGTATAATTTTTAGTAATAAACTAAATTTTGTTTCAATGTTTTACCCTTTGTTTTTAGAATAGAATTCCAAAAGAAAAACAGAATTCCTTTCTTAAACAGGTTAAAATAATAGTTGAATAGAAATAAGTCAAATATTACTTCGTGTCAATCAATAAGTATCTTTATATGTATGCTATCTCACATGTTGTTCTACCACAGAAAGTTGATAAAAATAAGTTGTGATAACTACATTCTTTCTACATTTGGTAAGGACACTTTATGGGAAATGATCAACTTTTTATTTTAAATGAACTTTAGAGCAACTCTAAATCAGTATTCTTAGTTGCATTGTCTATTTTAATCTACGTACATGTTGAAGCCACGCCTGTTTTTCTAAAACAATATTTCGTTTGAGTGAACGTGCAGGAGTTGGTTTTTAAATAAAAAAGAATTAATATTTTCATCATCTGCCAATTTTTGCCATTTTTGTCATAATTCTTTAATCAATTCTTTGATGAAGTTATTTTAGAGTCAATATTAGCAGGTATTTTTATATTTCTTTCCATACATGCAGCACAAAGTTTTATTTAATTACAACCCCATTCATCAAATTTTACAAAATCATGACCTCTAGCTATTAAGCTATTTCTGTAATTTGTATCTCAGTTGAGTTGTTTCTTCGACAAAGAAATTAATTGAATATTTTTATAAGGATATTCTTTTAAGTAAATTTGATTAATGTTTTTGATTATGTTAAGAAATCCTCTACTCCTTGTTTTTTATTTAAATAACTGTTTTCAGATTACATGCAAGTTTAAACAATCGGTATTATTTTATATTTTTTAACTCACCTGAGCTGAAAGCTCAGATGAGCTATTGCTATTCATCTTCGTCCGCCGTGCGTTGTCCGTCGTGCGTCGTCCGTAGTTGTCGTCAGTCGTGCTTTGTCAGTCGTCCGTCGTGAGTAAACTTTTTACATTTTAATATTCTCCTCCAAAACCACTGGGCCAAATTTAATGAAATTGGTAACCGTCATGCTTGGGTGAAGCCCTTTAAGATTTGCACAAATGAAGAAGTTATGTCCCCTTTAGTTCCGATAAAGGGGGAATATTGAATTTTTAAAATTCTTCTCCTCTGAATCTTCAAGAGATATACCTTAGTTATTTCATTTATAACATCCTTATGTCATCTTTTTTCAGATTTGCACAAATGGTAGCCATGGGGCTCAATATGAGGAAAATTGAAATGCACTGAGTGGCAAAATTGCTTAAAATTATGTATTTGTCACTATATCTTGAAAACTATTAACTTTTTGTATAGGCATGCATATTAGATTATTGTAGGTATTGACATGACGATCATTTGGTATATGAATCAAGATCATATGTTGAAAGGTCAAGGTCACAGGTGCAGGAGAAAACTTAAATTGCTAATTATCTTAAAAACTATTAACTTTTTACATAGGCATGTATATTAGAATATTGTAGGTAGTGACATGACGATCATTTTGATATATCGTTCAAGATCATATGTTGAAAGGACAAGGTCATATCAACATAGGAATAGTTAAATTATTAATCATCTTAATTGCTATTAATTTCATGAATAGGCATGTATATTGTAGGTATTGACATGACAATCATATATGGTTGGAGGTCATATCTGGTCAAGGACATAGCTGCATAAGTATACTGAAATTGATTAATGATTTAGAAATTATTCATTGCACTACAGTTACTTCATGCATTTTATATAAGCTACTTATAAATGACATGTAAGTGGATATATTTCTGATTAAGTTTTGTGGGAGTTCTTAACTTGAGAAAACTTTTAAAGTTTCTGTACTTTATATATTGTCTATTACACTTTGCAAACAATATTAGACATATCTTCTAGTGAGCGTTAAGGCCCATTGGCCTCTTGTTAAATAATCTCTTGTTTCTTGAAGTATATATTTTTGTTTCTACTACTTTTTAAAGCTAAACTCATTTATCTATGTGCAATTTTTAATTCATTATTAGGTTTGTTAAATATATATATATATATATATATATATATATATATATATATATATATATATATATATATATATATATATGTGTGTGTGTGTGTGTGTGTGTGTGTGTGTGTGTGTGTGTGTGTGTTATAGAGATCATAGGTACTTCAGAGGTTTAAATCTGCGGTCTTTTTATTTTTAAGACCATTTGTACATATATTGAAGATGTGACCACATACTTATCAACAATATTGTGATGACGATCATAAAACTTTTTAAGGGCCTTGATTAGCCTAGGCTTGCAATATTCTTGCGTCAACAGTTTCATTGTAACAGTTTGCTTCGTTGTAGAAAGTCCCCATAGTGAAAACAAGTTCTACCATAACGTATAAACTGTGAAACAAATACACCATACGTATTAACAATAATAATATTTTTCTTTCAGAATGCGTTTGATAAAAATTAGATATTCAAACCTAAAAATGTATTATGCAATTTTTAGCACAAACAAGAATTAGAGTAGACAAACAAATGAAATATGACAGAATAAATATATACAAATGAACCAGTGATTAAAACCACAATATCGTATTTCGATCTTGATTAAATTCTACGTTTGATCGAGAGCGTTTCGTATATTGTGTTAATGTCTTTTCGAAGTTTTTTCTCCTGTACAAAATATTTACTTTTTATGTATTTACCTCTTGATTTATTATTTCAAAGAAACACACACACACACACACACACACACACACACACACACAGAGAGAGGTCCCGACATATTTTTTATTTTAACAATCAGGCATTGCATATTATTCATTTGAAAAAACAAAGTTGATGAAAACTTTGTGAAAAGTTTGTAAAAACTTCCTTATTGTATTATGTAGCATTGTGTTGCAATATCGAAGATTATAAAATAAAAGAACCTCAGAAAACAATGACATATCTAGTTCTTACCCTCCAGGAGCAACCGGCCTAACTTCCATGATAGAAGTTCAGGTGTATAACTAAATTTGCCAGTTTTTTTTAAATTTTTACTTTCTGTTTTCGGGAGTTGTGATTTGGACATGGACTGGTATGTTTGTGTTTTATTTTTTTCTACCTATTACCAATTATTTATATACGGCATACACTACTGTAATCAGAGTTGAACTAGTCAAACACATAATGAATAGTTAAATGCAATAAAATATTTTTAAAAATTAACAAAAATAAATTCGAGGTTTTTTCTAAACGTATTTTACTTAAGTATTGATCAAAATAAATTCAATTCATAACAAAAGAAAAAACTTGTGAAATTTTGATGTGCCACATGTACACATTTCGGATATCATTCCCCATCAGTGGCACTAAGAGCCAAAACGTTTGATAGATAATATCGTAAGCAAGCCATACAGTTGAAAATTAGTTCAACTGTTGAAACCTGTTCCAAAATCACATGAATAAAAATCCAGCTAAGAAATGCCTTACATGAGGGAACAAACCTTAATTTTAAATAAATTTCAAAAATTCAGACGACTGAAAATTTTGCTAAATGGTATGTTTGTTGCCAGCACAAAGTACCAGCTACTGAGTAATTGATACCCTCGGTGAGTTATACTCCATCAGCAGCGGTACTCGCTAAGGGATTGTTATATACATAACAGAAATACCTGTTCAATTTTGATGTGTCGTATGTCGAATTTCGGAATATTAGAAGTTATTAGTCAAAATTCCGATAAACTAAGAAATGTTTTGTTTTACTTTTTGTCTTACTGAAATGAAAGTTTTATATAACTCTAAGTTGCTTGTTATGGAATTCTCTTTTAAAATTGAAAATGTAAAATGCTTCAAATTTCAACAAAACAAAATATCATTTGATTTGATCATTTCTGAAAACGACGATATCAATGGACATATTTGGTTAGTCCCAAGCATTACTTGTTTTTGGAACACGCCTTTCAGCAAATTAAAAACATTGTCAGGATTTCTGTTTACGTTATTCACAATATTATTTAAGATTTTAAAGTAATTAGAGAAAAAAGGGAATAAATTGATATATTAATAAAAATAAATAAATATAAATTTTAAGAAATAAAATTAAAAAGTTAAGAATGAAAAACAGACAAATCATGATACGTGTAAATATGTATTTCAACATCTAATATAAAGAGAATCTATTACAAGTTTGAGGTCGAGATGGGGTAATTGATTTTCCCCATTTCGACCTCAGTCGAGTAATTGATTATTTTTCTCGCATATTATTTACGAAAAAATACCGGAATCCCTACTATTACGATGCAAGATTTTGCGAGCGGATAAATACAAGACACGCAACAAAAACAATAACGTTTCACTCACAGCAGAATGTAAGCTTACGCGAAAAAACAAAAACAATGATTTTTCTCTTTATATATATATATACATCGTTTAGTAAAATTATTATTACTTATCATAAAAAGTCTTTTTGTTGTTTTCATTTATTTTTTTTCACACTAAATTATGATCCTTGGCATTTGAAAAAAAATGCAGTCCCTGTTCAACTTAGATAGGCTACACGTGAGCACGCGGGGTGCGATATGGAAAAATATTGTACTACCAATTCAGTGAGATAAATCTATCAACTATGTGAGAAATAGCCATATCGTCGTGCAAATCAGTCACCAGAGTCGTCGATTTTTATAAATTTAAAAACATGTGATCAGAGATCACAGAGAACTACAAGTCCATCATGATACCTAAATATAATCAATTTTTCCCAAACAAAAATACACATGTATAGAAATCTAATTTGTTGTTTAATATATATTGATAGTAACAAATATAGAATGCCTCAAGAGATATCAACTATTTTCATCAAGTTTTGGTAATTAGAAAGATAAAGGATAGAATCAATATTAAATGTTTGAATTACTTGAATTAGTTAAATATGACATTCTGTCTTGTCAAAACAAAAATAAAAAACGATATGAAAATATCTACTTTTTTGGACAAATTTGAGTTTGAAAAATTTTTCAGAAATAAATTCAATCGTATTTTTGTATAACATCTGATAATTTTAAACTTAGGAAATGAACATTACTAATTCAAGCAATTTAGCAAACATTCTATTCTACAATGTATTTAAAATCTTTTTTGTAAATTAAGAAGTGTTAAATGCTATGGCAGGACTATTTGTACTGTAATGAACTTGCCTTCTGTGGTTTTGTGAAAACAAGTATGTTATAAAATATGATTAATGTTCATTGTGTACTCTTTGAATCATAAAACACGTCGAACTGCACAATACATATACATGTAGTTAAGTTTAGAAAAATACCAAAGCACTTTGCGCAATCTTTTACAACTAACTTGACATCTAATTACCTGCTACGTATCTTGCAAAGAGCAAATAACACGAACTAAAATTCATGACGTCGAAACACGATGAAATTGTGTTTATTTTTTTATCACTTTTTTATTCAACCGATTATTTTCAAATAGAACATGCTTTGAAAACGAGTAACAAATAAAGGGTTTCTTTACCACTTTGTTGAAATCGTTGGCAAAACATAGACTTTGCTTTATTTTGACATAAGGTTGTCTGATGGTAAATTCGAAATTTTAGGTCAGCTTCAGTTCAACAGTGTATAATTAACTTTTTCGGCAATTGTATTTCTGTTAAATTATAAGAAGCCTTACCTTTTTATATGACCATTCAGTGTTGCAAAAGGCCTAATTTTTAGTCTATATTCAGTTTAAAACATACTAGTCACAACTAAACTCAAAAGTTACCAGGAAGATTGTACGGTCAAAATATTGTCAGTTGAAGAAAAATTTTAAATTAAAATTAAAAATAGTTATATTGACTCGAAGCTTTTGTAAATGTTTTTGATAACCTTGCAGGTACGACAATTTTTTTAAGTTTAAGTACTAAGATGCTTGGTAACAGTGATTTTATATTACTAAGTAGAATATACAACCAAATGAGAAAAACAAAATTCGACTAAAGACTCTAAAAATGCAAATTTTGAGATCAGATTTGCGAATTAAATTTGATTCAAGAATAATATCTTAAAACAATTTGACTCATGATAGAGTTACTAACTACATTAAAAAGGTGGAATATTAAGTTTTCTATTTATAATAATTACATTCAAATTTTTAATTAAGAATCTGACAAACTGTTATGTATGATGTGCATTTTCCGTTTAATCCCGGACACACTTAAGACTTTACATCAGTTCACTTTTTCCTTAAAGACCGACCTCAATTGTGATTTTGTACACGTAAAGTTATTTTTCAAAGATATAAATAAACATTCCAAAGAAGTAAGGGTGTGTTATAAGACAACCATGTAACTGAGTCATATAATTACATTTTTGTATCAAAGTCATATTTTCAGCATTGACATAGGGTCTAAAAATGTACAAAAAGTAATGCTATTTTGTTATATATTTACTAGCAGTAATTAAAATGAAGAGGTTTGTTAGTTATATGTACAATATGTTATCAACTTTTTGAACACTATTTGCGAAATTAATAGGTGTGGGTTCAAAAATTACTCTAACAAAGCCTCTTAACATTTATTCTCGAGCCCTTTTCATACATGGTGCTCGATACTCTATGACTCCGAGGGGGATTTATCTTTTATTTTCTAGTTTGTCTCGTTTAATCAGCAACTTTTATTTTATTGTGTCTTCAGTCGAACTGATTATTTGTATGTTCCTAATTCTCAATAACAAATATATTATTAAAAAAACAAACAAATGATAACACGCACACACACACAGACACACATATAAATATATATGTATATATATACACACATGTATATATATATATATATATATATGTATATATATATATATATATATATATATATATATATATATATATATATATATATATATACTTAGATTTAATATTTAAAAGACTTAAAGACGTATATCGTTTTATGTTATTTGAATACCAAATACTATTTCTAACAAAAAATATTGTCAGATAAACATCAAAGGTTTCATTTAACCTATATAAAAATGAACTTTATCTATTATTATATAGCATAAAAACAACTACTGTTTGTAATTAGATCTATATTTGATAACATAACTATTAAACATAGAAAAAGGTAATCAAAAGGTTATCATTAACGTAATTGCATTGTTAATTGTTTTTGTCGCGTAGGAGCTAAAGAGCTTTAAGCTTTGTACACAAAAATAAATTACAAAGATTTCATGATAAGTTTCTAATAAAAGATGGAAATCTGCTTCCGAAATTCATATTCTGTGCAGTAACACATAATTAACTATAAGACGACACCTTTTACCACTACAGTAGCACAGTTGTACAGTACACGCTACAAATGTAGAAGGTCGGGGTTCCAACCCAAGTCGGGACTGACAAAGACTTTAAATAGAAAGGTACTGTTTTTTTCGCCAAGCACTCAGCGTGTAGAAATTAAACCCACTTTTGGAGGGGATACCTGAAGAAAAAACATTATGTCCCATTTCAGGGCAGGCGTTGCACGCTAAATAACCTACATAAAAATGAACTTTATATATTTTTTTATAACATAAAAACAACTAATGTTTGTTATTAGATCTGTGATATTTGATAACATAACTATTAAACGTAGTAACAGGTAATCAAAATGTAATCATTAACGTAATTGCATTGTTCAAATTTTTTTGTCGAAAAAAGAAGAGGTTTAAGCTTTGTACTCACAAATGAATAACAAAGATTTCATGATAAGTTTCTAACAAAAAATTGGAAATCTGCTTCCGAAATTAATATTCTGTGCTGTAGCACATATCCATAAGACGACACCTTTTACCACTACAGTAGCACAGTTGTACATACTCGCTAAAAATGTAGGAGGTCGGCATTCCAACCCCAGTCGGGACTGACAAAGACTTAAAATAGGAAGGTACTGTTTTTCGCCAAGCACTCAGCATGTAGAAATTAAAGCCACTTCTGGAGGGGATACCTGAGAAACATAATGTCCCGTGTCAGGGCAGGCGTTGTACGCTTAATAATCTGACTGTATGCACATTGCCCTGTGTGCTATACAAAGGTTATTTTTTTTAAAAAAATCTTCACTGTTGAAGTCTCGATATTAGTGAAAAATTCTTGACTGGGTTGTAATCCCAAACCAATCAATCAATCAATCAATCAATCAAACTCGAAACTTGAAAAAAAATCTTTCAATACCCAAACGCAACTCAGAAACAGTTAAGGTAGGCTTAATCATTAACAAATGTTTCTTATTTTGACAGCTTACTGCCAAATTTTAAAAAATATTAAATGTAAACCGTCGGACGGCCAGCTTTGATATTTTTCGTTAAGCCCGCGGTTTTATCTTCAGTGCCTTTCAAGGGAAAATTCAATTTTGGTCACTAGGTGTCGCTTTGTCGTCATCTCATAAAATTTGCATTTTGTTGTTTACGATAAATTCATTACTTAAATGGGTTTTTTTTTTTTTGTAACTTAAACTATATAAAAATACGTATGTATTAGAAGGATAATTAATTTTTCTAAACGACCACAAGAATCATTAACCATCAAAACAAATTAAAACGTCGAAGTTCTGGACATAATGCGGGGTATTGTGAAAGGTCGAAATGAAATGGCCGGTGCTGAGCCAGTTTACACCTTGTAAATTGAATTGACATAATCGAATCCCACACCGATTGAGTAAAAAATTATACATGTAATCAATAGCATTTAGAATACCGGTCATTTTGATACCAAATACAAACCATTATTTGCACCGGCTTTTACACGGGAAATAGACAAGATTGGTTCACTTGCGTGCCGAGAATTTTTTGAATTCAAAACAAAACACCATACGTTTTATTGGATATCCACTTATGTTATTTATGTATTACTGTTCTAGACATTTAATGTCATATTTTGAAATTAATCTTTTTCTTATTTTGTTTTGATTTTAGTTTTATGCAGTAAAAAATACCTCGAAAATCCAACCACAGGAATCAAAACAGATCTCCCACCTGGCCCTTGTAGTGCAGAGAGATTAACTGATTCTAAAGACCAACATCTGCATGTTGTTGTTATGTGTTGTGTTGTTTTTTTTAATCAAATTTTCTGATTTGTACTCACTGTAGTAAGCATAGAAAGCATAGAACCACAGTTAGGCCACTGAATTAGTATGCATACAGTTGTGTTATGTTTTTAGGTTCCATTGTTCAGCAGTGATACTGAAGGGGAGACAGAAGAATTCACAGCAGAATTTTCACTTACAAAATATTATCAACTCGAACAGTTTTAAGTTTATGTACTTACAAGTTGCTTAGTCTGTGTAATGGTGAACATGTCATCACTTTGCCATCCAAATATTGGGTATTTTTTTAAAACTAGCTTTCAAGTCTATTTGCATTCTGAAGTGCCTGTAATATTCAAATCTTGGATTTAGCATATGCTATGCATGAAGCCATGATAACTTGGAAAATTGTTGTGATACATTTTTGACACCTGAGCTGATTCTAGGCTCATTAACATTTAATGAAATTAATATCTCTTGTTTCAGAAAAGTAGTGTTATTTATGAGGGTACAATACCATGGTGTTATCTAGTCTACATAAGAGATTTAAACAAATCAGACAGTATCTGTTTTCAACACCAACACTACATGTAACTTTACACAGTTTCAGATTTAGATACAAGACAGCTTTGCCATCCACCTGTATTGTTACTAAGAATGCTACATTTGTAAGTCCATATTTGCGCTTTGTCCGAAATTCTATTGTCCTTCCAATTGCGAAGAGGAAAAGATTTACTTCTTTGCCTACATTCCACAGATAATATCTTTGAAAAACAGGTTGAACATCTTGAATAACATAATGTAATGTTTTGAACTAAAATTTACTTTGTTGTTTTCTCTAAATCTATTTTAGAAACACGGCATGTTGAGTTTGTTATTATAACTCGGGGAAGTTGTCAGAACATATGCAACAACACAGACAAACATGTCATCATATAATTAACTGTCATGTAAAATCAGACTAAACTATCTAATTCTGTTTTGTGGAATTTATTTTACAGATAAAAAATATTCAATTTCTCTCTTTTTTACAGGTTTTTTATTGGTAGCTGTACATTTAATACTCAGAATCTACAGTGCTTCTCCCCTTTACATTTTTAGTTACAGATAAGGCTGACAACTTCAACTCAAATTTTTCTACAAAAAAATAAATATATTAGATATCAAGAATATAAAATATTGCTTTCAAATAAAGCAAACTTTCGAATTCTAAAATTGAAAAAAGCACATCGGCACACACACTTAAAACCCTGTTGATTCCAGAATATTAATCATTTGTAAAAACAATCAAATAAATAAATAAATAAATAAATAAATAATACATGTTTTATTTAAGTTAACATATGACCCTTTCCATCTTTTTGTATTTGCAATTTCTTTGTAAAAGGGAAACAAATTACAGTGTAATTAATCTCCTTTACATTTGTTCAATTTAATTCATTTATTAGAGAATGGTGGAGGTTGGTTGAATGGATAGAAGAAGGCCAATGTTAAGAAACACACACACAGACACACACACACACTGTATATATAAGTGTGGCAAAAAGACATCCTTTACTTTCCTTCCAGATTTTAAATATATTATATTCCCTTTTTAATTTTGTTGATAATTTACACATTACACATTTTTACAAATACAAATAAGGAGCCTTATAGGTTATAGTATAAAGCTCACACTTTCATATCATAGTGCCACTCGCTTGGCTGATGCTAGTGTGATATATGTTAGTTTGCTTGCCAAAGGTGGGTATTTCAAGCAGAGAGTCTGGTTTCCTCCACTTTCTGTAAGTGAAATTTTGACTGGGGCGTAAAACAAGGTAACTCCACTCCACATAACCACAGATAAGTAATTAAAAAAAGGTGTTATTTTTTATTTTCTTTATATTTTAATGTTATTATTATTATTATTATATTAATTACAATATTTTTAATATATCAGCAATTTTCAGTATTTATAATGATCTGACTTGTAATACCACACTATCAGGGCAAACGCCCTGTCACATTATTCTGGTACTGTGCCCACCTTATGAAAAGTGGCAGGTGAGGTGACAGTTTTTCAAATTTTATAGTCTTGGGTATGAATTGACCTAGGTTTAAACCCACAGCTGTCGTACTCAAAGATTGGAACCCTAGTGCAACTTTGTATCTGACCACATGAACTACTGGTTCTTTTTTTTAACTTTGGTTGAGGAATAATCTTTTCCTTTGTTTCATTGAAAAGGATTTTTAAGAAAATTATCAATTCTCCAATAAAAAAAAAGGCTTTGATAAAAAATATTCAAATTTTAACATAGTCTCAAATTTAAAAATAAAACTTTGATTATGACAATTCTAAATGAATTAAAAATTGCAAATAAGCTTCCATAATATTTATTTTATTTCCCAAGCACCTGTGATACATCTCTGTTCCTTGGACAATATTGCATTTAGAATGAAAACGTGTTAACTTTTACTTCTTTTTGAGTTATAAGTTTCCTTTGATAGTTAGATTATACAGACAAAAATATATCATAGGAAATAATACAGTTTAATACTAAAGATTAAACCTATTTATTTTAAATTTTCTACTGCTGTCTCTTCAGTAAAGTTCACGACCTTTTAATAGGCGATCTGACACTGCCGAATCAGGCATGCGCAACTATACCTTATATGCAGGTCAAAATAAATAAATTCGCTTAATTTCAAGCTGGTCAGTTAGATCAATGAATTAACAACTTTATCAGCAATACAGTTACATTTTATTTCTATATCGGAGAATTTAATATTACGCATTTAGTGGTGTTTTCACCGGATTGTTTCCAAGTGTGACGCTTTGCAGAAGTACTAATTTTCACAAGTAGTGCCCAAATCCAAGACTATGCCACCGAAAAGGAAAAGACAGGCCGGAACAACTGGTAATTCTAAAACCAAAAAGGGAAAACGACATGTTTCCCAGGATGTACATGCTAGTATACAGATACCAGAAGAACCAATGGCTGCGCCAATTGCGTTAGACGTGTCAACTGGTCAACAACAAGGCAATATTGGTAATATAAATTTTAATAATGTCTGGAGTATACCTAGTCAGGATGCCGATCCCACGGTTTCTCCTTTGCCATTACAGTTTCCGGCCCAAGACATGATTCCATGTGCTGGGGATGACATTGCATCTCATGTCCCAATGCAATTAAGGCAAAAGATTTGGGAGCATCAATACATAAATTTAAATTTGCTTCTAAAAGGTAGTGCAGAACTCAGGGAGTTTTATACTACAAGCAATCTGGATATAAACGATTCTGGTTTAATAGAATCCCGTCCTAAGGTAATGAAGGAAAAAATATCAAATATTGACAAATGGACGGATGCATTCATTTTGTTTATGCATGTATATCTGCAACGATACCCTAATCTGGCACTGAATTGACCCAGTACATCGCTATAATAAGGGACGCGGCCAAACGGACTGGGGGTCTGGGTTGGCGTGATTATGATGAGCAATTTCGGCTGAGACAGGCTATTAATTACAGACCTTGGTCGCAGCTTAATTCCGATCTTTGGCTTCGTTTGATATCTGTGCCGTTGCGACCATCTCCTACGTCAAATGATCAAGGAAATAGGGGTATTTGCTTTCTTTTTAACAGAGGCAGATGTACATTCAACCCTTGTAATTTCCTTCACATTTGTTTAAGATGTCGTAAGAACCATGCACAGGTTAATTGCTCTCAGGTAAGACCGTCAGCACGGTCCTTTCGTTCTCCCCAATCAACATCTCAACACGCACATCAATCGCCCTTTCGTGAGTCCCATCAACATGCTCACTCCGCCACCGTACAGCGTACCGCTGCACAAAATTTGCCCTTTAAGACATAAAGCAGATTACGATTTGGCAAAAACTCCTGTAAAATTAAAGGAGCTAGAACTTGAATTACAATCCTACCCCGATAGTTGCATTGCACAGGAATTGATATGCGGGTTTAAATTTGGTTTCCCATTACATTACACGGGTCCCCGCGAGAAACTCTTAACTGCGCCTAATTTAAAGTCGGTTAATGACAATCCAGAGATCACTAGGTTAAAAATTGAAAAAGAGATAAAATTAGGTCGCATGTCAGGGCCGTATAAACATTGTCCGATACCAACATTACGGATTTCACCTTTAGGTTTAGTTCCTAAGAAAACTCCGGGGGACTATCGTATGATTCATCATCTTAGTTATCCAACTGATAATTCAGTCAATGATTACATTGACCCAAATTTGTGTTCTGTGTTATATACTAAATTCGATGAAGCTGTCCACATTGTCCAAACATTAGGTCAAGGTTCGTTTTTGGCTAAAGCTGATATACAATCGGCATTTAGACTTTTACCTGTGTGGCCTGGGGACTTTCAATTGTTAGGATTTAAATTTGATAATTGCTATTTTTACGATAAATCAATGGCTATGGGTTGCTCCATCAGCTGTGTCACCTTTGAAAAATTTTCTACTTTCATTGAATGGGCCACTAAGAAATCTATTATCTATGGCGATATAATTCATTACCTTGATGATTTTCTCATCGGTGGACCGTCGTATCAGTCATGCCGACAATCACTTGAGGTATTTTACTCTTTGTGTAACAGATTGGGTGTGCCTATCGCCACGCATAAATGTGAAGGGCCTCAACAAGTAATTACGTTTTTAGGTATCGAAATAGATACTGTCAAAATGGAAACACGACTTCCAGTTTCAAAAGTGGTTGAAATTGTTGGACAGCTTCAAGAAATTATAGAAAAACGTTCTATTACGTTAAAAGTTATGCAATCTTTACTGGGGAAATTAAATTTCGCTTGCCGTGCAATTCCTTTTGGGCGTACATTTTCACGTCGTTTGATTAATGCAACTATCGGCATTACTAAACCTTATCATCATATACGTGTGGGTTCTGAATTACGAAGTGACCTCATAATGTGGCAAACATTTTTTAAGAACTTTAATGGTGTATCAGTGTTTCAAACCATACATTGGGTTTCCAGTTCAAGTCTGCAATTGTTTACTGACAGCTCGGCCAAATATGGTAATGGTTTCGGAGCGTATTTTGATGGCAATTGGGCATACGGTCAATGGCCTGAATTTTGGTTTAAACATGATTACACAAATGATATTACTGTTCTTGAGTTTTTCCCGATATTAGTTACGGTTCACATTTGGGGAAAGCAGCTCCAACATAAAAAGGTTTTATTTCGTTCTGATAACGAGTCTGTGGTCCATATAATCAATTCTCTAACTTCTAAATCTTGCCGAGTATTGACCTTGCTCAGAGCATTTGTTCTTCGTTGTTTACAAATGAATATTTCGTTTAAGACCCAGCATATACCTGGTCATTGTAATAAACTCACTGACAGTTTATCACGTTTACAGCTAGATGTGTTCCACAGACTGGCACCAGCAGCGATGCCGGATCCAACCCCAGTTCCAGAGTGGATGTGGTCAATCTTCAACACGAATTCAAACGAAAAGTTGACGCCAGTATTTCGCAAAGTACGAAGGCTGCATATAAGACGGCAATAAATCAGTTTCGTAAATTTAGAGCGATGGCAGCCTTAGGTGACTTATGGCCAGCTCCACTTGATCACATCATGTTATTTATTGCATATCTGTCGAGACAATCTCGTACGGCATCAACAATAAGTTCCTATATGGCTGCACTTTCATTCATTCATAAAATAAATAATTGGTCTGATCCCTCACATACTTTTTTAGTTACGAAAGCTCTCGAAGGGATGAAACGATTACGACCCCAGAAAGATTGTAGAGCTCCCATTACAATTGAGTTACTTCAAAAAATATATTGTGAATTACCTAACGTTTGTCTGTCCTATTATGAAGTTCTTTTATTTCGATCAGCTTACACTTTGGCCTTTTTTGGCTTATTTAGGGTCGGTGAACTGGTTTTTACTACCAATAGTATGGCTAATCGCCCTTTGCTTTATTCCGATATTAATTTTTTCTACAAGTCAAGGTCGTTCGATGTTGACAGTGCAGCTTAGATTTTCCAAGACAGATCAGCGTGGCAAGTCTTGCCGCGTCCACCTGGCTGAATTGAGAAACAACCCAATATGCCCCGTTTCTAATGTGCGGGAGTTTCTACGCAAGAGATCTTCTTTGCACCCGTATCTGTTTGTTCATAGAAACGGCAAGCCTCTTACACGCTACCAATTTAATGCGGTGTTACACAAAACTATTCATAATGTTGGTCATTTACCTTCTGTTTATAAGTCACATTCATTTCGCATTGGGGGAGCTACCACCTTGGCCCTTCGGGGAGTACCACACGAAGTCATTCAAAAGTTAGGTCGCTGGAAGTCAAATGTATTCCGTAACTATATTCGTATTGATTACTTTTAGTTCAATTTTTGTTCTTATACTATTTGTAGATATATGGATAATTGGCAGCTCAATAATATATTGGGCGCATAGAAGTGCACTTCGACTCCTTAACCGCCACTTAAGATTGGAACAACAGGGTGTTCATATCAATTGGATGGGAAAAAGGGGTATGAAATGGCATAATGTTCTGACAACAGTCAGTAAAAACATCCGTAATTTTCCAGTTCCACGAATTTGGATACTACACGTGGGTGGAAATGATTTAATAGATTATACAACCAGTATGCTTTGTGCAAAAATTGAATATGATATATCTATATTAGCTCAATGGTTACCCAATACAATTATTATTTGGTCAGACATCCTTCCTCGCTTATATTGGCGAGGAAGTTT
Organism: Tegillarca granosa; assembly: GCA_029721355.1. Lineage (NCBI taxonomy): Eukaryota > Metazoa > Mollusca > Bivalvia > Arcoida > Arcidae > Tegillarca > Tegillarca granosa. The sequence continues at coordinate 20,553,969 of CM056597.1, forward strand.
GAATATAAAAGCTATTGAGAAAAAGCGTAAGCGGGTCAATCGTAGTGGTCGCAGGTCTGCATTTCTTGTAGGGGGAAGGGTCATTCATCATCAAGATATAACATATGATTGTCCCAGTCTTTTCCGAGCGGATAAGGTGCACCTTACTGATGTCGGCAATGCCCTATTCCTTAATAATCTGCAGAATAAACTGGAATTGTGTGCTTCTAACTCATTTTCTATGAGTTAGTAATATGTGGTTTCTGGATAATTCGATGTTGTATAGACAACTTCGAGTGGCAGAATATTGCGGACAGGTGCATATTGGTATTGTTGTAATTTTGTATCAAATTGATTATATGGAGGTCCGGCTATAGTGTCAACCCTGGCGGACAAAAATCCTGATTACATAATGTTCAATGATGTGCCGATATGACACAGTCTGTTATGGTGGTAACCCTATGGGCTTGGTGGTGCTGTGATGTCTTTCATACCGGGTGGAAGATACCCAGCAAAGGTTTATGTCATATCGAAACATGTTGATTGAGTCTCGCTAAGGGGGTTTCACCCTAGGGGACTTGTGGTGCTGTGGTGTCCTTTATACCGGGCGGTAGATACCCAGCAAGGTTTTTTTGTTATGCATATAAGTCCTGCTAAGGGGGTGGTAACCTAGAGGACGAAAGAGGGATTGTTAAAAATTTAAAGGAAAGATACTAAATCTCGCTAAGGTGGTTTACACTAGGAAACGCGGTATTTTAAATAATTGTAACGCCTGTCCGCCGTAGTCTGTCAAGTCATGTGACCTTAAAGCCAATAAAGCTGTTGTCGTAATTAGTTGGGTCAGAAAATGTATTAAAATAAATGAATTTTAATCGTAGTCATACGAAGGACTGTAAACAAGGGAGGTTAGTATACACAAACGAAAAATCCATCATGGACTCTGAGCAGCACGAGCAGTTTTTCTGAATTGACAGAATCGCATCCCACACCAGTTTCAGACAAAACTTTAATATTATCACTTAAATAAAACAAACATACCAGTCCTTGTCAATAAGAAATGAAAATCATTTTATAATTTAATAGAAAGAACCCATCAAATTTCCTATTTTTCACGACAGGTGTCTAAAGCACCGATGTCGTCCGACAGCTGTGAACCAATCTCGACTTTAAAAGCATTTATCTCGTAAGTTGCTCGAGATATTTGGCTATTATTTGAAGGAAAAAATCGTCATTGTTTAAATATTTTTTTTATTTTAATTTCATAACGATGTCATCCAAAAGTTTTTTTTTAATTAGAGACTGACAACCATTTCCGATCACATACCTAAATTTTAACCGAAATCACTTGATCAAATTTATAAAAAATTCAGCCATGTTGGAAGCTAGCCGTGCTACTGTTAATACATTTTTACTAAAAATGTGTTTGAGCTTTTGATTTCAAACCAAATAAAAGTGCTACGGTGAACCTATGTTTAAATAAATGCCAGTTACTTCTTACTGAAGTAAATAGTGTAGCGAGTCATATGCTGCTGTGATTTCATAGTTGTAACTCTTTAATAAATTTTGTCGTGCCAGTAGTTTTTAAGTACTAGAATCAAAAAGCATTTACAGCATAATATGTCTTTTATTCTGAAGGTGTTGAGGCAACCTGGTGAAGAGTTTTTGTGGTATTTTAAGAATTTGTAATGACTTCTTTTATGAACATCTAAAATCAACATGAAGGTGATAAAGGTGTGATCCGTATTGTTTTAACACGTTTTGATAAACTTATTTTTCAGAAACTTGTCTTTCTCTTCATATTCTCTACTTAAATGGAAGATTGTTTATTGATTAAGTCACAAACGTTTTTATATCGTTTTTAGTTTCTACTTGGTTATTTTTGTTTAATATGTATACGTTTAAATAAAAATTATTTGAAGACCGTGGTTTTTATTTTATTTTTTTAAAAAAGGTAAAAAACCATATAATTTTGGAAATCTGGTCAAATTGCAACATTCAACCCAAAAACAAAATAATATGTTAGTTGCGGTTTTATACAAATTCATTGGTAAAAAAGATAATTCATGTTCTAATATTATACATCATGAATGGATAATTACTTCTTAGGCATAAACGTGATTTAAGTTCAACAAAGTCGCATATGACTATCCCCTATGACCCAAGTACTTTTAGTTTTCTTTGTACACATCACTGTCATTGAGTTGATATACTGATTGTTCGCAAAATATCAAGCCTGACTATCAAAGTGGTTAAGTAAATTATTTATTACATATCAAAATATTCATCATAAAATGTAAATAAAATTATGAGTCACAGAGTTATAAATTTAATTGAAAGGTTTTTCCCCGTCTTGAATTTTTGGTGCTGAAATAGTTTAAAACACGATTTTGTATCATTTAAAAATAAAATCTGTGATATTGAAAAAAAGATAATTATATGCTGATCACTTCTGACAAATTTGCGATTTTTACAGGCACTTAAAATTTATATCAAGTTATGTAATTTTAGGAGGTTCTGGATCTTAAAGTATTTAACAGCAAATAGACAATATAAATGTAAAAATAAAAATCAATTTTCCAGTTTATTTACCAGGCATCAATAGAAACATTTGTATTGTATACAAATAAGGAATTAGAAACATACATCAGTTTAACCGTATTATTTGTTTCAGTACTTTTACTATTTTTGGAGATAAATGATACACTAAGCTGCGATATAAGTATTGGCATACATGACACTTATATTCAAGGTGATTATTATCAAATATAAGTTTCAACTACATGTATAATATTGATTAATTATAATCTTATTGGCATTACGAAATTGTCATTTTACACCATTAACATGTCAGAACAATTTATTTTGACTGTCACACTAAAATATTTAGCATTTGGCTCATTAAAACAATGGTTGTGGCCGATAATTTAAAATTTAAATGAAATTAAAGTTTCCTTTTTTGATTACATAAAATATATATGTTATAAGATTTCTGGTGTTTCTTAATAAGTGAAAAAGTCATAAACCTGCACATCTTCTTAAAACCATTATTGATTTTCATTTTCATGTTCAGTTTCTCATTAAAAATCCTAATGTCCTCCTTTTACACGAATATATTTAATATTTTTGGCGGTTACTCGACTGCGCTGTTGTTGCCATGTTCATATTTTATCTGAAAATTATAATAGTCATTTGAAGTAAACTTAAAAAGTTTTTGTGTACATTAATAATTCTTTTGCTCAGAATAATTCAACTTACAAGGCTTGACATGGTTTGCAGTAACGTGTAATAAAACTTTAAACTTTAACTTGAAATAAAAGACACGACAGATTCTCCATGTTCTGCTTCATATTTGGACTTATACCTCAATTATGACACCCGCGAAAGGTTACATCAGAAGCTATACGACAAATGTGATGACTTCAATTTTTCTATTGTCAACTTTCCTTTTCTTTGCAGTTATACCCCTGCTTCTCCTACGTACGGTGTATATGTTTCACAGTAAAAAGGGTACGGTAGAGCTTGTAATCACTCTGGCGACTTTCTGCAATGAAGCAAATTGCTTACAATTAAATTGCTGACGCAAGGATATTGCAAGCCTAGCCTACTCAAGGCGCTAAAAAGTTTTATGGCCGTCATCACAATATTGGTGATAAGTATGTAGTTACTGTATCCAAACTTATACTGGATATATTTGACTTACAAAGTTCTTTGTTCCTTTCATTCTCAAAATTGACTTGCACAAGACGGGTGTAGCTAGCTAGACAGGAGGTGCTTATCCTTCCGGAGCACCCAGCCTCACTTCTTTGATGGCAGTTCACGTATATAACTATTTTTGCCATTTTTCAAAGTTTTCACAATGTTTTTAGGATTGTGATAAAGACAAGGACTGGTATGTTTGTTTTTTTAAATGACAGACTAAATAAACACATATGATCAATCGGTGATAACGAGGAATTTGATTAGCATTATCGGCTTTATTATTTTTTTTACAGAACCTAACTTTGTAAAACTTATTTGTGAACTGTATCAATTGAATGTCGAATGTAAGAATAGTTTTGCACATTTTTTGCAAAATGAAATTTCTCTGGCAGTTTTTTGTGTTGAAAGAAATTAAATAAATGATAGCATATGACATAAAACGTTTACATATATCTGCCTCGTTAATTTTGTCCTTCTTGTCGATGTTAATTGTTAGGTTAGTTAGATATCAATGAATGTTGCCTATTAAAATTAAAAATGTAAAATAAAAACTAATGATCACCTCAATATGAATTATTACAAATTATGAATTCAGAAGATTCTGGAATATGAATTAAATTACACCCTAAACAAAGTAATCGCAAAAAATATCTACTATTAATGCCAATGAGAAAAAATGAAAAAGTAATTTTTAAAATTTATTAATAGAAACAAACATTTAAAACATTAAATGTTTTAAAAAAACCCTAAAATAACTGCATGTTATAAGGACAATAATCAAAATAAAAAACTTTATTGTTTTAGTGCAAAAGTAGGAATTAAATAGCCAAATTTTATGTATGGTTATCTCCTATCCCACTGGTCAGTATTGGGTGGACACACGTTTCAGCCCTGTAATTTGCCGATGATATTTACGATGATTTGTGTTCAAACATTATCACAATTATCTTGTAAAATGTAATTACAAATTTATGTATTTTATTTATATAAAGGAACATATTCAGGAACTACATTGTTTTTCAAAATAAGATTTCAAAATCAGAAAACGCTTAGACAGATTTTAAATTCGTAATTAAAAAATTTCAAATTTAACTCAATATTGTAATATTTTCAACGTTTATTTTTTTGAAATTATAAAAATGTTGCTTGTGTAATTTGTTTTAACGTAAGGACTCGAACAATGTTTTACCAAGTAATATTTATGGTTTGAATTTATAAAAAGGTAGTTGTAGAAGTGATAATCCTACTAATTCGATAACAAGAACCTAAGCATTTACTTTCTTTAACTTTTTATCGAATAAAAACCAAAATTCTCATGTTTTTTATAGAGAAACGTGTTTTTAGATATTTTCATTTTTGTGGTTAATGCCCAATGAAGAAAAACCAAACTTTTTAACAGTCCGTTATAATTAAATATATTTTTATACTTAAAATTTAATGTATAAAATATCATGTCATGTCGTTTTTAAAATGTGGATTAAAACCATAGCAAGAACATTGATATATATTATGCTTAACACATTTCCTTGTATATTGCAATTATGTTGTTCAATCATATACCATATATAATTATTTTTTCAAGACTCTCCTTTTTTGAAAGATTAAAAAGCCATGACTTTATCCATAGATGTTGTCAGATTTAAATGGCAAGGTGTTTTAACAGAACAAGGTATATTTAATTGTACAACATAAAAATAATTTGACAGTGGCATGTAATAACAGTAACAGACAATTAGTGCATTCAATTTTTTCCACTTGACAGCGAACAGTATCAGTGACGTAAAAGACAGCATTTTAAATAAGTTATTGTTTCAAAATATAAAAAAGGACGAAAAACACAAATCAAATGCAATTAATGTTTTCGCCATATATATAAAATTAGGAAAATATTTTAAAAATTCCAGATAGTTTTAACGTTATGTGAAATGCATGTTCAGGTTTGAATTAAATTAACATAAAATACAAAAGCATACCAGTCATGATGACGTGATAACGACGCTAAAGATTGAACAATAGATCATGCGATGTATATAAAAATATTTTACAACAGACATATCAAATTTTTAAAAGTTATCTTCTTTCCGTACATCCTACCAGTTTGTAATGAAAAACAACATTAAATTTTACATTCTAGTCTTAAGAGAACCTTCTGAATTTTGTAACAAGTATAGTGCCTTAGATGCAAGTGCTTCAATTTTCATATCATATATCTAATGAGTTATGTAGCAGATTTGATTCATAAAAAATGTACAATTCTTTACGTCTATATTAAATTGCAAAGGTTTTGAATAGATATCCTACAGAAAATTATACACACAAATAATTTTGTATAATTATGCTGTGTGTCAGAAACTAGAGAAAACCCAGTACAGAATAAGCTTTTTTCTGTGTCTTTATATTTTAAACATCAAAGTAAAAATTATAAGTACTGTGGAAACAAGAGTACAAAACTAGCATAATTAACAATCCACTGTTTTAAGGTATACTTAATAAGTGTTTTAAAAGTAGTGAAGCTAAAAAACAAGGTTTAGTTTAGCTTGTAACAATATAACCACATGTAGTATTCCACAAGTAGATGTCTAAATTAAAACGTCTTCTGTCTCTGAAAATAAAATTATATCGCGCATCAACCAAGTATTTTAGCAATAAGACTTTCCATTTATATTTATTGATAATATTTTTTGCGAGTTGTAAAAAAGGACTGAAACATTTTTTCACAAAAATGAAAATTGTTTGCCTGTTTTTCTCGAAGTTTCATCTCATTAAGACGTAAATCAATAGGGGAGTGGAACGCCCTTAAAATAGATGGGTCTAATATTAATAGCATGCAGAACAACTCAAATGATTTGTTAAAAAAATAAATAAAACTTTTTTAGATTTTATGGATCGTTTTATAATACAAGGCGTGATCTCGCTTCAAAAATGTCGATGTTTTTACCGAATACTTTTTAGAGCTTAATATTTCAACATATAAACGGCTGTTAGATATGTATTGTGTATTGTGCCACAGCGCACCCTTCCACGATTTCGTCGGTAATATGTTTTACTATGTCTATTCACTACCTTTTCAACAGTATAAATATGTCTTCAGTTTCACAAAATTTTAAAATTATAATTATTTCAATAGAGTCAGTCGTTAACCACTGTTGTAAAATGGTTTGAAAACGGATTGAAAATTTTGTAGAAATTAGAGCTTATATAAAAGTTCACACAAAACATGGGTCATTCGGAAAAATAGACTTTATCAATTGTGGAAAGTTTATGGGCCTGATAAGGTATTTAATGATACAGTTCGTAGGTGGAGAAAGAAATTTCTGACCGACACAGAGCCCGTCAAAGATGCAGCAAAATCTTACAGACGAGTTACCTTAACAAGACAAGGCAAATAAATGTGTCAAAAGTCAGGGAAATAACAGAAATTGATGGCAGATATACAATGCGTGATATTGCCAAACTGTTTGCATATCGCTATCGCGGGTGCGTTTTATTTTAAAACGAATTTTGAAAGTACGAATTCCGCATATATTGACTGATGACCAAAATTTGGTACGAGTACAAACCGCTAAGCAATTGCTCAAAATGTTTTTCAAATTCATTGTTACTAGTGACAATACATGGGTTCATTATTTCGAACAATTAAGAAAAAAATCTTAAACGACGTACTGTGTCAGGATTTTGGAATGTGTACCTTATGATGCTTCACAACATACATCCCAGTTTATGAAGTATTTGTTGAAGTCGGAGAAAATTAGCGATTTGCCATATTAACTAAACCCTCCAGATATAGCCCCATTCGACTTTTCATATTTCCAATCCATAAAAAGAACTTATGTGGTCGCAGTTACAAGTCCCGACAAGCCCTTGGCTAATTTGTCAATTAGTGCCGCAGAGGTGTACCTACATCAGCGGGTCGTCACGCATTTTAGAAATAGATTCAGATATTGAATTCTGTATTTCAAATCGCGTAGAATACTTGGACAGAATGTAATGTTCTTCTCATTACATGTTTTTGAGTCGAATGTTTTAAGAAGTCTTAAAATGTACGTTTTATATCGAAAAAAACACGTGGAAGAACAGCTTATATTTGATAGTACGACAGTGTCTTTTTTAACATCTAAAAAACAGGAGTTTTTTTTTCTTTTAAAAGATTTTTTTTCCATCGGAAAATATTCAGTTGGCTCAATAAATTTATAACAAGAAGAAATAAAGTTAATATCAGGTTTATTTATGAAAACCTTAATATTTTGTAGACGCATTTTTTGAGTTATATCTGTAATAGTAATCAAATATCGCTCTACGATATTGATACTGTAATGAAGTCGGGCATGAAAATATAGTTACAAAATTTCGAGTCATTGGTTAATACAGTCTTTTGAAGAAGGACAGAATGTTATCATTTCGTTATTAAAAAAATGAAATTTAACATCATCTTTGTTGAGCCTTGAACTTGGAACACCTGGTACATATTTTTTTTTATTGTCTTTTGCGTTCTATACAGCAAAATTTTAGATCCCACAATCGTGATTTAAATGAAGTTTAATTGAGCCTTGATAAAATGAATATAAATACGCATACGCAACTTGTTTTTAATGCAGAAGGCGTACTTTTGTAGCAAAACATGCAAACGGATAATAGCTTTTTTTGCATTGTTTGTGTTTTCTTTTTTTAAACAAATATTATTTTGTCAAACATTTTTATGTTTGGTCAGACATAAACATATTGGTCCAAGTTTAAATCACAACCCTAATTTTTGAAAACTGCCATATTAAGTCAAACATGTAAACTTCCAGTTGAACGTTAGGCTGGGTGCTCCAGAAGAATAAGCACGTACTGTCTACTTAGCTACAAATATTAAGTTATCTAATATTGTAGAGGCACAAAATTATTATGCATGTATTAATAATTAACGCATCTGTACCAAAAAAAACTCAAAAACTAGAGAAATCTATTAATATGTAATGGTTACTTGGCTTAGCAAGCATCAAAAGTAAATACTAAGTCGGCTGCAATGAAATCCGCGCTATCCGGTCGTTTTTTAAAATGCAGATAACGCGTTTCTTTTGCCATAAATTATACTATATCATCAATTATTTATGATGTCTTATGCTTCACAAACATCTCCTATTTTGAGCAGTGGTAAGACATTAATGTTTGCTCATATATTTTCATGACAGACTGTCTTATTCGGTGTGGTTTAGAACTTCAAATGATGAATTTATTAGCAAGACAGACTTACATAACCTTATCAATTATGTGCGTAATATTCAGAAATAAGTTTTCGGTATCTGAAAAGTTGTTTGAAGCGTTGGCTGGCTACCAACATCATGTTCTGTATTATGTATGCTAATATTGGCAAGAAAAAATAATTTCTAGTTTTGTCAGATAATGAATTTCCGAAATGTGCACATCTGACACATCAAAAATTTAACTGGTATTCGTGTTATACATACCACTATATTAATTAATAATTTATGTTACAGTCGTATTATAATATTATAATTATTTATCATATAGATACTTTTGCAACAAAAATTGGAATAATGTTTTTTTAAAAAATGAATGAGTGGATGATGAATTAAATGTTTCTATAATTGATAACTAATTTAAATCGATTTGTTTGTAAGATGTGTTAATAATTAAAACTGTGTTTTAGTGAATTATTTAGTACTTACTTACAACTCAATAATTAAGAAATCAACACAGTTGTAGTATATAAAAGTATATATTTATTACAATACTTTATATAAACGTGGTTTGCAAAAATAAGCTTTGAACAGTATATCTATTATCAATTATAAAAAGTGTTATGTATTAAATTGTAATAAATTGACTTGCACGTGACGGGTGTAGCTAGCTAGACAGGAGGTGTTTACCCTTCCGGAGCACCCGGCTTCACTTCCTTGATGAAAGTTCAAGTCTATTACTAAATTTGCCAGCTTTCAAAGTTTTTCCTTTGTTTTTGGGATTGTGATTTGGACAAGGAATGGTATGTTTTTGTTTTATTTTATTACAAATATACAAATGTATAACTTGTTTTTTTAACTTATCGTTTGTTGTATCTATAATGTAGGAATATTATGTTTACTAAGTTAACTTTTCCTTTCTAAATTTTATTTTGTGAGTGATATATATGGTGCAAATATACAGACGGCTTATATTACTTTGATTTAATCTTACAAAGTTATAAAGTCTTAGCGGTATAACAAATATCAGATTAGAATTATAAATCATGAAATGCACGAAAATTTAAAATTATGATTATATATTACTCCGTGTACCATCTCTGATGATGCGTAGTAGAATAAATTTTCAGAAAGATTTAAAGGTATTATGTAAAAATCTCTTTTCAAAAAGAAGAAAATGATGTCATTAACAGAGTATAACTATTAAGCTTTTTCATTTATCAGATCTTTATAAAACTAAAAACGACGAAAAATAGTTCATGTTTACAAATTGTTTCTTGAATACAACACTATATTAATTTTTGGAAAACTAAAGATTACAAGCACACGTAAACACACCATTATGTAATATTAATGCAGGCTTATTAGGTAATAAAAATTTGTGATTTCCTTATTCCGCATATAAATAATAGGAATATATATTGGTTTTTGGGGTTTCATAATTGACTGCATTTTAGACCACAATTTACTTTGACTGTCAGTATTTTGATCATATGTGACTATCATATTTGTTATTTCCCGTTAAAACATTAAGTCATAGGATTATTTGTATATGTTACATAAATAAAAAGGTCTGACCTTTTTATACAGCTCATAATGTTCTTTTGTGTACAATTTAGAAATATTTGTAATTTTTGTAATATAATTGACGTTGATATGCAATAAATATTAACACTTAGACACTTGTCGTTTTTAGTTTTACTTCTTATCCTTATAGGTAAATAACAGTTGACGAAGTAACGGTTGATTTTAAGCAGCACCATTGTTTTTATTTTTTTCCGATACTATTAATTTTAGTTACCTATGAACAAGGGGAAAACAAGTCCAAACTTAAGTGTTTGATATGTTTATATGAATCGTGTAATAAACGTAATAAAATTAGACTCTATTTATCGAATAATTAATTTTATTGACAGTTAAGCTGACACATATCCACAATATATTATATTAAAATATACGATTACCCTTTAAGGTCCCCTTTTGGCCTTACTATTCATAATTTACATTATATAATTGAAATGTTTATTACCTAGACTTGATATAAAACAGATATATTGCTAGTTTTTGTTTCAGTGGAGTGCTATTACAGGGAAGCACATCATGTCTTTTAGAAGTGTTGTTTTATTTTCCGCATTGTTTGCGCTTGTTTTTCTGATCTTAGTTAAAGGTGAGTAATTCATTAGTTTACCTAATAAATGTTTTTAATTGTTTTTATATAAAGACATTGTAAACATTTACAACTGTACAATATAATAAAAAGAATTTCTTTCTTTTCGAAAGTTAGATTTTAGTAAATAATTATGACGTTATTACAACATTAGAATACAAACTAATTTTTTATAAAGAAGATGATTGCATTCAAGAATAATGATCAAATTTGAGAGATTGAATCCGCATACAGGTAAACTTTGTTATTCATTTTATTTTTTGCAATGTCTGTGTCAATCTTAAACCCCAAATAACAATTTCCATTTAAATAGGTTTACACTTCGTATAAAACTATTGATCTAGGTAAATATGTTTAAAGTTAATAAGTTTGAATTATCAAAGTTTCCAGTGAAACTTTTCAGAGAAAAAGAACATAGCATATTTAAAATTTTTTGTTAGATTTTTAGTACTAGTTGTATCATAAATTATATTGTTCTGTAAATTAGCTTGACGGTACTGCTCTAATTAGATTAGTTATGCATCTAACATTAGCATGCATCATGCTCCTACATAATTACTTGATGATGAACCTTGTTAAATCCAATTACCTTTTTTTATTAAAAAAGGTCAAAATATAAAATAGGTTTGTTTTTTTTTTTGATCAAATCTTTTCAACGCTTTATTCATAAAAAAACTCCAGATTGATTGGAAACATTTATTAAGATTGTCAATTTCACACCGCCTAAAAGATAAATAGCAAACGCTTTTCCGTATTTTTAAGAACGTGAAAAAAGAATGCAATTTAGACAAATACCTCCTTTTTAATTCCAGGCCAACCACGAGCAAGCAATCAGGGAAAATATCAATACTATTATGACTGTGATTGCTATCCAAGGAATTATGACTGCTCTCTAGATTATAAAGAAGAAATCGAGAGAAACACATGGCCTCCAGAATGTCGCCCAAATGAAAAAGAATGTTGTACACCACCTCCAAAATACTGGGCGTTTTATGATATGGAAAATTGGGAATGGTGAAAAAAGTGTGTGATTTTGGAAGATTGGAATATGGAATTTGATAATAACGCTTTATTTTATGAACTTTTTTTAATTGATTCAGAAATAGTAATACCACTTATGTATAAAAAGTTAGAGGTTCTTATACATGCTTGTTCCACTCAAATTTGCATCAAACGAATTATATGAAAAAGATAAAACGAAATGAAAGCTATAACTGTGATACTCTACTCAATTGCTTTGTAATTGTGACGTCAACATGAAACAATTACTTCATTCAGAATCGTGCCATTTTACTGGTCATCTGTTGCTTGAAAAATCGGGCTCATTTAAGATTTCTAATGTGTATACATTGAATAATTCATACTGAATTCTCTATGAAAAACGTCGAAGCAGGAATGCTGTCTGTGACTCCATCAATATGTATTTTCACGCGTTAGATATTATAATTGTTTTACCTACATTAATTTCCTTGTGTATGATTTTGTCTTTGAAACATTATAAAAGTCAAACGAAGAGAATATGAATCATTATTTTGTCTTATTTTTCTTTTGCAACTGATATTGCACATATGCACTTAAGTAATTCGAGCGTGACACAATAAAAATACTCTGAAAAAAATATTGTTTGTTGTAAAATACTTGTATATAAAACTGAATTTTGATGGTACAAGTTTTATAAGGCGAAAATGTTACACACACACACACACACACACACACACACACACACACACACAGTATAAATGATTTAAACAACACCTGGCCCCTTAAGTGTGTAACTTTTTAGTTTTACTTTGCTTTTTTATTGTAATTTGGAAATAGATTAGTATGGTCCTTTTTGATTGCACAATGACATCTACGAGCAATATATAACAATATTAAGATTGTTTTGAAAACCTCAATATAAAAAGTGTTGAGCAGTTACATTTTAAAAAATAAAAAAAATTGCTTAAAGTTTTAATAAGGACGTTTGCGTTTCTAATCAAATAATGCAAATTCGTTGTAAGAGGTTGTTGAAAGGGTTATATAATATGGTTTCTTTTTTCAACTGTAGAAAAGCTAAAATTGGCAACAGTGAATAAACAAACAAGAAAAAAAAACAGAGAGCTAAACACGACGATATTGAAACAACCAAACAACAAAACGCAAAATGGACAAATAACATTTACTTATTCGGACCACTGATTATAAAAGTTCTGAGTTCGGATTATAATTCAAAAATACTGAAAGTAATATTAGAAGGTCCTCAACAATCCAAATTTATTTACACTAAATGTCTATAAATGCAAATATATACAAATTACAAATAAGTGTTATGTACGTTGTCAACCAATGAACCAACAACTCTTGCATGTATATGTTATTCATAAAAATAAACAGGAAACATAAAAGGATTGTATTATATAATTATAATCAATATCAGTTGACAAATATACTTGGTAGGTATACTATTATCTCTGCGAATGCTACTTAAGGCGAAATGATTCAATAAGTCTGAGCGACAGATTGTGAAAAGTAGTAATTACCTACTTAAATCCAAAGATCTTTAGGGTGGTCTCGTCATCGATATCCATTAGCTTTATGGTACGTGTGTTAGTCAAGATTGAAAATGTTTGTCAATATAGGTTTCTACAATCATATGTAGAGTGTATCTTCAATTAACAAAAGTACCTATGTAATTACGATGTGCTAATGTGCACATTTCGAAAATGTATTTCTTATCAGTAACACTAAGGGCCAAAGAAAGTTTTAAAACAAAAAAGAACAATGTTAACATTTGAAAATTAATGACCTAAAAGTTCCAAATTTCTATGGATCTATATCCAGCTAAGGAATGCGCTGCATGAGAGAACAAACCTTAGTTTTAAATTAATTAAAAAAATTAAGACTATTTTATAAAATTTCTTATTTCAAGGGTTTTTGTTTGATTAGTTTTCTATAGGAAACACAAAACTTGTCATTATTAACAATTTTACTGATTAAGATTTCACATTTGAATTTAACGCTTTCGTAAAAAAACAAAAATTTTTTCCTAAGTTCTGTTTTAATTAAAAGTAAAACAATATAAAAGTTTTAAAGTAGATTTCTGGATAGAAAATCACTTATAGTGGAACAATCACGAGCAAATTCATTAGGTTAAGAAATTGCTATATACAGTTTTTATTGTTATTTGTGTAATTGAAGCGCTATTGTAATTCCATTATTCGTATTTTTATTATTCCCAGCTGTAATAAATAATCTAGACCAGCTAAAATGAATTTTAGTATTTTTTTTAAACGTGACTATTTTTCAAAAGTTGAAAAGAAGAAAAATTGAACATGATTTAACATAGAATAATAAGAAATATTAGCCATTTACCATGTGTTGTAGTCCAGCAGATTAAGCCGTTTAACTTTTTTCTATATATATTAAGTTGTAAAAAAAAGCTAAATCATACACAAATTTTATTTTAAATGTTTATTGAATGATTTTTTATGAGATAAAATGAAACATTTTAAATGATAATTAGTTCGCAAGCTGACTGTATAGCTCATATCAGTACAAAATAAGTATGTATTTATGTTGCTGATTAAAGATTAAATAAAGGTTCCTTACGTATATCAATGTGATAAGTTATGGATATATATATATATATATATATATATATATATATATATATATATATATATATTTATATATATATATAATAATAATAATAATAATAATAATAATAATTATAATTATAATAATAAAACAAACATACCAGTCCGTGTCCACATCACAATCCCCAAAACAAAGTAAGAACTTTGCTAACTGGCAAAATATGTTATACACGTGAACTTCCATCAAGGAAGTGAGGCCGGGTGCTAATTAAACACAAACATATCGGTCCATTTCTAAATTGTAATTCAAATACACAGTAAAAACTTTAATGGTTTGTCATATAAGGCAACCATTTTTCATATGTGTTTCTTTTTATATTGATGGTTTAAAACGTATAGATATGAAAGAAAAAATTCTAATACAAGTTTAAAAGACATTAAACTTTTTGGTCGTACTATATACTTTTCTTCCTTTGTGTTTAAAAAACAAATATTTTAATGTCCAAACATCGTCTTATATAAATAAAAGGATGTGAAAAACTAACTAGTTTATTGATAAATCCCTGTGACATTTTTATGTTTTGTTTGAATCTTAAAAGTACAATCTAACTGAAAAAATAATTAATCATTGATTTATTTTTGGAAATACGTGATAGTTGTAACGCGCATCTGTGACGAAATGATGTGCTCTGTTCATTTGTCCAAGAATATATTTTGTGGGTTGAGAAGAAAACATTTTTTCGAAATAATTACTCCAATGAAAATGATGCTGTTTCATTTTTGTTTAAAACATGATTAAATTGAAATTAATAAGTTTGTAGTGTAAACTTTTCAGTCATTCAGCAAAACGTATAAAAGAACTAAAAGAACTTCGACAAATCGAAACTTTATATTTTTCAAGTAAAACATCGGAAATTTAAATTTAACATTTACTTCATTACTGACGCAGTATTGTACCTCCCTCACTAGAAAATCCACATCGTGGGATAAGTTTGACGAGTATGCATATATTTGTTTTACATCTTTTAGACATTAGATTCCTCGAGGTTAACAACTCGTCATAAGTGTCACAGCAAATTTATTTACATTTTTCTAAAAATAATAAAATGGATAGTACTGAGTTCTTTTTCCAGCATTTATATACCAAATAATTAATTTACCACTTAAAATCTGGTTAAGTCATCAAGCTAAAATGTAAACTAAAATTTTCTGTATGCAAATGTACTAACAAGATCACTTTTTTATATAGAAACTTTCTACAACAAAGATATTAATAATTTTACAAAAAGGCATCTTTTGTTGTTTTAGTAGGTAATGACGACTAACAAAAGTCAGCATTTGCGTTGTTTGTCATTTATGAAGTAGTGTAATTCTGCGTCTTTATTCCTAATTTGAATTTAAAATTCCGTTGAATTTGTATCTGTTATGTTTCAGCTACGGAATGTATTTTTTGAAAATTTGTAAAATAATGAATGTAGAAGGTGCACTTTTTATTACATAACACATACATACATGCTTAACATATTTATTTAGAGAAGTATTATAATTGCAAATTGTTGCCATATATTTCTATTTAAACACCAAAAATTTACATATGTATTTACTTACATAATTTTTGTTTTCAAATTCACACCTAAATCTGAAATGTAACAAGTATTTTAGATATAAATATTTAAAGGAATACACGGGAGGTTGTTATATTAATTAAAAGTGAAGTATCATTCCTACATTTACTCGAATGTTAGTCATTTTCAAAAACAATTATATATCTAGTGTTTACTTTAAAACGATGGACCGCCAATTTCAGTTTTAAATTAAAAAAGCAGTTTATATTAAGGTGCACACATATTCAAATTTATTTTCAGTTGTCTTGTTTATATAAGTATTTATTTGACTGCAAAATCATTTGGTATTTAGCGTTGCAAGTTCTTTTATTTCATTAAAAAGTTGTAAATGAAAAACTTTAATATCAGTTAAAGAATTTTTGTTCACATTGTTTAGACTTAAGTTGTAATATTTCTAATTTAAAGGTAAACGAAAAGATTTTGCTGAGTTTTCATTGAAATTTGTAAATGAAACAAGTTTTTAATCAGAATTAACGTTTCTAAATAAACTTGTTTTTCTATTTCATTAAAATTAATATTCTAGATCTAATCTCAATTTTTCAAACTTTTTTAGTTATATTTCATGGTTAATGCTAAAGATTGTATAATTTGTTGTATAGTTTATTGTCAGATAAAGGTATTCAGTTACAATTTACTTTACTTTACAATCCTTGTAATCTTGATACTAATATTATCAACATAAAATTAGAAGTTATCAATCATGTCATTTAAATATATATACAGAGTAAAACCAGGTTCATTTGTTTATATGCGGAATTGTCTATAAAATTGTTCAGAAAGTATAATTATTTTCATTTATTTGTTTACAATAACAGCTTAATTGCCAGCCTATGTGGTGTGTAGTAGCATTCCATATAGGAAAGAGTTTCTGATATACTTAAGTTATGGTTTTTTGCCAGTTAAACATTTTTTTTATTTCTATTATTTTACTCTGGGTGTGTTGCACTATTTCTTCAACTGATACTTTTGAATTATATAATTATGTTTTTAAAACATAAAACGTGTTAAAACATAAAACATAAAAAGAGATGCTTATGCTGTCTATTGAAGTTAAAACATGAAATCAATTTTAAATAACGAACATTTGTTCCATTGGTTTTTCCCTCTATCTTTGTTACATATGTTATTGCCAAGTGTACTAACTTTACGTTTAGAACATACAGTCGACTTTAGTATCTAAACAATTTCCAATTTACCTTGTTTTTAACAACACAGAGTTTTGACGATGGCTGAACAATCCATTATTATCATTATAATTCACCACAAACGTTAGAGGTTGTCATGCATGAGATTTAACTTATTTACTCAATACTTTCTTGTTAATGTTTTTAAAAAAATCGAAAAATGGGGTGCAAATTTTACTTTCTGCAATACTAAAGGCTTCATTTTGACTGACTCTATAATACCAATCAAAGGATTAAAAATGTGTTAAACTGACATGAAACATAAGCACAGACCTAATATCATCAGATATGAAAATGAACATAAAGAGGCATGCTATTTTAATGACAAATGATTGATTGAGTAAGTCTGTTTTATAGTAAAGATAATATTTAATAATTGACTTCAATAGATATTTTCTTCAAAGCAGACAAAAAAAAAAAAAAAAAAAACTAATACCATCGAATTTTTTATTAAGACAAAAAATCTGACAGCAGCATTTCAAGAACGTTATATCAGTACACACATATATTATTATTTAAAAAACACAAACATATCTATCTATATCCAAATCACAATTCCACAAGCATAGTAAAAAATAGAAAAATATTTAACTTCCACCATGGAAATGAGACCGTGTGCTTCGGAAGGGTAAGCATGTCCCATCTAGGAGAGCTACACCAACCGCATGTAAAAACATAAGTAAACACAGACTTACCAGTCCATGTCTAAATCATAACCCCCTTCCACAGCAAAAAAATTAATTAATTAAGTGATATATCACGTGAAAAACAAAAATTGAGAATAAAAGAAAATTGGAACTATGGAAAGTCAAATATATATTTAGTTTATCAGTCCATGTCTAATCATTACCCCTCCTCAGCAAAAAAATTAATTAATTAAGTGATAAAAAAAGAAATTTTAAAAATTGGACAATTCTGTTATATACGTTAAATTCTGATAAACGAAGTGAGACCGGGTGCTCCTGAATGGAAAAAGCTCCTTTGTATAGCTACCAACACCTATCACGTGAAAAACAAAAATTGAGAATAAAAGAAAATTGGAACTATGGAAAGTCAAATATATATTTAGTTTACCAGTCCATGTCTAAATCATTACCCCCTTCCCCAGCAAAAAAATTAATTAATTAAGTGATAAAAAAAGAAATTTTAAAAATTGGACAATTCTGTTATATACGTTAAATTCTGATAAACGAAGTGAGACCGGGTGCTCCTGAATGGAAAAAGCTCCTTTGTATAGCTACCAACACCTATCACGTGAAAAACAAAAATTGAGAATAAAAGAAAATTGGAACTATGGAAAGTCAAATATATATTTAGTTTACCAGTCCATGTCTTAATCATTACCCCCTTCCCCAGCAAAAAAATTAATTAATTAAGTGATAAAAAAGAAATTTTAAAAATTGGACAATTCTGTTATATACGTTAAATTCTGATAAACGAAGTGAGACCGGGTGCTCCTGAATGGAAAAAGCTCCTTTGTATAGCTACCAACACCTATCACGTGAAAAACAAAAATTGAGAATAAAAGAAAATTGGAACTATGGAAAGTCAAATATATATTTAGTTTATCAGTCCATGTCTAAATCATTACCCCCAGCAAAAAAATTAATTAATTAAGTGATAAAAAAAGAAATTTTAAAAATTGGACAATTCTGTTATATACGTTAAATTCTGATAAACGAAGTGAGACCGGGTGCTCCTGAATGGAAAAAGCTCCTTTGTATAGCTACCAACACCTATCACGTGAAAAACAAAAATTGAGAATAAAAGAAAATTGGAACTATGGAAAGTCAAATATATATTTAGTTTATGTTTGATTACAGTAACCTAATATTTATTAACAATATTGTGATGGCGATCAGAAAACTGTTACGGGCCTAGATAAGTCTAGGCTTGCAATATCCTTGAGTCAACAATTAAACCAGCTTTATTCGTTGTTGAAAATCCCAGTATTGGGAACAATTTTACCATACCGTATTAACTGTATTATACACCATACGCAGGAGAAGCGGGAATTTTATTGTAAAGAAACGGAAAGTTGACGATAGAAAAACGGAGGTCATTATGTGTGTCGTATAGTTTCAGAAGTAACCTTTAAAATGAGAGATAGCAGGGTAAATTGAAAAAAAAAATCAAAAGGTTTTATACTTTTTTAAAGATAAAGTATACTAAAACCAAATTTTCAAGTAGTTCTTTAGAAGTTTTGGGAATCTGCATTTGGCTGATGCGAAATTTAGATTAGACTTTTCTGAATAAAAAGTTTAACAATGCAAAGTTTGTGTTTTTGGATGCAATGGGTTTATTGTAGCAGTAGGAAACTAGAGATGACAAGTTATGTTTAGAAAAGAAGGGACTGGAACAAACTATTTTTAAAAAGTATATTCGAAATATTAATAACATCTATGTCCTTGATTGCATAATGTATGTAAGAACTTGACGACGAGCGGCGTTCTGTATATCACTTTTCTCACATATGTTATAGATTTATTTCACTGAATTGGTGTACGATATTTTTTCCATTTTGCACCGCGTGTGCGCACTTGTAGCTTATCTCAGTTGAACAGGTACTACATTTTTATTAATTGGCAAGGGTCATAATTTAGTGGTAAAAAATTAAATGAAAACAACAAAAAAATAATTTATGATAAATAATACATTTACTATTTTTTACTACACGAGGTTTATTAATATAGAGAAAAAATCGTTATTTTGTTTTGTCGGGTAGGTTCACATGCTGCTGTGAGTGAAACGTTATTTGTTATTGTTGCATGCCTTGTATTTATCCGTTAGCAAAATCTTGCATTGTAATATTAGGGATTCCGGTATTTTTTCGGAAATTATATGCGAGAAAACTAATCAATTACTCAAATAAGGTCGAGATGGGGACATTCCGACCTCGTTTGAGAAGAAAATCTGACCACTCGATCGGAATTTCCCCATCTCGACCTTTGAGCAAGTTATCATAACCATCTAATTGCAATGTCCATGACAATAGCGTTATTTTTCAACTATGTTTTATTAAATTTGTAGTAGTTGTATATGCATTCTTCCTGTAACTTTGACTGTAAAGTGGTAAAAAGTAGAGTTAGGTTCAGATATAATGCAATCTTAGAGGTTTCTGCAAGAATGGTAAAAGATTAGAATATCTGAAATCATGGATATTGAGTTTGTTGTAACTCCGATATCCATAACTTCTTTTACCACGTGTAGTTTTGTTAAACATTAACAATCTTACAACCCAGGCTAAAAAGTTTCCTACTTTATCAATTTTAACATTACAACCAGATGGTGAGGCAGTGCATAAATCTCCAATCTAGTAATTCTCCGGTTCATGGGAATGGTGTACTTAATGGTGTATGAAAGTAACATGAAGCTATGGGAAATGGAGAATAAAATTCCATATGAATAAAAAATTCTTTGGAAATATGTTTTTGACAACTGCAAATATGACCAATATCACAATAGCAAACAAACTGAAACGATAACAAAATTTTAAAACAAACAATGAATATAATTCATGGAACAATTAACTTGATGTGAAAAAATATCCATTATTTTTTAAGGCTTAATCATTAACTAGTTTCAACCAGTTGTCCCTGTATAAAAAATCAACATTTGTCTTGAAAATATTCCCTAATATAAATTCCAATAAAACAAGAACTACCTCTTTATTTTAACCTTTATGTATTTTTGTAGCTATGACTGTTCACAGTCAAATGAATTCTGTTTAGCAATGACATACATTCATAAGTTGATTTATTTAGGTTTGGCCTACATTCGAGACATCTTTGCTTTTTTGTATTGTTATTACTTATTTTAACAAGGTTCAGGTCTTACTATAACATGTGTTTCTGTGAATCACATTATTTCTTTACGGATTATACAGGTAAACAAAGATGAAATAACAAGTTTTTGTTTAGTGACTGAATTAATTATTATCTCTAAATTAACCGGAGATTGTTGTCTTTTTGTTATAGAGGTTTGCTATTGGCATGATTTTACAAATATAGGTGGAACCACCTCATTTTAATATAATAATTACATAAACTATCATTAAACAAAATGTTTCTTAATATAATCACAATTCTGTCATTTTTTGTTAATAAATCATAAATGTATAAAGACTTTATCATGACTATTATTTATTATAAATACATAAGGAATTACTTTTTAATCATTTTATGTGACTTTTGTATCTTATGCAACAAAAACCAGACAGAAAACAGATTGCAAGAGTCATTAAATGTAAACACTCTTTTTTTAAAAAAAAGTCATTCTGATTTCATTTGTATTATTTTGTAACGCATTATACTACAATAAGTAAGATCAAAGTAATCTATTATATATATAATACATTGCTATTTTTCGCTTTAGGGTAATATATAGAGAGAGAGAGAGAGAGAGAGAGAGAGAGAGAGAGAGAGAGAGAGAGAGAGAGAGAGAGAGAGAGAGAGAGAGAGGGGGGGGTACCGCTGCTGGTGGAGTAAAACTCCCCGAGGGTATCCATAACTCAGTAGGCAGTACTTTGTGAAATTTATTTAAAACTAAGGTCTGTTCCCTCATGCAAAGCATTCCTTAGCTGGATTTTGATTCATAAAATTTTGGAACTTAAGATTAATTAATTTTCAACTGTTTGACGTGTGTTTTTTAATCTATCAAACTTTTTGGCCCCTTGTGTCCCTGATGAGGAATGATTTTCCGAAATGTGCACATCTGGCACATCAAAATTTAGCATATATATATATATAATATATATATATATATATTATATTATATATATATATATATATATATATATATATATATATATATATATATATATATATGATGAATTCATAATAAACGTTGTGTAATAAGTTAAATTGTACAAAGGTAAAGCCAAAAAAGCAAACCCCACTTATATTTCATCTGTAATCACAGGAATGGTATGGTGATGTTGATAATATCATCCATTGCAATGCTTAACTTTGCAAACAATCTAAGGAACATGTCACTAGTGCAACAGAAGAAAAAAACATTTTTAATCGTAAAACTTATTTACAGAAAACACTATCGAAAGCAAAACAACATTCAAGTCAAACGTTGACACAACCAGACAAAATAACAATAGACTACAAATCAACACAGGGTCACAGCTTATAAAACTTCAGACTTTAGCCAGCTTGAAAAAATAATAAATAATTAGTGACGACATATTAGACGTAAGGAATAGTCATTGAATTGTTTATTGATAACATAGACAAAATTACGGGTTAAGTAAATCAACCTGTGAGTAATTCAATTATAAGCTTGTATTAACAAAAAAAATATTATCATAAACTATTTAGATATTTGACATTTATAATGATCAAATTATCAAAACACAATGGAATTGCGCACAAAATAATTCGTTTAATTTATGTTTCATGTCAATTGACCTGACATAAAATTTCTCTTGTCGATGTTTGTAAATTAGTGTCAAAACATAAATGAAATAAAATGATAATTGCGGAAAAGACGTTATAGAGCTCCTAAATTAATTTTATTGTTTTATTGTTTTTCTTTAATCAACATAATTTTCCTAAATCAAATGTAAGCATTATTTAAATCAGGCTAAGATCCTTGCTCGAGAGTGTTAGGTTAAATTATTAATTTCAAAAAAATACTCAGTTGATTTTTACAAATACAGAGGAAATAAAATTTATGGCCGGAAAATATTAACTTTCCAGTAGCCAATATACACAAGTCCATTAAATGCTAAAGTACGATTGTCTGACCTTGAACAAACTTAAAAAATACAAGAATTTGCATATACCTCGCTTAAACTGTTTCGCTCAAATGAGCTATAAAGATCAAACTTCGTCCTAGGAATCGTGCATCGAGCGCAGACCTGTAACATTTTAATCTTCTCCTCCAAACCAACTTGCCTAAATGTAATGAGAATTGGTTACCATCATGCCTGGGTGAAGGCCTTTCAGATTTGCACAAATTGAGTTATATCCCCTTGGGTCTCCATAAGGGGGTAAATTGTGAAAAACTTTTAAAAATCTTCTTCTCTAAATGTACCAGAGATAAACCTTAGTTATTTTATGTAACATATTCTTAGTTAATCTAGTTCCAAATTTGCACAAATGATAGTCACGAGGCTGATACGGGAAAATGGCAATGCACTTAGTGGGGGAAATTGCTAAAAATTATATATTTGTCAATATAACTTTTAAAAAAAAACTATTAACTTTTTAAAGAGGCATGTACATGTATATTTAAATATTGTAGGTATTGACATGACAATCATTTTGATATATGGTTTAAAGTCAAAAGTTCAAAGGTCAATGTCACAGCTAAAAAGAAGACTGAAATTAAAATCATCTTGAAAACTTTTAACGGTTTGTAAAGACATGAATATTAGAATATTGTAGGTATTGACATAACAATTATTTTGGTAATATAGTTTAAGGACAAGCATTCAAAGGTCAAGGTCATAACTGTATAGGATAACTTAAATTGCTACTTT
The DNA here is from genome assembly GCA_029721355.1 of Tegillarca granosa. Taxonomy (NCBI): domain Eukaryota; kingdom Metazoa; phylum Mollusca; class Bivalvia; order Arcoida; family Arcidae; genus Tegillarca; species Tegillarca granosa. The sequence continues at coordinate 20,577,877 of CM056597.1, forward strand.
TCTTGAAAAGTATAAAATTTTGGTAAAGGCATGTAGTTAGAATACTGTGGGTTTTGATATGACGATCATTTTGATATATAGTTCAAGGTCATATACTAAAAGGTCAAGGTAATAACTGCAAAAAACTGATATTGTAAATTACCTTTAAAACTTTTAACTTTTTGTATAGTTATGTTTATAAGAATATTGAAAAAATTGGTATGACAGTGATTTTGATATATGGTTCAAGGTCATATGTTCAAAGGTCAAAGTCACAGTTGCAAAAAAAAAGATTGAAATTGTAAATTATCTTAAAAAAAACTATTAACTTTTTGTATATTTATGTATATTTGAATATTGTAGATATTGATATGACGATGATTTTAATGTATAATTCAAGGTCATACGTTCAAAAAGTGAAGGTCATAACTACATAAGATAATTTATATTGCTAATTTTCGTGAAAAATTATTAACTCTTTGTATAGACATGTACATTAGAATATTGTAGACATTGATGTGACGACCAATTTGAAATATGGTTCACACACACACACACACACACACACACACACACACACACACACACACACACACATGTTGCACCCATTACATAAGGTCATATTACCTTTCGGCATGTTGAATTGAAATGTGCATACAGAAACTATAGTATGTGTGTGTGTGTGTGTGTGTGTGTGTGACTAGTATTTTAAAAATCACTTCTTAACTTGTTAGCCATTATTGATCAAAATACACATGAATAACTAATAGGTGGTCGCTTTTCATGTTTTGTACACTTTGTTTTGTTATTATAGCTTTAAAAAGGAAGTGACTGTGATCTACATGTAAAAATGTTTCAACAAAACATAGTCAGAAACAAAAATTGATTTAATTTGCAGGTTGTCCATAATTGTTAGTACCTAAAATAATATTGTTTTAAATTACACAATGTATTTTGCTCCATCTTAGAAAGTAAGTGAAGAGTAAAAAATGTTTTCCGTTAGTTATTTTAACGTATTTTGAAATTTTGGGAATGAATGACAGACATCGGAACTTGATTAAGTACTTTACACAGCTACCATGCAGAAAGTTGTAAGCAACCATATTTTTCATATTTAGTAATTTTATAATTGTTATTATAATTAACAGTTGTTTTTAGAAATCAAGTAAAAATGTAAAGCCATATATATATATATATATATATATATATATATATATATATATATATATATATATATATATATATATATATATATATATTAGGTTATATATTGTGTGTACTACGTAAGAAGTCATGTTCATGACAACAATATAAGCTTGTTAACTTCTATAATTAATTTGAGAAAACGGATATTATACAGATAAAATATTTTTGAAATAGGCAAATGCACTAAGCTAAAGTTCTTGTGGAATTTTAAAAGGGAATGTGATTTAGATAGACATTGACTGGTATTTCTGTGTTAAATTACCTAATTGTATTGTTTCTTTGAAACTTAGATATATAATCGGGAGTTTTTGTCACAAAATATGTATAATAAGTTAATATATATTTCTTGCCTTTGGCATATAGCTTGATGTAAAAATTGATTGTGATAATACTGTATTTATGGTTGTTGGTTTTATTTTTCATGATATATTTAACCATTAAACTGTTTAAAAATGAGGCTTCTAGTCGATATAACTTCCAATGCCGTGCAATGCAAACTGAATAACGCGCGCTAGCGCGTTATGATTAGTTTGCATTGCACGGCATTGGAAGTTATATCGACTAGAAGCCTCAATTTCAAACAGTTTAATGGTTATATTTGCATTTATTAAAAATTATATCGACTAGAAGCCTCATTTTTAAACAGTTTAATGGTTATATTTACATTTATTAAAAAATTATTTTGATATTTTTAATCCTTAAAAAAATGTACAAATACTTACCGCTTACGACAAGTATGTCCAGTCACTGGAACAGCCGAAGAAAATAGTGCGTGAGAAATAGGAACAGATAACAGTGAAGTCAAGATAACATCATTAATTTAATAATTCTTTTTTATTGTAACATTTAATCTGCAAATGTTCTTTGTTTATTTATTGCTTTGGGCCCTAGCAGCAACCGCGCATGGATCACCTGCAGACGGTGTAAAAAGTCTTATGTTATAGCGGCCATGTTTGTTTACCTTAGATAATGTAGTTACGTATGTAACAATGTGTTCATACGCCGATCAGCTGATCAATGGTGATTATAGCCGATATCATTGGTAATTATAGCTGGTATAATTACCATTGGTCTCAAACACAGTTATATAAAGCAAACACATTGATAATGTAAATATATAATTATAATATAACCAAACTGTCCCTTTGTAATGTTAGTGTTTTGAGATATAAATTAGTTGGAAGTAAAATGGTCAGGATTAAATAGATAATAGTGTTCTTAATTTCATTTTTTTTTATAAAAATGTTTTAATTGAAAAAAGAGATATCTAAATTTTCTTGAATAGCTGTATGATTGGAAACTGTGATAATATTTGTTCAAGTACTGAAGTATGTTAATTGACTACATGATTTTCTTGAGAATGAATAACTAAGTAATGATAAAGTACACCTATCAATTATACCAGCGCGTCTTTATGTTGAAGCCACTGCGGTAGCTAAGTTGGTAGAGTGCTTGCTCCGTAAGTAAGTGTTTGTGGGTTCGAACCCCGACCGGGTCTTACCCAAGACTTGAAAGTGGGTAGTGACTGTTCTTTCGCCAAGCACTCGGCATTACAAAATAAAAGTCGTGGTTCTTTCGGGATCTTAAAATAAACAAGGTACTGTGTCACAGTAGACGTGGCACGATAAAGAACCCTGCTGTATAATGTAATTAGCGCAACGCACAGGCAAAATTTTTGCACTTTTGCCTATGGATGGCGACGTCTCGATATAAATAAAATATTCTTGACTGAGACGTTTAACGTCAGTGTTTTGCACTATTTTTTAAAAACTTTTTATTAGTAGAGTCAGACAACCTTAGAGAACGTTAAGGACGAAATAAGTTTAATTATTTGCTATCGGTAGCTTGTTACATTTACCTAATTTTTTTTTTACCGTAAATTCACTTGTTAATTAATATTAATATATCTAAATACTCTTCTTGTGAATTTATTTTAAAAATTGTTCTTGTATGACCATTATATTTTACACAACAATTTTACCAAAATATAATAATCATTGACCCAGTCTGATTATTTATTATTATAATGATTTATGCATTTAGATTAGGACAGGATTACAGTTTAAGTAATATTAACTATTGTTATTGATTATAATTGTATTCTCCAGCTATCCTTATTATGTTTATTGTCATTTTGGTGAAGGTTGTTGATACTTAATGGAAATAAAAACCACAAAGAGAGAGAGAGAGAGAGAGAGAGAGAGAGAGAGAGAGAGAGAGAGAGAGAGAGAGAGAGAGAGAGAGAGAGAGTAGCGCTCCACCATTACATAAGGTCATATTACCTTTCGGCATGTTAAATTGAAGTAAAAATAAAAAAAATTTCAAATCAGTAACCATTTTTTAAAAACAGCAATTTAATTTCCTTATGCAACTAAGGTATTTAACCTTTAAACGTATGGCCATATCATATATCAAAATGATCGTCATGTCAATACCTACAATATTCTAGCATACATGCCTATACGAAAAGTTAATACCTTTCAAGAAAATTAACAATATCAGTCTTATAACGCTGTTATGACCTTGACCTTTGAACATATAACAATAAACCATACTTCAAATTGGTCGTCACATTAATATCTACAATATTCTAATGTGCATGTTTATACAAAGAGTTAATACTTTTTCACGAAAATTAGCAATTTAAATTATCTAATGTAGTTATGACCTTCACTTTTTGAACGTATGACCTTGAATCATACATCAAAACCATCGTCATATCAATATCTACAATATTCAAATATACATATATACAAAAAGTTAATAGTTTTCAAGATAATTTACAATTTCAATCTTTTTTGCAACTGTGACTTTGACCTTTGAACATATGACCTTGAACCATATATCAAAATCATTGTCTTATCAATACTTTCAATATTCTTATATACATAACTAGTATACAAAAAGTTAATAGTTTTAAAGGTAATTTACAATATCAGTTTATTGTAGCTCTTATCTTGACCTTTTAGTATATGACCTTGAACTATATATCAAAATGATCGTCATATCAATATCTACAATATTCTAATTAACTTCCTTTACAAAAAGTTAATACTTTTCAATAAAATTAGCAATTTAAGTTATTTATACAGCTGTGACCTTGACCTTTAATTGCTTGTCCTTAAACTATACACAAAATGATTGTTATGCCAATACTTACTATATTCTAAAATACATGCCTTTATGTGTATATATATATATATATATATATATATATATATATATATATATATATATATATATATATATATATATATATATATATATATATATATATATATATAATTACGATAAGAATTCAATATGCATATATTAATCAAATTAAAATTCATAATATTTTTTATCTTGTTTCTTTGAACATCATTTTAATGCGTATTATCTAAATACCAGTTTACTTTGTAAAAATTACCAGCTGCATTTCATTTACAAATGAAGCATTAAGTTTTATTTCTATATAAAACAATCTAAGAAATTAAAATCCTTTATTGTCGAATTTACAAATGTTATATCATTTGAACTCATTTGAGAAAAATAAAATAAGTTCCAGTTAATGTAATAAAAAACTGATTTTTTTTTTTTTTTTTTTTAAATTTTTTTTTTTTTTTTTTTTTTGATAATTGTAAAAATGGATTTGTCTCACAAAATAAACGAGATTTACCTCCCTTTGACTTTTGACTGTAAGATCGTAGTGACTGGTTTTCTAATCCATTGTGATCGACTAAATCAACATCCCAAATCAAACCGGAGATTGTTAACTATTTGATTTGCAGTTAAAACTGTGTTTTTGATTGTTCTACCACGATAAACCTCGCCAATCAAACCAGTGATTGTTAACTATTTAGTTTGTAGTTAAAGCTGTGTTTTTGGTTGTTTTAGCACGATAAACATAGTCAATCTAACCGGAAATTGTTTCATATTTGATTTCAGCATAAGCGATTGTTCTAGCTCATCCAACATTTTTCAGAACGTTTTTATGTATCATAATTATTTGCTTTTTAAATAAAAACTTTCCGCTATTAAAAAAGTAAGAAATTGTATTTGGAATTTTTGTGACATTTTGGTGATAGGGGCTTATATTTTATCTAAAATTGATTCAGCAGAAGGCTACAAAAGTATCTGGTTACACAATTTTATAGTGTTGCAGTTGGAGTATTTATGTAGGGCTCTTTTAATCCCTTAATAGACCGCCCGGTTGGCTCAGGGGTAGAGCGTCCACCCCGAGAGCGGGATATCGGGTCATCTATAAAACTTAAACAATTTGTGATACTATCGCCTCGTCTGGAGCTTGGCATTTAGGAAGAAAAAGTATTGACTGGTTCACTTAGTGTCAGGATAATGTGTGTTGTGTGGGAATGGTATTTTTGTCGCAAACCAGCATACTCGGTTAGCTAGCACCTTAACAGATTGTCACCATAAACGTACCAATACAAGGCAGACCATATAAAACGCAACTGCACATAACATGCATAAAAACCTTTTTTTTCGTAAATAATTCCTTTTATATTAAAAACCTTGTTCTTAGCTCAGTTATGCGGTAGCTCAGTTGGTAGAGTGCTCGCTCCGTAAGTGGAACAGCGTGGGTTCGAACCGCGGTGGGTCTGACCCTAGACTTGAAAGTGGGTAGTGACTGTTTCTTTCGCCAAGCATTCAGCATTACGAAATGAAAGTCACGGTTCTTTCGGATGGGAACTTAAAATAAACGAGGTCACGTGTCATGGTAGGCGTGGCACGATCAAGAACCCTGCTGTATAATGCTATCAGCGCAACGCACAGGCAAATTGTTTGCGTTTTCGCGTATAGCTGGCGACGTCTCGATATAAGTGAAATATTCTTAACTGGGACGTTAAACACCATTACGCCCCAGTCACACTGTCACGTTTCGTGAATCCCGTTTTGCTACGTTTCCAAAAATCAACGAAATGCAGCGATACGGGAATATACGTAACGAACCGTAGCGACACTTGGTAGAAACGGTTTTATATACGTAGCAAAACCTGGAGCATCCCGTTTGTATTTGTCTGCACAACACAAACGTAGCCAAAAATCAATGCGTAGTACATAAGTATCGAAACGTAGTTGAAACGTAGTGATGCGTAGTTGAACCGTAGCAGATACGTATTGAAACGTAGGATAGACGTGTGGATACGTTCTACTACGTATGTGCTAGGTTTCGCAACGTTTCAGTACGTTCTATCAGGTTTTACTGTTACAGTTTACTACGGTTCGTCACGATGAACTAGGTTCACCTACGTATCGCTACGTATTACTACACACTGCTATGTATTGATACGTTTAAAAGAAGCATGCACGCTGTCTCCCAACAATCTAGTCAAACATTCAAACCAGTACATGGACAGACAACAGATGGAGTTAACAAACTATGGTATTTTGTACTAAAACCGTAGCACAAACGTAGTAGAACGTAGGGACCAAAAAAAGAAGAAAATATGACATGAAACGTGGCACTTTGAAACGTAGCGAAACGGGATGCTCGAAACGTGACAGTGTGACTCAGGCCTAAATATTTACTCAACTCAACTCACTTGTTCTTAGATAAAGAATTGCTGGTGCGACGTTATGCAAAAGTACAACAAAACAACCACTATACTTAGACCCCAAGTCCTTCCGAACAAGGTTTTCTGATATAAAGACAATGTTTGGCTTTTAAGAAATCGGTTTTTCGATATCTTTAAGTTAACTTTTAAAAATTCAAAGCATGAAATGTTTCCCTATAAAATAAATATCTGATCTTGTCGTTAAATCGCTATGTTGTCTTAATATTGATGGTTTATTTTACAAAATATTTAACATATAAATGCGTTCGAATTTTATATCAGATATGTTAAGCATTCACATGCGCTTAAAAAAAAAAACAATAGGTGATATTGCAAACTATTTTGATATATAAAATAACAAATAAGACGGTAACAACATACATCCTTAGATATTTTATTAATACATCGTATGTAAAATATCTATTAAGCATTATATTTGCTCAATGACTATGTATACGTTTATTAGAATATTTTGGTCTTAAAGATATGTTTTTATAAAATTGATGTTATTTGGTCACTTGATATTTCTTAACAAGTCAGGGATATTTTAAACATAATTTACCAGATTTATCTGCTTTTAACGTAGGAATTTTGATAATTCTCTTTATTATTTGATACGGACAGTTTGTTTATTTGTTTATTTTTCTCCTTTCGAATTCGATAGCTTAAAAATCGAAGTGAAAATCATAGAAAAACATAATAAAAAATGGCTAACTCTGTTTTCAAAACTGAATCGCCACCGATTCTTAAAATACAAATTGAGTGGTAACTGTCTTTTACGTTTTGCGTTACGCGAACAAAGTAATAGTAACAGTAATGTTTAAGCGTATTCTTTGCCGCGAAAATATCGAAATAAACACTTAAATATTACATTCGCGTACACCCGTGTCATATGTTAATCAAGAAGCCCGAAAATAAAAGAATAAACATTTGGTATTGTACAAGGTTAATTTGAAATTTGGTATCGAATAGTGGTGATTAATTAATATTTAAAAATAATTATTAAAAACCTCTTTGCTAACAAAGTCAAATCCTCACTTTGAACAAGTGAATCATAACTATGTATAGAAATTGATGCAGAGCGGCCCTATTAAAGCAAGTCTCTCTGGCGCTTGAAACCGTCATAACAATATAAAGAATATAACTGTTTGTCTATACATACAATTTTCATATGCAAAATTTTGAATTTTTGAATTAAAATAAAATAATCAAAATTTTACATATGACACATTTATGTCAAAATGTAATAAAAAAAAAAACAACTTTTATTAATTGGTAATGTTAATTTACATGAATGAGTCTAAATATTCCAAACCCGCAATTGTCATTTATATACATCGTACTCAAATATTAACAGATTTTACTTTTTTCAGCCAATTTTTTAGCGCCCACACTGGTCATTAATAACAATATAAACAAAGGTAGCAACGTCATCATTAATATGTGTAAATGACAATAATTCCCAATGTTACATGATGTAAAAAATATATACATGATAATCTGACCGAGACTTGACCGAGACCTTTACCATATATATAGGTCGTATTGTGTTGTTACGATTCACGTAAAACATGTTTTTTGTTAACTATCAAAATAGATATTAGGGATGGGATTCCCTATGTTTATTAAGAAAGGGTATTTCATATTTTTCACTATTTTTCGTCCGAAATCTTTGACTCTAAATTCAAAATTTTAATTAAATTAATTTTTTTCTACGAAAACTCTATACTTTTGCATTCAAAAATAATACTTCAACCTCACAAGTATTTTATAACATGATCAGCAAAAATATAATGACAATTGCATGCAAAGCCAAACATGTGAGAAAAACATAATTATTGCATATACATTTTTTTTGTAGATGATGCTAAATCTTATCTTAATCTGATAATTAAAATCGTATTAGTGTTTTAGTCATAACTGCAACAGTAGACGCCATTCTGACAATCATCTACATAAAAGTAATTAAAAGGACAAACATCTTTATCTTTGTGACAGTTGCAATCTGTTGGTAGTTGCGGTGGTCGTGTCGGTGGTGCGAATAACGGAGATGGCGTTACTGTGATTGGATCAAGGTAAATATATTGCGGAGGTGGAGGTGTTGGTGGCGGTACTGGTGTTTTTGGTGGTGGCGGTGGTCGCGCTGGTGGGGCGGCTGCTGGAGCTGCTTGTCCTTCAATTTCCTGTGGTTCAATCTCTGGTGCTTTTGTAGCTGGTTTCGCAGGAGGTGGTATATATTGTTGTGGATATGCTGGGTGGTATGGTGGTGGACCAGGTGGATAGAGTGATTGTCTAGATGGGTAGGCTAGTGGTCCAGGTTGATATACCGGTTGTCCAAAAAACGGTGATGGTGGTGGTGGTGGTGGAGGAGGTGGTGGTGGTGGTGGCGGCGGCGGCGGTGCAGGAGGACCAGCACTAAGTCGATGTGTAGGTTTAGAACGGGGCGGTGCAGGTGGTGGTGGACCAGGTTTTACGAATGATAAATGTTTTGCATTTGGAGCTTTCAGTAGGTGCTGATGGTAATGGTGGTGGCGGTGGCGGTGGCGGCGTTGCTGGCAATGGATCAAATGGAAAACTTTGTAACCAAAATGCAAACGCTGAAACATAAAACCATTGCATAATATATATATATATATATATATATATATATATATATATATATTATATATATATATATATATATATATAGTTTAAAACAACTGAGCAGCCATTAATTGTAGTAATATATAAACCTAGATTCTTATATTATGATCAACTAATACCCGTGTCCTTTCCACATGTAGAGGCTCTTTGTGCCAAGTAAAATATTGTTATCAGTGTCCTTTTCTATGTTTAGCACAATTGTCATAAGATTCTAAGTACAAAAAGTTAGCCAGCTTGCTTTTCGAAATCAAGTCGTACAGGTTTTCTTAAGAAATCATCACTTTGATTTTAAAAAAATGCTGACAAAAAAAGCTTTATTACCAAAATATACTCACAAAAATGTTATCATTTATTGGCAAATGTAACTGATTTTATTGTTACGGAATAAAATAGGAAGAGTTTTGGATATATAGATATTATTATTATTCGTCATGGAATTGTAACGTGAACATTTTATGATTAAAAATTTTATGTAGGGGAACGAACGTTTTGTGAAATATTTTTCTAAAAAAAACGGATCTAATTTAAAGAATTTCTTTTTTCTTTAGATCTAAGTTGCAAGGCATAAATATTTAAGCAATGTCTGAAAAACTTAAAGTTTTCAAAAAACATTATTCCAAATTAAAACATAATATTTTTAAAAATAAGAATATGTTATCTAAAAGCGACATTTTGTGACACAAATATAATTGATCTTGTCAAAATAATTAACATAGAATGTTTTTAACCATAAACTTTCCGATTTATTTTGATTTGAAGGAAGCTAAGTAAAAGGGTGTTGATTAAATCATCAAAAATGCTCAGAGAAAATAGTATTCAACTACCCTTAAGAATAAAGGAAGGTAGCTGCAAACATTGAATTTAAGAAACATTAAATCTTTCCACTTTGAAAATCTTACAATTGAAAAGTTAAAAGTTACAGATTTAAAAGATCTACGTTTGGTCATTTTCATAAACTGAAAACCGACAAACACCCACATAGTTATACTTTCTTTCTTTTCTTTTTTTTAAATTATTTAAATTATTTTTGCTCGCTTATTTGATTACTGCTAATTAACTTTTCAAGCTACATGTATATATATATATATATATATATTATAATGTTGCATGTTATCCAAGGGAACTGGTATAAAAAAAAGGTTTTTTTTTGTTCTGGAATCGCTTATTGTATTATTTGTAATATTTTCTGTACGTGTTATTTATTTACATAAATACTGTTTAAGCTAACTTATCTAAACAAAACTTTCAAGTAATTTTAATGGCACTTTTTGACATTCCTTATCAACAAATTTATATAAAAAAAAATTAATCTCTTTTTTTTTTTTTTATTTTTTTTTTTTTTATTTATTTATTTATTTATTTATTTTGAAAACTGTAGCATTTGAATAATTGTCATCAAAACCTTAAGAATGTTAACAAGTAGTAAATAGCCGATGCAACCACGATCACGAAGCAAAAGAAATGATAAAATAATCAAACGAGGCAAGAAAGCCAAACACACATTGCGATCCACCTACTTACTACAAAACTCTCGATCTTGACGCCGACTGAATATATTGATGAAAGGATAAATATTCGTTTAGATATAGTACTGTTAAAGGAATCCTCCGTCATCGCTCTTATTAAACAACCAGTGATTTTATATTAAAATAATTAAAGTTATAAATTTAAAAAATCACCTTATTTTGTGATAAATAGGATCAGCATATAGATATTCATAAATGCGTTACAAGTACCTAGGTTTTACTAAGTCTATCAATGCATTAACCAATTGAACGGGTACCACAACGAACGTAATGTCAGAACATATGCCAGGGACACGTATAAGCTAGTCGAAAGATAACTAAATGTTCTAAGAAAATTGAAAAAGATAACACCATCTTATTGTCGGTTTCGAAACCAAAACATATAAAAACATAATTAAAATTAAGCACAAAATTTAAAATAATACAAAATAAAAATACGTACACAAAAAAATCACGAACGTCATTATAGTTATTTTAAAAACGTTGTAAATAGAATTGACTATTCTAAAAGAAAAATCTTGAGTAAAAAATTTACAAATATTTTGATTTGAGTTTTTTAATTCACCTTAATAAAGGCGCGTGTTGATATTTATTAAAAACTTCTTTTTTGAAATGAAACCAAATCAGATTGGCAGACAAAAAGAAAAGATTAAATTAACCACTATTAATATTTACTACAAAATCCACTGACGTTGTCTTTCTTTTAATCTGGTGTTCATTATTTGTTTGCCGTAACAACACCAAATCAAAGGATATCTACTTATTATTTCCCTTTTGTAAGTGATATTATAAGTTACATTCTTTCACCAAAACATCACGTTTGAACGAAAATAATTACTGTCATCTTTATTGGGAACTTCTACATTTTTATCAAAGGCTTTATCTGCGCATGTTATTAGATCAATCCAGAATCACATCATTTCAACTTAAAGTATATATTAAATTATCTATAAGTGGTAAGATAATCTTATCTAAATAATCCCTTCATTTTTTAAAATTTATTAAAAGTACTTACGATTAAAAAAAGCTAAAGAGGGTCCAATACATATTGTTCCAAAAACCAGAAAAATCATGAACTTATCCATCATAAAATAAATTCCAAAAAAAAAAATGACACAGGTAAAAAAGTACGATTTAGTTTGGCCTTTCTTTCTGTGAAAGCTCCAAACTACGAAATCAATTGAAGTTTGAAGAAAATGGAATTTATACTGTAATTAGTCAATAAAAGTCATGTTTAGTGGTTAGTTTGGCATTAATTGAAAATTATTTAATATCAATGTAGATTGTCATACTTATCTTATCTGGTTCTGAATCGTTTTATAGTCATTTTGGCAACTTATTTGATGACAAAGAAATATAAGTGACAGACCAACGGTCATTATATATGAAAAATGTTAAAGTGGTGTGAACATGCTAACAAAGTTGTACATGTTTATTGCTGATATAGTTGTTTGTTCACATTTATTTTGTTTTATTACAAAACGTCAAAATCTGTATATCTACGACTCGCCACAATTACAGGTACCTTACAAATCCTAATTGATAAAAGGTTTACAAAACCGTCATTGAATTGTCACATACCTATTTAAGGAAACCAAAACTTATATTTAGCTACCGTCACAAAAAATCAATTAAATGTTCAAAAATAAGTCAAGGTCATGAACAAAAATTTATTTGAAATAGAAAAACTAATGCTGTGGCTGTCCAGCTGTTCTGAAATAAAATGATCTTTGTTTTTTCTAGAAACAAAAATGTGGTTATTTCCAAACATTATACTGGATATATTTGACTTCCCAAAGTCCCGTGTTCCTTTTATTCTTAAATCAGATTCTACACGTGATGGATGTAGCTAGTTAGATAAAAGGTGCTTACCCTTCCGGAGCACCCAGTCTTAATTTCTTGGTGGAATTTTACGTGTGTAACTGTTTTGAAAGATTTTAATTTGGTTTTTTTCTCTGTTTTTTTAATCTTGATTTATTTATTATTATTTATTATTATTTATTTATTTATTTAGAGATGACTTGTGACTGGTATGTCTGTTTCATTTCATTGCTTAATATCGTGTTGTACAACAGATACGTCTTTCTTAGACGATAGTTTCACTATCAGTAACCTGGTCACAAAAACGTTTGTTGAACATTAAGGCGTGTCTATACAATATTTATGACACACTGATCACGTAAGCTTTGACGTTACATTTAAGATAATGGGTTTGTTTGTTGCAGTATTTCACTTTTCACGCCGTTGCAGTCGAGTTCGTGTTTGATATGTCGGGTGAAATGTATTATTGCACATTTTCTTTTTTGTTAGCGTGAATAATAATGATTTTTTGTCCAAATGATACACGAGCTTCTTTTTTATAAGAAATCTGATATTTTCTTCTGTTTTCATTCAGGTAAATTTGCTACTTACGCAGTGTACATAAATGAAGGGTAAATGGTGTATCTTACAAAAAAAAACATAATGATTGTTTTATTATTATTATTATTACTATTATTATTATTATCTTCCTTTTTCTTGAATTCTTTAATTTTATTTATTTATTTATTTATTTTATTTTTTATATCATTATGAAGATAATAAATAAATAAAATGAAACGAAATGAAATGGCCGAATCATACAGAGGAAAAGGGTTTGAAAAATATCTTTAATACTTCAAAATATGATCAATACCAATATTCTTATACTTTTATTTCTAGCGAGCGTGAACAATAAAAATCTGCAAGCCGCGATATTTATTGCAGTATCTTATCGTCTCATGGCAATCGCTGCACGCGTCCTCCGTTTCCTGTTTTCATCAAAAGTAACACCGAGTAACAGTGACGTTTCAAGGTCATGGAGTGCTAAATTTGTCATTTTTCTGTAATTATTGTACACTAATTATTGTAATAAAGTGTGTATATATTTCTGACACTAAACAGATGGTCACTATAATGACAGTAGGGATTTTTATAACATAGTTATGGTGTTGTTCATAAAATGTCTATTACCAAAAATATACATTGCATTCAAAAAGAGTACACGTGCATTGGTACACCTTGTAACAAAAACCGCACGAAATCGTGCCATGGATTTGTTTATTTTGAAACCAAAATATATTATGGTATCGAAGGTTATATTGACCTTGCACACATCAAAACTTATCCTAAATGTTTCATTAAAAATGTGTTTGTGGTGTCCTACGCACATTATCCCCGTGGTAATGTCTAATTCTTATAGTATTAATGATATATTTTTGTAATATAGATAGCAGTAAGAATGTAGTTTGTACTACTCTGTACACTGTATTGTCATACTGTTTGATGCACGTCCAAAATGGTAGTTGTATCTTGTTTCTTCTTTTTCTTTGATGGTTTTGCCTTTTCTAAGTTCCACCTTTTCAGCTACAAAATGTAATAGTTTATTAATTTAATTTTTGTTTTACACAGACGGTATATGATTGTAATATCTCGTTGTTTGATAACATTCGCCATACTCACATTCTTATTCAATGTAATTGTTTTCCCGTTTTTGAAAGTATAAAACATTTACTGTAGATAAATGTATAAACTGCTTTTTTTTCAAAAAACATTATGTTTACACGTTACATAAAGGCATTTGCTCCCGGGGTTATTCCAAACTTTCTTGGATCCCTCTACATTAATTAAATAGGTAGTTCACTATTTTTTTAATGAGTAATATAATGTTTTGACAAGTACTCACAACAAGTACCATTTTAGGAAAATACCATCAATAGCCATTGAATTGACAAGCTCTTGACAACTAACCTGCATTTTTGATAGAGAAAGAAACATAGTATTTTAACCTATTTCTTTCAACCAATATTCGCTCCTTTTCACGGATAAATTTTAAAATATGTAATTTATTCATTAAAAATAAAGACTCCAACATTTGTAAATAAATAACATTTTATTAATACATACAAAAGAAATTAGGAATACTAAAGTTTTAAATCCAACATTTATGAATAGGATTTGATAATATGCATAGATCACGAAAAGCGAATCGTAGTTAGTTTTGCATATACAACTCATGAACCTATTCAGTTCATTATAAGAACTCATGTACTTAGCTGTAGTATTGTTGTGCTCAGCTGTAGGTATTGTGACACACGTGCTAATTATAGACTTTTTCAGAGTGACTTGATTACATTAAAAATATATCCTTAATCCCTTTACATGCTACTGACTTTCATGATCAAATACATTGTTAATATTGTCATTAATAAAACATTTTCTCTGTAACAATAGCCAACATTCTCTTAAAGAAATCTTTCAGAGAATCATTTTAAAAGTCTGCAGAGTTAAGTTTTAAGCATTATATGAACATAAGCATTATATGAACATAAATGTAAAACATCCTTTTTCGATAGATTATCTTTCATACTTGCAACAATAAGCACCATTATAACAATCGTGTAATTTATATTTATCCCAAGGGCACTCGTCTTTTCCTTCATTACAGGAACAATCTTTAGGAGAAGAGGAAGGGAATGGGGAGAAAAATGAAAATGGGTCCGGTGTTGGTGGTGGGTATGTTGCAGTAACTGGAGGAAGGTATATATACTGTTTCTGTTGTCGACTGGCTTGAACGGTCTGAATGGCTTGTGCTCTAGGGATCGCTACTACTGATTGCGGTACATGTGCTTGTCCTTCTATTTCCTGTTCAAACTCTGTTTGATAGTGCTGTCCAACTGGTTGGAGTGGCGGTGGTGGTGGTGGGAGTGGTGGTGGGGCTGCAGTTGTCTTCGGAGGTGGTGGTGGTTGTGTTGGCGGTTGTGTTGGCGGTGGTGTTGGTGGTTGTGTTGGTGGTGGTGTTGGTGGTTGTGTGGGAGGTGGCGTTGGTGGTGGTGTTGGCGGTGGTTGTGGTTGAGCTTGAGGGAGTCTTTGAATGAACGGCTGTGGAGGATGAGATTGTAGTGGTCGGTAAGGTATCAGTTGTCTTCTTTTTGGTTTAGTTGGTGGGAGATGGACTTGATATCTGAATTGTTGCGGTAGTGGTGGTGCTGGTGGTGGTGGAGGCGGCGGCGGTGGTGGTGGTGGAGGCGGCGTTGCCGCAGCATGATAATACTGATATTGTGCAGTTCGATGTGCAAGGCGATGCTGGTAACGCGTTTGTGGTGCTGCTTGTTGCTGTTGGTTAGGATACCTATATTGTACTGGTTTTGATATTGGCTTAGCAGGTATTGGCCAGTATTTAAAGCTATTTGCTGAAAATAAAAGAAAAAGAAAAATATTATATATATATATATATATATATATATATATATATATATATATATATATATATATATATATATATATATATATATATATATATATATATATATATATTTCTTGCATATGCAATAGATTTATCTCACTTAATTGGTGGTACGTCATTTTTCCATATTGCACCCCGTGTGCTCATGTCTAGCCTATCTCAGTTGAACCGGGACTTTTTTTTTTTCAAGTATAATTATGTGGAAAAAATTTATGTGAAAAACGACAAATATACCTTTTAATGATGAATATTATTAGTTTTACTAAAAGATGTATCTACATTAAGAGAAAAAAAAGTTGTTTTGTTTTATCGCGTAGGTTCATATTCTGGTGAGTAAAACGTTATTTGTTATTGTTGCATGACATGTATTCATTCGTTAGTAAAATCTTGCATCGTTATAGTTGGAATTCTAGTGTTTTTTTGTAAATTATATGCGAGAAAAATAATCAAATACTCGTCCTCATGGCCAGATTTTTTTTCATCTCAAACTCGGCATACCCTCGTTTAGAGATAAACAATCTGACCACTCGATCAGAGTTTTCCAATCTCGATCTCAAACTCGTAATAGACTCTCTTTATATATATATATATATATATATATATATATATATATATATATATATATATATATATATATATATATATATATATATATAAGGAATTACATACAGGGGATTTTATTTTACTTCGATTTTTTGATTTTGAAAAGATATCAGGAAACGACGATTTAAACAGTACTTAACTTTACATCAACAAAATTATGATAGATATCAGAAAGCATCTAAACCATTATGTATGCTTTAGTTTTTCTGATCTCAAATTCTGTTGTATATAATAATCGAGAGTGCAAAATTAAGTACAACAAATTCTTCATTTTCTAATAAAATGTAAATGCCTTTGTATAAGTAAATTAGTTATCTCGTAATAGTCAAAATGTACGTATTTACCTGAATTGTTGAATTGTTTTAAAATGAACAAAAATATCACTTCTACAACACTATTTGACATTTTCGACACTATTTAACATTTTCCAGACTTTTTTTTTTTACATTTTCCACAGTATTTGGCATTTCACAAACTCTGATATTTATCACACTATTTGGCATTTTCCACACTGTTATCCTTTTCCACACTATTTGACATTTACCAAACTCTGATATTTATCACAGTATTTATTAAACTCTGATATTTATCACAGTATTTATTAAACTCTGATATTTATCATGTACATTGTATTGCACTGACACAATTTCTTCTTTTGCTTCTTGAAAAGAGAATTATTTTATAATTAGCGGTGTTAAATGTATTGGTGTTGTGTTTAAGTATTCTTATGTCATTCGTTTTGTTGTTGTTTATTTTCAGGCAATTGCCAAAATATGAGATGTTTTCTGAATAGCTAACACCGACTGGTAAATAGAAACATGTTCAGGGGTAAATTACAAAATATGTAATTCATACATTAGGTTGTTTTAGTAACATTTTTTGGATTCTCGTAACTGGAGTTGAGTTATGGTGTTTAACGTCCCAGTCAAAAATATTTTACTTATATCAAGACGTCACCAGCTATAGGCGAAAGTGCAGAAATTTTGCTTGTACGTTGCGCTGATGGCATAATACAGCAAGGATCTTTATCGTGCAACGCCTACCGTGACACGGAACCTCGTTTATTTTAAGTTCCATCCGAAAGAACCGTGACAGAATAGACACTGCCCACTTTCAAGTCCTGGGTCAGTTTCGGTCGGGTTCGAACCCACGACCTCCCATTTACGAAAGGAGCGCTCTACAAACTAAGCTACCACAGTGGTCTCGTAACTTCGGTAGAGTTTGACAAGGTAACAAATATGGTTATAGTACTCTCAACTGAATATCTATTGTAAACTGAATTTGTTAGCCGTGTGTAAGTCGACTCCTCAGACTTAAAAAAATAAATGTTGGGAAATAGACTAATTATTTAAAACTTATAAATAAATAAATAAATAAACTATTCAATCAATAAAAGGGAACTAAAAGAAGAATGTAAAATAAATAAATAAAAAATTTAGGAAAAAAAAAACGAAAATTAATCACAAAACGCTGTATATACATGTATAAGATTACTGATTACAATAAATTATATATTATATCTGAAAGATTGATAAGATAGTTATACAAATTGTTAATGTGTTTAGAACTCAGATTAATATGCATATTAATTTAAAAAAACACCTCTTTTGCTCATAAATATGAAACATAATTGGACAGCAGCAGTAATAATATAAAATGGAAATTTTACATGAAAATAGTAAAAGCCGCAATTTTTTAACATATGATAGAGAAAAATGTATTTTTTTCGAAATAGGATTTTTTTTTAAAGTTTATTTGCTTAAAACTGAATTAGACTTGTATTCATTTTAGATGGTAACCTAAAGTTGTTTTAAATATGGGTAAATCAACAAACTTCTTGTAAAATAAAGATAATTTTGAACCTTTCACCGAACAAAACTACCTATATAAGACGTATGACAAACTTCTACTAAGACATCATGACTTTAAATCGATATTGGGCACAAGCACACAAGTCAGTCCATTTATATTGATTTCAAGTAACCATAAACATCCAAAAAGCTTTGTTACATTTCAAATACCCTGAGCATAGAAAATCCATGTTTGTATAGCAGAAATCTAATGGAATTAAACAATTTCTGAGCGGAAAGCTTTATCTTTAAATCAAGACACAGACAAATCTTCATGAGTCCCGACTTTGGACGATCACTGAACCTGGTATCAAAATTTTGAAATCAAACAATCAGCTATACAGTTTAACAATAGAAACCAAGAACAAAACACATGACTAACCCTTGACGTAAGAGTTCAAGACAAGTTTAAATGCATTTTTAAAACAATAAATCAGGTGAAATGTATGATTATTATTTAAACATTCAAGAAAAAGCCGCCTTCTTTTGATGAAACTAAAAAAGGCTTTGCAGTTAATAGTAAAGACTATTTCACTACTTTTTAAAATGTTATTAAACATTGGCTACTTACTAGGACGCATCGAAATTGACGTTCCAATACATAATATTATTCCTACGCACAAGGAAAGTATGAAATTATCCATTTTGCTCATGAAATTCCAATACTTCAAAGGCTTAAAAAGTTTCAATTCCAAAGCTTGGCCTCTCTCAGTAAGAAAGCTCCAAACTTCAGAATCAAATGTGATATTGGGAGGAATTGGAATTTATATGTGTTACAAGTCCATAAAATCATGTTAGTATTGACAGTTTATGAGTATGATTTAATGTACATATGGATTGCCTTTTTGGAAATCGTCTTTTAATTATGAAAAAAACGTTTTGTGATGTCGGTGATAGCTTGTATATCCATGCATCGATATGTTTGATGACCAGTTAACATTATTGACAGGCTAAATAGTTATTACACGATACATATGTTAATATTGTGTTAACATCCTGGCAAAACGCAAATAATTTATGGCATATTTATTTGCATGTTTATGATTATTATGATTTATGTTGAATTATTGACCATATTTGTCCCCGAGCAATTTTATCTATTTTTGTCACATTCCCACACAAACAGGTGTTTCTAATAAGGACATGTCGATTTTTTGTCGTTTTTTCTTGTAGTAGATTGTTCTGGACTATAGAAAGTCCTAGCTCAAGAAAAAAAAATAATGTACTGTGTGAAATTTAAGATATTTTTTTTAAAACCTTATTATGTCTGCGTATCAACAGACATCTTGTTGCCAAGCAAGACAGATTTTTTTCAGAGGTATCTCAACCTCGTTTTTTATCCGATCAGGTTGAAATTTTGTCTACTGGTAGAGATGGACTATGGGGAGGTCGCTTCCTCACCGTTTTTCGGAATTCGGAAGGACTTCGGAGAAATCCGGTTAAACCACGGATCAGAGAGTTCTTTCTTTCTTGGAATTTCCTCCGCTATTTGGAGCACCATATAAGAGAGCTGATACGCAGACATACAGTTACTATATACTACTGAAATAAAGTTTCCATATTATTTTGTAAATTTTTTTATTATTTAACTCCTATATATCAGGTGTTATAAAAACGGACGTTTCATACACTACGATCTATTTACCTATTTACTTTAATTACATTTTAATTAAACATAAGTTGTATTGTTTTTTTCAGGGTTAAAATACATTTGTGATTGATAAAACAAAATGTCAATTAATTTTTTTTTTTTTTTTTTTTTTTTTTTTTTTTTTTTTTTTTTTTTTTTTTGCATCCGGTGACCTTTGACATAAACTTTGCACTTGAAAGGTAAATGCTAGAAGAGCATCATTTCTCACATGTTTCAGGACATGAAATGTATGTGAACCTTCATGTTTGTCTTTGTCATCACTCCTCAGAATACAATGAAGACTGGAGAAATGGTGTTTAACGCCAAATACAAGATCTTTTAAAATTAAAATCAAATCCGTTATTGAAGGAAACCAGAGAGTCTGGAGGAAACTACTGGCCTTCGGAAGTGAACTGATATCATGTAAACCTTCACGCTTGTCTCCACTCCTCAGAATGGAATGAAAACTGGAGAAACGGTGTTTTACGCCAAAGTCAAGATTATTTTATTTAAAACAAATCCGTTATTTCGGGATGATGAAGGAAACCGGAGAGCCTGGAGAAAACCACCGACCTTCACAAGTGACCTGATATAATGTCACTCGTAAGGACCTGTCCCTGGTGGGACTTGAACTTAAGCGGTAAATGTCATTGTGATCACTAAGCGCGCAATTTAAACAACATGGTCAACGAGGCCCCAATATGAACATTTAAGATCTTAAATGGATTTGTAACACTGTACTGCTGTTCAGCTTGTTCATATATTTAGATTATAAACTCCCTTTTATACAGGTATTTAGTTGCGTTTTACGTTACCGGATAACCTGCCGAATATAATATCAGATTTCAAAAGCAACCAATTTATCATATTCAAAACTCACATTGGTAGCTTAGGTAGTATTTTTAATGAAAAGGAAATAAAAGACCCGTTTAAAAACAAACATCATTTCTTGACATGTCAGATTATGTTTTTGAGTTTCATTGTATATTTTTATTTATTTACTTCGTGTGGAAAGAGAATTGTCGTTACTTTGAAATAAGAGATACATTTTAGGCAGTATAGTTCTTTGCTAAAACCTTTAATGAATAATAAAACAATTTTTAAAGTATGAAAAATGGACACAAATTGATTTTTTGGGTATTGCTAGCTAACTTTGATACTTAAAAGTGTGTTAAATGTAAATTAGTTTCGATTTCACATACATGATACCTGTACACGTGGTAAAACAAAAACACAATTCACTCCTCTTACTTTCTTCTCTCACGTGGTTAAACCAAACACTGCGGGGGATCAAGCATGGACTCAGGTACTCCTTCGAGTTCGACATTTATTGGGAAGGAAGAAGGCATTTATAAAACAATAATTCAAAGCAAACTGTCTGATCAAACGTTTATGCATTCACTAACTTAGTTCATGTCAATAAAGTATTTTGTTTGTTAAGAATCTCAACAAAATTTAAACACCCATATTGTTATTGACTAATTAAACCAATTCTGATTTTAATTGAGATCAAACGTCATGAATATTGAATGAGAAATATAGCCAGTACTATATATCAAAATATCTTACAATCTCCGATTTTATTGGAGATGTTTATCTAGCTGGTCAACAAAGAATCGTTAAAAACTACTAGACAGCCTTAAGAAAACTCCTTTGAAAGTACATTAAATAACATAGCAATATCTTTGTGCTTTGGCTTCTTGTCGTGATGTGTTAACGCATGTCTACCACATATATAAAACGTGTATTAATCATCTTCAATTTCGGTACCAAGACATAAGTCATAATATCACCTTATTCTGCTGAACCTTTATAGAAGCTACATCCTTCAAATATTTTTCTCTTTTTTTTCATTATTGGTCGGTGTTTGAATGTCACAGTTACATGTAATTTCACTAAGAATACTACATTTGGTATAACACAAAAAAAATAGACATCAGACATGAGTCATGTGCGTCTACCGTTTATTTTATTACGTGTTAAATGTCAAAAATATGGCTTATAACATTATCAAAACAAATCCGCATCAACTCAACAAAATGATATTTCTAAGGAATTAGATAAATGTGGTTACCTTGCATGTATAAGGCAAAATGTAAAACAAAATTATAATCATTGTCAGGATAGTAGGTAAAATTTTATTATTTTGACGATAAGCAAAAATTATTTTTACAAATAAAATAAATCTAACTATACAATTGCAACAACTGATGTTTCGATACATATGTATATATGATTTTTAAAAAATCGAGTGGATTTAAAATGGAATTTAATGAGATATTACCTTAATTATTTGATTGAGCTTCATAAAGCATCTGAATTATAATAACCGAAAAAATTAAGTACACAACAAATGAAAAAATAAAATTAAAATTAAAACGCTATAAATATGATGAAAGAAATAAAATTTACTTTTTTGCAACCTCGAGAGCAAGAGGTGGTAGGTTCAAACCCAGCCCCGGTCATAATAAGACTTCATTTAAGACACTGCTTTTTCGACCGGTTATCAGCATTAGAATGACGTTGCATCGACTGGTTCACCCGGTGTCAAGCTATAGGACGGTGGGAGCGGAATGCATTTCTGCGACATACGGACTCGGTGGGCTAGCACCTTACTAAAAGGTGACGCCAAAATACACATTCGCACATCTCATGCACACTTAAACTTGTTCTTATATTAATCTTTAGGGATTGAAAACCTTGCTTTTATCATAATAAGTTCAAAAGTTGCGATGTGAAATAAAACACCACTTCAACAACAACAACAACAACAACAACAACAACAACAACAACATCTTTGAGTGTAAAAAGATCATTATTAATATTACAATTAGTCCAATATTTGTAACTTCACACGATTATTTTTCTCATTTGTCTTTACTCCAAACTTTTTTGTCCGATTCGTACTAGAACTAGTGGATAACGACTTATTGGTAGTACAGTGACCCTTAACATCAGAGATTACCATTACAAACTACTCATTCATATTTCCCTGGCATCAAACAAAGCTAATTGACCACATAGACAAATACATTTCTCATACGCGGCCCACCAAAGCCGATCGGACAATGACAATACACGTAAGATCTTGCTCTTTTAGAACTTAACCATTGTGGCAAATCACACAGTACGACCATCTGTGGATAACTTCTACGGATAACAAGAATACTCAATCTAGTTTCGATTTAAAAAATTATAAGAATTATTTTGTCAATCCCATTCATTTGATTATCTGACCATTACGATAGCTCAGTTGGTAGAATGCTAGCTTTGTATGTTGGAGGTCGGGGTTCGAGCCATACCCAAGACTTAAAAATAGGGACTGCACTTTCGCCAAGCACTTGGAATATATGAAAAAGGGAGGCCAGACCTTAAAAACCGATGCCCCGTGTTATGGTACCCCCTGTTAATGCCCCGAGCTCACTGCAAAGGTAAAAAATCTGTCATTTCATCTATAGCTGGTGACGTCTCGATATAAATGATATAAATGAAATATTCTTGACTCGGACTTCAAACACCATTCAATCATTTGGATGTCTGTGGAATTACGAGAAGAAATCTTTGAAAACAACAGAAGCCGTAATGCTTTTCAAAAACATTGAATATTATTTACTAGATATCTTAAAATGTAGCAGAAGATCATGGCCATATCAACATAACAAACTTACTAAACAAAACATATATGTAATTAGCAGAAGCTTCTTCCACTAACGAGCGGAAATTGTGTAGAAGTCGGTTGTATACTAAGAAAATAAATCTCACACAATAAGCAGTGTTTTTAAAAAATATAAAATATTTTTTCAAGTGCATCTTTGAATAAATTTAGCAAGACGCAGGTAATTTAGTTTGCTCATGGCAGCTAAAGATTTACTGTTTTTTTTTTTTTTTTTTTTTTTTTTTTTTTTTTTTTTTTTTTTGAGTCATAATGTTTGTTTTAGACTTCTCTTATTAAGAGATGATTTATTTATTTATTTATTTATTTATTTATTTATTTATTTATTTATTTATTTATTTATTTATTTATTTATTATTTTAGCGGAAACCAGAATGCCAGGAGAACATAAGCGAAGATTTGACTCTCACACCAGAATTGTTCCTCGTTCCGTTTGAATAAAGGCAATTACAGACGACGTTTATTGTAATAAGGCGGTTAGACCTTTTGGGTACTAAAGCGTTCGGTAATTTTTTTAATGGAAATTTAAATTAATCAATAAAAGGTCCTTTATGTAAGTTAAAAATTTTAAAAAAATATATATTAATAATTAAAACACTGTAATTATTTTTATATGTTTTTTTATATTTATCATAATTATAATTTATTTATTTAATTTTATTTATTTATTTGCGATCTGAGTATTTGAATATTTAGGCTATTAATCATATACTTGTATTAAAGACCGCGTGTAATTCCACGTGTTTTTCTTTATTCATTCCGGTTGGTAGTTTAAGACTGAAATATATGACTTATGTCAAAGCTGCACATTTATCTACAGGCTTTTTTGTCAATATGACAGATGTTATATTTCTATTAAGTTATATAGACCGCATATAATGTATCAAAATAATTGACCTGTTTATGCTGACCTTGTGGGATTGACTATGGAGATTAATGGACCAAGTCATCGATTTTTAATAAGTTTAAGTTTCAAGTGTTTCATTATAATAAAGGCATGATAGAAAAGTAGAAATAAAACAACAACAACAACAACAACAACTATTATTATTATCAATATTATTATTATTATTATTATTATTATTATTACAATAATAATAATAATAATAATAACTTTTGTCTTCAAACACTTATTCATGAAAGGTTAAATATCTATTACCTATGAAATCCTGCGTATGGTGTATATGTTCCACAGTTAATACGGTATGGTAGAGCTTGTTCCCAATATGGGGTCTTTCTACAACGAAGCAAACTGCTTACAATTAGGTTGTTGACGCAAGAATATTGCAAGCCTAGCCTTACCAAGGCCGTCAACACAATATAATTGATAAGTATGTAGTCACTGTATCCAAACCTATACTGGATATATTTGACTTACCATAGTTCTTTGTTCCTTTCATTCTCAAAATTGACTTGCACGTTACAGGTGTAGCTATCTAGACAGGAGGTGCTTACCCTTCCGGAGCACATGGTCTCACTTTCCTTGATGGAAGTTCACGTGTATAACTAATTTTGTCAGCTTTCAAAGTTTCTACTTTGTTTTTGGGATTGTGATTTAAAAAAGGATTGGAATGTTTGTTTTATTTGCTAACCTAATGACAAGCAAATAATAAACACATAGGAAGATTTATTTATAAATATTTATAGTGTACAAAACATTTAAAAAATACTTACGACAGTTGGAAAATTGGAATTTTCTTGCCATTGATTTAGTATACAATCAGCTGAGACTTACTAGTTTTATCACAAACTAGCTAGGTAAGCTAACCGAGCTTCAAACCGGGTCAAGAACAAACTAACAAGTTAAGTTCACCGAGCATCAAACCGGGTCTAGAACATACTAGCTAGGGAAGCTAAACGAGCTTCAAACCGGGTCCAGAACAAACTAGCCAGTTTAGCTAACCGAGCTTCGAATCGGGTCTAGAACAAACTAGCTATTTAGGCCTACCAAGCTTTAAACCGGGTCCAGAACGAACCAGCTGATTTAGCTAACTGAGTTTAAAACCAGGATTAGAACTAACAAGCTAGTTAAGCGAACCGAGCCTCAAACCGTGTCTAAAAAAACTAGCAAGTTAAGCTTACCGAACTTCAAACCTGGTTCAGAACAAACTAGCTAGTTAAGCTGACCAGGTTTCAAACCGGGTCCAGAACAAACTAGCTAATTAGGTTAACCGGGTTCACAACAATCTAGCTAGTTAAGCTAACTGAGCTTTAAACCGGGACCAGCACAAACTAGTTATTTAACTCACCGAGCTTCAAACCGAGTCAAAAACAAACTAGCTAGTTAAGCCTACCAAGCTTTAAACCGAGTCCAGAAAAACTCGCTGATTTAGCTAACTGAGCGTCGAACTTAGACCAGAACAAACAAGCTAGTTAAGCTAACCGAGCGTCAAACCGGGTCTTAAACAAACTAGCTCGTTGAGCTAACCGAGCTTCAAACCGGTTCCATAACAAACTAGCAAGTAAGCTAACCGAGCGTCAAACCGGGTCCACAGAGCAGACAAGAAACCACTCATGACAATACTTTAACTCTGGCCGGGAACTCGATATAAATCATGTGATGTACTTTGATAAAAGAATTTAAAAATATGCTTCAATAAATAAATAAATACATAAATAAATAAAAAAATAATAATTATATTAATAATAAAGACCTTGACTGGGGTTTATAACAACATCTTCTTCATTCTAAATAAATTCTAATAATTCTGGTAACCATATATAGAGCAATTTCGTCGTTTCTTTGATATCTCTAGCAACCGCACGTTATTTAGCTTAAAACATGTTCATTTATTTGAATTAAATATAGTTTATATCTTGTTTTCAACTTTTGAACGTATTCTTACATTTTTTACCAAGAAATGAATTTTTCCAAGTTTAGTTTTAAATTTTATAATGATTTAAAAAAAAATAGTTATTTATTTATTTTTTTAATAATTTGGATGCAGCGACAAGCATTTGGGAAAAAAAAGAAAAACAAAAGTGACAAAACAACAAATATTTCAACCATAAAACACATCTTCAAAGATATTAATGTCTCAATTACTCCAAAGAAATATGCTTAGTCCGTTTTTAACTACAGCATAAAGTATGCCATCGATAAAGCCAAAGTCTGCCTAATAACCTAATAATTACCAAGTTGATTGTGATGCCATCGCCGTAGTACGTGTATAAAGGGGAATAACTTTTTAATATCATTGCCATTCATATCACTAGTTATGTATTTTAGTAAAATTAAAATCTATGACATAAGGAATGACTTGATTTCTTACTACTTGCCTAATCGTGCAAGATTCACATCTATGGTATCTGTGTTGCTTAATTTAAAAAAAAATTACTTTACCAGTTTAAGACAATAATATTCACGAGTTAAAAATAGTTATGCACACAGGTTAGAATATGATTTGATTTCATTTCATAGGATTTAACGTCCCTGTCAAAAATATTTCATTTATATCGATACGTTACCAGCTGTAGATGAAATGGCATAAATTTAGACTTTTGCAGTGCACAGGGAGGTTTCTTTAACTTGCCATATACTTTACGTGCCACGCGGTATCCGCTTTAAGGTCTTCTTCGAAGGCCCCAGTGACTATTATTTCCAAATACAAACTGCTTTGCAAAAGATTAGTGACTACCAAATTTCAATCAGATCGGCTAGAAGTAAGGATTTTTATGTAAAGAAGGTTATGTTCACTTTAAACTTGAAGAATTTATATAGTTAATAATATATAAAGTTTCCATATAACCATAATGTGGAATTTTACTTATTCATTAATACGCCTTTCTTTGTAGGTTTAATGAAACTGATCTAGAAAGAACTTCTATTTTAAAATCGTCTTCCCATCATTGTATAACACCGGATATCAACGGCATTATGTTAGGTAATAGTGAGGTTTAAATCTATTTTAACAACATAATATTAATTCTTACAATACAATTTTTAATCCAATAACTTGTGTGTTTGCGCATTATCCGCATGCGATTAAAAAATGTTGGAGTGGTGTATGCGCGCGCGTGTGTGTAACCCCGGAGCACATAGTGCTGGAAGGCAAGCCCAGTTTGACCGAAGAGTGAGATAACAGTAATATCAGAATAACTTATCATTTCAATTTGATGTTTATTGTCTTAGTTTTCTAAATTCATTGGTTTTCCATACAGTAATAAGGAACGTCATTAATACATGTATGTATTTCTATGTATACTTAATATACATATGCTAAATTTAAAATCAATCCACCTATATTTTATTTTCGCAATATTATATTTTTATATTTTTGACGTCTTCAATATGTTGACAAAAGTTTTGTAATACAAATCTGTAGTGCTGGGAAAGAGAAATAAGAAATAAAAATTCAGCCATTTTTTTGTGGACAGTTATGTGTAAATATTTATTGAAAACATAAAATAATTCAGCAACTTTATACTCATGTTACAGGTATTTTCATCATAAACAATAATAACAGACACATAACGATGATATACAGGACAGTTAAAGCACGAAAAGGAATATATGTATATCGAAAATCTGACGACATTTCCAGGTATAAATGTCAGAAAGTACAGGAACATGCTTCAATGAAGATAATATTGAAAAAAGAAGACTAAAGACAAAACATTATCCAAGCATTATATTATGATATTTTCCTTCTATAAATCATCGCCGATCCATCATGTATGATTTTATAACGTTTCTTTATAGTAATCCTTCTGTATAATCAGAATCTGTTCATGACGTTAAATGCACATTCAACCAGTCAGATGAGTTAAATAAGAACCAATTTGCCAAATACATCACAAAAAATTACCTAAAAATAGACATTATTGATAATATTAAGAATATATTTCTTTATATATATATATATATATATATATATATATATATATATATATATATATATATATATATATATATATATATATATATATATATATATACTGTAAAATCATTCATATTCGTTGGGAAAAAAATTTCGTCCCCGTTTGGTTGTCAAATGCAAAAATAAAAATATATTTTATAAGTGTAAAAAGTTTTGTCTTAGCGATAATTGCGCCTTAGTTAAATCACACAACGAATAAACATTCACGTTTGACCACTCTCTTGTGAAAAAATGTGATTTTGAAGTTCCTCTGTAAAGCTTAATCCAAGCTATATGGGACATTTACGTCAGTACTCGTTCAAAGTTGATAATGTTATTGTCAGTGTTCACCAATATATTTTGTCTTTTCTTGATCCGTCCTGTATGGTATTTGAAGCATTTACTTGTTTTAAGCCTTGCCTTTGGTTGCATCGCCTTTTGCAATGTTTTTGAAGAATTTTGAATTTTTTTTATGTTATTAAAAAGTAAATTTTAAAAATCGATGGTGTTTATAAATTGAATAAATTAACTGGTGCAATTGAAAAGTTACTTTGTAAGTTAAAATCAATAATGAATCCGTTTTAGAAAACAACAATTAAACTGTTTTAAAATGATGTACATTGTCAAAATAAATGAAAAACTTTGCAAGTAAACCAAATAACGCGTTAGCGCATTATGATTAGTTTGTCTTGCAAAGTTTTTGCATTCATATTGACATATTTAACATCAATTTAAATCCGTTCAATTGTTAAATTTTCTTTAAATATTTAAAAAAAAAAATTCATTGATTTCAAGACTCAAAAAGTCCCTTCCATAACATAAGCACATCAAAAGGAGCTCGTAAATATGTTTTTTAGCCGTGTTAGCCGTGTCAGCCGTTTTTGTTTACCTATGATATTGTTCCGGAATGTGTATTGCATTTTATAAGTATTCATGTACAAAGTAATGTGTTGTTTGTGATTCATAGTCTATCTCTCAAGCTCGGAGATAAGGGAATATCACATGGCAAATGAAAATATTGTGACGTGAACACTGGTAATAAAATCTACTAATATATGACCTGTCAAAGAGATGTTTAGTTCTGCTTTTAAGATCACTCTTCCATTAAGTTAAATAAACAAAGTCATTTATCCTCCTCACCGGACATCACTTTTTATTTTGAATTACCCTTGAACTCTACGGATAAATAGTAACGGCAGTTGCTACAATAGTTTACCGATAATACTGGTATACTGCCCTTGAGCGAAATATGAAATATTTTAATATATATATATATAATTAGTTTCAGATTTAAATGTCTTGGGCATGGCAGAATACATTGGTAGTGCACTAATTATTATTTGACAAAACTAAAAGCAAATTTTATGTCCTCAAAGTCTTTTAGATACATTTAAGGTTTAAAATATATTGGAATCCTAGCTTACAATCAATTAAGCAAATCATTGTTACCGAAAGAGAAATTATGGGTTCATAATAATAAGCTTTGCCAAACGTTTCATTTACATATAGACGACAGCCTTTAATTATTTAAATTCTTACAATTTATTGGAAATGCTAGTAAGTCACAATGAAGTCTTAAATGTTGTACAAGACTCTTCAAAGTATGTGACTAGGCGTCCCTATCATTTATCACTTTGATTATATGTACTGGATATTTTTATATGTATTTACATGTACCTTAAAAATCACAAAGGTATTCTCCTCAGTCATATTTACAACAGTAAACTCCTTCATTACATTCACTGTACGCATACTTGTGTGGTGGACAATAGTCTCTCTCACAAGAGCAATCGAAAGTCGGATACTTTGGGTACCTAATATAGACTGGTTGAATGTACACAGGTGGTGGTGTTGTAGTCGGAGGTAGAGTAGTTGGCAGTGTTGTTGGTGGAAGCGTGGGTGGCATGGTTGGTGGTAATGTTGGGGGTATTGTAGGAGGTGGTCTTGTCGGTGGTGGGGGTGGTGGTGGTGTTGTTGTCCGGAAATACTGCAACAATGGTCTTTGTGGAGGCTGATAAAAGTAATGATATGGTTGATATGGCGCCGGTTGTGGAGGTGGTGGAGGTGGTGGATGGTATGGTGCTTGTTGTGGTGGTGGTGGTTGATACGGCGCTGGTTGAGGGGAAAGCTGATAAGGTGGACCATACGGGTATGCTGGTGGAGATTGCGGTGGTTGTGCTGGTGGTGGCTGGTAATATGGCTGATACGGATGAACAGGTGGTGCCGGTCTAGGAGGTGGCGCTTGATTCGGTCTATATGGCAAAGGTGGCGGTCTGTTTTGGCCCAGTGGTAAATGTGGTGGCCTATATATTGCATGTGACGGAAGTGTGGGCGCAGCGGGTCTAGGTGCTGGTGCTGGGTTCGAAGGAGCAGCCTGTTTAGTTTTCTTTGATGGTTTTTTCGATTCATACTCGGATTCAACTTCACCTTTCTTTGACTTTGCTTTGCCGCCAGATCCGGCTAGAAAAAAAACATACAGAATTAACAGCAATGTAAAAACAAAAAATGTGAATTCGTAACTAAATATCATACACATTTCCGATGTCGTTAGTTTTATAAGATGTTCAAATATGCTCCTGACCTCCCTCTCCCTCTCTCTCTCTCTCTCTCTCTCTCTCTCTCTTAAATTAATTTTTCAGCTTCTTGAAAAAATTCAAAAGTAGCACTTGACACGTTTTACATCAATGTTATCAACAGTATGTCTTGTTAACGACATATATAGCCTCTGACAATTTTTTTTTTTTTTACATTTTGAAGTCAATTTTTTCTTCTTTGGCAAACCTTTTTTTCTTTCTTACTTTTTTGCCGTTGGGTGTTACTCAATTGAAATAGGGACTTTTGTTTTAAGCCATTTTTATTTTCTGTTTTTATGAATACATCTTTTTTTAGTATCTTTACTCTCAAACCGAAATATTTGGTACGTTTGCATTAGGTGACGTACGTGGTGGTCTTTATATCATTTTGATGCCTACGCATTTGATTTTATCAGAAGCCGCTCCATGTATTAAATATTTTTAGTTTAATGCATAGCAGTATAATTAAAACTTGCCTTACTGATGATTTTATTTGTGGTATGGTTGTGAATTTTTAAAGTGCTATAAAACATCACAAGCTTAGACATCAGGAAAAATTATATGTATTATAGTTCGAAAACAATTTAATAAATCGACACAATAAAAGTTTAAGAGTTTGGTACGTGATATATAGCAATTGTCTTGGTTTGCGCATGCGATATGTACAAAACAAAGATTTGTTTTAGGTTCTCAATTTTGACAAATATTATAAGTTCTTAAATCTATTGATAAAACACAAGTGTACTAAGTTGTTTATACATCATGACGTAATTCCGAAAGACATGATTTCTTTTGACGTACACGATGAACGAGAGATTAGACTGGTGACAACCAACATTTAATGGCTTGAGGGAGGCATACAGTAATGCAATACAGTATACTATGAGTTATTAAGATTTTTGGCATGTTACACGACCCCATGTACCCTGTCAAAGATTTAAGTACCTTGAGCCGCAGGCGAAGGGTACATTAATCTTTGACAGGGTACATGGGGCCGTGTAACCTGCTAAAAACATGTATAATGTATTTGTCACCCTTTAAAGCAATATATTAACTACCTTTAAAGAAAAAATAAATAAAGCAATCAATATACTAACGTTTATTGTATCAACAATTCGTAAATAAATAACTAACAGTTAACATACTATCAATTACTATTTTAACACTTTGTAATTATTATTATTTTTTATTATTATTTTTATTATTTTTTCTTTTAATTTTTTACTTCTTCTTCTTCTTTAGTATTTGATGGCACTGGGTCGGCTCTTTTAACTTCAACCTTGTCATGTCATCGCCATGTTGTCATGTTTGTTTATTTTAGGCTACCTTGCCAATGTAAGAGTTCCTAACTAAAATTTGAATTTATTAAAAACTAAGGTTTGTTCACTCATGCAAAGCATTCCTTAGCTGGATTTGGATTTATATAATTTAGGAACTTTAGATTTATTATTTTCAAGTGTTTGGCTTATGTTTTTTATCAATCAAACTTTTCGGTTTTAGTGTCACCGATGAGAAATGAATTTCCGAAATGTGCACATCTGGCACATCAAATTTAACTGGTATTTGTGTTATATATTTACTTCCCTTATGCCGCAAAATGTCGCGTGAGTTTATGTACCCCGGCAGATAAACCGATCACTATCCGAGACTGAAATTTCTTTGAAGGGTGACAAAATGCTGTAGTACTGTTAAAATTCTAATAATCCTCTTATTGACGAATAATGACAAATGTGTTTGAAATAATAAAAAAAATTGTAATTTAAAAAACACGTGGTTAACAACAGAAAAAGCAAACAAAAAGCACGAAACAATACAAGCTCACAATAGAAACAACCAAGCAAAACAATGTTTATGTACGTTTGTAATGAACACACTTTTTGCTTGATTTACTTCTTTTATATTTTCATTGTTTTTATATTTGTTTTAAAATATTCTAATGATCTTTTAAACTCATGAATAAACAAATAAGGTACCTTGTTTAAGTTTAATTCATAGTGTAATCAATCATATGCTCATGCCTGCTGTGTCGAACAGGGGAAATATACAAGCGTACAGTGCAAACAATCTGCAAGTCTCTTTAGACATTAATGTCTTATTTACTGGTGACATTTGAATACAAATGTAAAAACCGACTGTAATGCTACGTAAATGAATCTAACAGCGTGTACATGTCTTAAACAATATACCGGTAATTATATACAGTGTTAGAACAAACCAAGTTCAAAGTACGTCAAGCGTTGTACGCTGAGCAAAATTATAAAACTAATAAGCACAAATAATTCGTAGTTGACCAACTAATCCCGTGTTGTTTTTAAGCCTTATTATAGTTGTTTAACCCTTGTAAGGCAAGGTTAACATGAATATTTATGTTAGTTTGTTAGGACAATTTACAGTTTACATATAAAAACTCTGAAGCCCAGAGATAGATGTTTCTTAAAGGAAACGGACAATTAGCAATGTTGTGTATGCTAAAATAATACAAAATACACACACACACACACACACACATACACACACACGCGCATATATATATATATATATATATATATATATATATATATATATATATATATGATTTAAAACTAGTGTACATATCACATAAATCTCAATTTTTATTATTTTGTTAAAAAATATAATCAAAAATAAATGAAGCACTTTGAATCACCGATGGAATAAATAATCGCGCTAACGATCTGTTACATCAAGATATAACCGAAACATCTATTAAGGCATTGGTTTCAAAATGAGATACAGAGTTGAACCTTAAACATGTACTTGACAAAGCATCTAAAATATAGCATTATAACTCGATTAAATAGAAAAAACATAATACATATTTAAACAACAAAAATGAACTCTATAAACTCCCACAAGAAATGTGTACGTTTTAAGTTTAAACCCTTTCGATGTTGCAAACCCCGTTTGTGCATTAAAATCCGTGGGCTCCATTTTTCGCGATTCAAAAAGGTCTTGGTAGGGTAATATGTACAGAGCACAGTCTTTTCCTGTTAATGCTCTTAGTAACGTTTACCGATTTTACTCTTATACATTTGGATAATTATTCTTGAGAATTTTGTTTTGTTTTTTTCCGAAAAACGGGATTTTAAAATAACCATTTAACAACGAATGGACAATTAAAATTTTTAAAAAATCAAATTAAAATGCAGACACTTACTTTTTGGTGCCGCTAGAGACAAACCAATCAAACATATTATACCAGTAAGTATAAATGTCCTTAACAACTGCATTTTCGAAATGAGTTCCCAATTCCTTAATTAAGGAAGCTGAACAATGAACACAGTCTGAAGCAAAGTCTTAAGGTAATTACAAAATGAACTTTGTTTAATTGTAAAGTGATATATAATCTAGAGAGGGGAAGGAGGCGTTATCTAGTAAGACTTTGTTTACAGCTGGGGTGACCATAAATGTCAGAATATTTACTAAGGTTACAAAAGAATTGGTCAGCTCATTGTTTTATGCTTGGTCAATTAACAACTTTGTAGGTTAAAGGTCAGGCCTTGTAATATTCATTTTACAATGTAAAAACATAGAAAAAAGGTTCATTAATAGATGTAGTTTATAAAAAGAAACTAGTTTTATTTTATGTCCATCACAAATTCCCTAGGTGCGTTCATCGTTTTCTCTGTTTGAAGTATGTGG
Source organism: Tegillarca granosa (assembly GCA_029721355.1). Lineage (NCBI taxonomy): Eukaryota > Metazoa > Mollusca > Bivalvia > Arcoida > Arcidae > Tegillarca > Tegillarca granosa. The sequence continues at coordinate 20,612,897 of CM056597.1, forward strand.
TCATTATTGTTTATTTAAGATACTCAATGTCATCCGGTCCACATTCCATTTAATTATATTTGTGTTATTTCTTATGAACCTCCTTCTTAGTGTCATGTGTAATTGGTTTAGTTTTTATGGAATAAAGTATTCAGATATTTGTACATGACAAAATAAAGTATTCAAAAATTTGTACATGACAAAATAAAGTATTCAAAAATTTGTACATGACAAAATAAAGTATTCAAAAATTTGTACATGACAAAATAAAGTATTCAGAAATTTGTACATGACAAAATAAAGTATTCAAAAATTTGTACATGACAAAATAAAGTATTCAAAAATTTGTACATGACAAAATAAAGTATTCAAAAATTTGTACATGACAAAATAAAGTATTCAGAAATTTGTACATGACAAAATAAAGTATTCAAAAATTTGCACAGATTTTGGTTGATATAAAGTTCTATATCATGGACATTTTTATTGCGAGTCCACTTAAAATAATAAGGTATTTTTACAGTGTTTGATAAATATTTTCCAATTATCCCCATTTACTGTGTCTAACTTTATAAAAAATATTGCAGTCTCAAAGAGTTAACAATAATTGTTAATAATAAATGAACAATAATCTTCATCTATATTTACAAAAGGTTAACTCAATTCCTAACGATTGCTTAATAATTAAGAAGTTTAACATAGGTTCATATCCCAACCAAAAAGTTTTTTAATTATAAATATTTATATGTTTCAGTTATGTATAGATATTTTTATGATATTAATTTTCTTTTAAAACAATCCTATCACTGGCAAGTAAGGCCGTAAAAAAACACCTAATAGCGTAAATCCTAGTGGCGTCAAAAAACGTATAGATAATGCTGCCATGCAACGTTTACAACATTGTTTGCTGCAATAATGTATCATTGCAATTCATTTTTTAGTATTTAAAGTGTTCATTACGTCCAATCAAGTCTTTCTCTATTTTCCAAACGAAATGAGATTCGACGTTTATTTATACCAAACATTTATCAAAAGTTATCTGAATGATGTTTGGTCCAAAAGGTAATTGGTGTATCAATACCATACCTAGAACTGTAAACAAAAACGTTAACAATCCTTTTTGATTGGAAATTATCGTTTTCAATATATTTCATATGTATGCACTATAAAAATTTTTTTAAAAAGTTTTGTTTTTATTTCTAACAATTTTGCAATGAGGTTAATACATTCCTGTTAGATAAATATTTCGATAAATAATTCTACTGCATTAAAACCAGAGAACTAAGCTAATTAAATTATATATGGTGTAATGCATTAAGATGGTCCGTAATTATAGACACAATGTCATTATTTGAATAAAACTCTAGATTCTACCAAATATAATCAGCCAGTTCATAGTCAAAAAAATATTTTCATGTCGCAGGTCAATTATCGGTGACATTTTTCGGGAACTTGGTTTTTCTTTTCTTCACCATTCCAAAATTGGCCGCCTCTACGCATCCTGACACAGGTAAATGCACGCTTTCTTAAAACTGCTCTCAAGTTGTAAACCTTATCGTAAAATTATTTTATATTTAGTTCTTAAGTGCAAATTTCACACTAACATTCCCATCACCGGTTTCCTTTGTACGTTTCTCTTGGTCCTGTCATATACCATTTTGTTAATTTAATAATAAAATACATTTAAAAAAATGGTATATGAAAGTCCGAATAAATAATTTTTTTCGTATATTCACGGGGGAATTTCCGGAAACAGAAATGTACCTTTTGAAATCTAGTACTAACATTTAAAAATTAAAAGCTGAAGCTATTTTCAAACATAAAAACAATTCAAACAAAAGCAGGAAACAACATAAGCTATAAATGCATTTTGTTCATATTTCCAGTTATATTTAGTGTCCAAACGTAAAGGATTGCTGCAAGATTGTACATATAGAGTGAGGGAATCGTAAAATCTTGCAGCAATCCTTTGCGTTTGGACAAAGGGCTTTAATATTATCAGTGGTCTAATTTATCTGTTATTATTATTATTATTATTATTATTATAATTTTTATTATTATTATTATTTTATTTTTATTATCATTATTATTATACCTCTTTTATTTTATTGTTGCGCTATATTAGTTGCTTTGACATATGCCAAGTACAAAATTACTTTATTGCACTTCTATTCTTACAAAATAACGTATTCCAAATATAGATAAAGTATATGATATGTATATATGAAAATAATTATACATGGACTTTAGAATTCACACTGTTTTCGTGATTGCATTAATAAGATACAACAATTCAAGAAATAAGAAACATGCGACTAATACACAACTTTTAATTTAAATCGTTTTGCTCGAGATTAAAAGGTGTTAAACATATTATGGCGACAATATTGTTGGAAACAAAATTCAAGATAAATAGAACATCTATTCACATATAAAGAAACGTCTTTTTATATAAAAAAGGATTTATTATTATTGAATGCCAATAGATCATTCTACGGACCCATAATGGCTTGCGATATCAAATTAATACTTTACAGCTACAAATGTTATTCAACAAATATGAGTTGAACAGACAAACGATCGTGCAAAAGGGATCAATGGAAAACCAAGAAACAAAATTACTTGCTTTGAACGCAATGTAAACGCAATAAACTAAAGCTATACAACTTTGCCGATTTTACGTACATGTGTGCTTATTTATGAAATAGCCTGTATGAAAACTATTTGCCCGTCAACATCTCAGAAAACCTTGTTTTGTAAATCAAGATAAGAAATTGCGTTGTAAATGCAAAACATGTTTTTCTTTTGGAACACAATATTGGTTATATATATAGTATGAATGTGTAAAAAGCGTTAAAGTTAATTTGATGCTGAGGTTTTAAAATTGTTATCTATAAATTTAAATATATTGTTTTCGTTTTGAAAATTTTTAATGAAGGCAGGCCATTGTCGTAGATGTTTGTATTCATATAAAACGACAATATACGAACGAAAATAAGTATGAAAGAATAAAGAGCGGGAGAAATGACCCCGTTTTATGTTATCTTATGATGACCCCTAATGCAGGTCATTATTTTGAACTAAAATGTCTATTCTCAGTCTTACTATCAAAATAAACGTCCATGTCCTATTTGTCAATCCACATAAATATACGTACTATTTCGTGACTTTCATACCTAGTTAAATTCTTTAATGTTTTATTTAGACCACAGTTCATTCTTTAACCAGTCATTGACCCAATTAGTTATATCAAAATACTATGAAATCAAAATGAAAAAATCTTGATATCCGCTAAATGGGTAATAAATGTCCAACAACCAAAAAGGGAATGTCTAACCTTGAGCAATTCAAAAATGTAAAAGATTCCCGCTATACTACGTACACGACAGTAACAAAAAATAACCAAATGGTGTCCAAGTCAAAATTATATCACTAACATCGAAGTTGTTGGAAAGTAGAGAAAACCGAAGTGGCCGATAAAAGATATCAAAATGTCTATTTTTCTTAAATAATTTTTTATTACTCGTATTCGTATCTAGCTCTGTTATATTATCTGTTTGACTACTCAGGCAGCCTTAACTACACTGTTATAACTGGAATAGAATTTACTGCTTAGAATTATGACAGTAATGTTCTGAAAATATTTTATCAAACTGTGCAAAATTTCTCTGACAAAAAAAACAATTAACGATTTTGGTTTTGCAAAACTATGTTCGAGTAATTATTATCTATGTCTTTTTTTTTTTTTTTTTTTTTTTTTTTTTTTTTTTTTTTTTTTTTTTTTAAATATTCATTTTGTGCTCTGGCAATCTTCTGTATAATAATTAAATCTGCACATGAAATTAAAGAGTTTTACAAAGAGTTATGTTTTATAATATATTTATTAATATTTATTTATTTTATAATAGATTATTGTTCCTCTTATGTTATTGAGAACACAATCTATAACAAGAATGACAACTCTTGTTTAATTATTGATAAATTAAAAATCTAAAGTTCTGGATGATTTGTTTTGGGAAGCTTTAATGAAAAATCAAATTTTCAACATTATAATTAATAAGGCTATAAAATAGATTATAAGTATCATTACAGACTATAAATTTATCATGAATTGTTTTTTGGTCTTGTTTTATTCAAATAATTGGCTTCGAATACTTCCGCGTCATGATATTTGCTGTCCTTTGTAAACAATTTAAACCATCAAGAAGACTGTTCTTAAATTTGTTTCATCAAATATGCATAAATCAAATAAAATAATTTTCAGTAAAAACATTGGAAGCGCATCATTTTTTTTTTTAATTTTCAAGGGCTAAAGTATGATAACAAATTGCACCAACAAGTGCGTCTTTTCATTTACTATGACGTCACATTATGTGAAATAAATGGTGCGATAATACTCTTTATAAGGAGACTGCACTGTATTGGAAGAAGAGTACCTTATGAAAAGACAATAAAATCTGTGATAAAAGACAGAAATGGCGTTTTTTGTACTGGGTAATTCAATCTTTCATTGAGAAAAAATAATAATAATAATAATTTTTCTATTCTGCATAACAAACCATAACTAAATTATGTGACGCCTTTAAATTTCTAGGAACGTCACTAATAATGACGTAACAAGTCGTAAAGTTGGGAAACTTGCAAAGTATGGTTTTAGTAGAAACAAAACTTTTCTACCAATCAGCAAACTGGATTTGTGCATTTATTTACTTTATTGTGTGGCGACTGCAGGTTGTTTAAATGACAGTAATTATAAGTGAATGCACTTAAAAGATATCTTATGGTTCTTTAACAATACCAATCGGCATTGTTGCTCGCTGAATTTGGATTGTTTGAGCACAATCTGTCTAATAATGAATTTATCTTTTTTATTTCTGCCCTTTTTATATATTCCTATTGGATTTATTCTTCCAGAGTGGACAATCTACGTCAGAACCAATGATAATTTACCCTTTTCCACCCGCAGTTGCTCGTGAATTTTGTTAAAAGCTCCCGTTTTCTCTGCAATAAGTATGCCTATGCTGTGCAATATGTTTCAAGGGCTTTTCTAATCCACATTCCCTCTGAAAAAGTTGGCTACATTTTGCAAACACTCGCTCCCTCGAGCTTGCTACCATCGCAGAGAGTCTTCTGTATTATTTATGACACTTTTGTTGTCACTAGTATATCAATTTTCATCTTATTATCTTGTTGCCTTGGTTGTTTGTTTTCAATCTATTCGCTGAAGAGAAATTTATGGTTTATCAAATTATCCGTTTTTTCCATATAGTCTCTTTCAATTATTATTATATTGTTGTTGTTGTTGTTTTTTATTATAATAATATTATTATTTTATTATTATTATCTCTTAGTTCATTTTCTATCAGCAAACACGCCACAAAATAATGATATTGAACAACAAACACTAAACTAATATTTATTAAAAATAACAGCATTTGTTTATAAAAAAAATTATTATTTATTTATACAATTTTATTATAAAATAACTAATGAAGTGCCCGGATGTAAATTATTTGTACCCGTTTAGGTTGCATATATCTTTTTACTCTTTCTTTATCATTAGTGTGTAAAATCTGCAATATAAAATTAAACAAAACATGATTAATTATCAAACAAAAATTTACCTAAACTTTTATATAACATTGATAAACAAATCTGTTCCGTTTGTTAAATTTTCTAAACGAAACCTATCAAAAAAGAACAAAAAATATTTTAAAATACAATTTTTTTAAGCTATTTGGTGATTTATGTGTAAAGGAACCCCCCAAAATATGTTCCAAAAATATGTGCTGGTTAGATCACTTCTAAAGCATACAGAAACATGTTATAATATCAATGTTTGTGTGTGTGTGGGGGGGGGGGGTAGGGGGGGGGGGTTTCTTGTTTAAAATTGCAAACGAGTTTTAAAAAAAAACTAGCAGATGCTATTTGTACCTGCCACGCCAGATGCTAGAGCAAGTCTAGCAATTGTTATTTACTCCGTCCGTCTGAAACCCTTTCTGGTGCAGATAGTGTGTTTCCCATAACTCCTAAGACGGTACTCAATAAACACGATAAAATTTTGCCCATTCATTTCACGCACAATAGTCATCTGCAATGTGCATATTCTTTTCTATGAAACCTTTTATGTTTTGGTAATTTTAACGCCATTACAAAAAAAGTGTATTCTATTACCCCTATGATTTTTTTCATACTAAAACAAATTTTATAAATACATTTCACACACATCATTTCTTTTGTATGAGCTACCTTTTTGGATTGGGCAATTTCATAATATCTGAATTAGCTCTTACCTTTAATGCATTCCCTTTTAGTAGTCATATTCACAGCAGTAGGTGGCTTCGTGTCCACAATCTCCAGCCTTGTATCTATTTTTAGGACAGTCGTCATAGAAACAGGAGCAGTCAGATGCAGCAACAGGATAATCGAAGACAGGTGGTGGTGTCGGTTGGTAGTAATAGTTTGGTCGATATCTTGGCTGTGGAGTTGGTGGCGGTGGTCGTCGTGTTGGAGGTGGAGGAGGAGGGGCTACATACGATGGATATGGTATAAGTCTTATTGGTGGTCGTCGGGGTGGTAATTTTCGCCTTGGAGGTGGTGGCCCAGCTGGTGGCTGTGGGGCAGAAGCTGGAATCCTGCTGATAGGTGCTGGTCGCTTTGGTACATCTATTATAAAGAAACGATTTTTTAGAAAATGTTTCTATTTAAAAAGAAAACAATACATACGCATTTTAGAATTTAATTTATCCATCGTTTGACGGATAATGGTTCATAATTTTATTCTATAAAAGAAAAGTACACATCTTGTTAGGCATGATTAGCTATAACTTGCATTTCATAACATGTTCGTATGACAATATTGCTTTTCAAAAAAAGCCAAAAAGTTATATTATATATGCTTCTAAATATACTTAAATACGAAGCAGCGAATTAAAAGTTATGTAGAATAATTTCAACATTGGGACAACTTACTTACTAACCCAGAAATCTTGAAATCTCCGGTTATTAGAGATGTACAGCTCGTATTTTTTTAATTGTTAATAGGTACATTTCATAAAATAAAACTAGCACTCTTTTCCAATTGCAAGACAAGCTGAACCTCTACAAGTTATTCAAAATATTGACCTGCACATTTAATATTCGAAGTATCCCGTATACTTACATCGAAACTGTTGAAACGATGAGACAGCTCCTATGTAAATAGCGATTCCCAATAATAAAATTAAATTTAAACGAACCATTCTGTGAATTGAACTCTTGGCTTTTCCAAAATGCCCCAAAAGCAGAAAATGATACACATGTTTTTCAAAACAACGGTATTTATATATACATGAATTATCATGTAATAATGTTATTACTGTCACAATATTGGCTTGACCCGTCTCATTTCGGACCATGTTAACAAGATCTAGAAAAAAAATTACAAGATAATTGGGGCGATTATTTTGTTTTTAGCATAGTAGGGTGCAAGAACATATATATGTCATTATGATAGGGCGTAGAAAAACAATATTGATGCCGTATTTCGACAAATGGTAAAGGCATTTATAACGCTTTGTGACAAGGGCACGAGTACATGTCACGTAAAATCAATAAAACCGTAAAAATCAACTTTATTTCTCGTTTTGTCAACACTTTTATCTTGTAGTAAAGTTAACTTGTTAAATGGCCTTTTAGAGACACATTTCAAATAGTATATGAGTATATGAGAGGCAAAAATTCTGACGAGCAAGTTATTTTGATATATAAAAACGATGATTCGAGAATTTTCGAGAGATAAAAAAGACAATTATGCATTTAAAGAGTGCTTTATTATCCAAATATTGGGTTACTACTTAAGACGATTCATTTAGGATAGTTTTGTCGAAATATGAGTACCTAAAATAAATAATGTGTTTAAGATTCAAGCCATTTTAAGATTTTATTACACAATTTTCAAGAACTTTAAAATCATAACCACGTATTACTTAAATGACTATTCTGAGTCGGGATTTTACACAAGGTTAACAGAAGTGTTAAGAAAATGTAAAAAGAAATAAATTGAAATGTCTTATTAACGGACCTTTACATTTATCATAATGTATTTAACGATAGAATTTGAAAACAAATGCTTTATGACTAGACTTTCGCTATTGCTGGTTTTTGAATAATTTTTGCTATAGAAGTGTTTGTGACATTTTGTTTCTTTATTTTGAAATTATTATTATTATTATAAATTATTTCTCAAGTGCTATTTGTTTTTTAAAATAAGTTTGTATAAAAATAACAAATGATAGAATTAAGCTTAGAAACGAAGTGAATATATGTATATATATATGTGTGTGTTCAAAAGATTAAGAATACGACACGGGAGCCAAGATATCATCTAAATGATAATAGAATTGATTTTAGTTGCAGTCTTAATATTCAGAGTGTTCACCAAGCTCACGTGTAAAATAAAAACTTGTGCAAGACCTTATTTGTAATTGAAAACAACATTGAAGCACACATGACGTAAAATCACCTTCGGTCTTGTTAACCATTAAATACAAGTACGAAAGAAATCAAACTAACTGTTATTCCTACGACCAGTCCCGGTATGGCACGCAAATCCTGGAAGAAACTTTTCGATATGAGAATCCTCGGTTTGATTGATAAAAAACAGTTTAGTGTGTGTGTGCTTATAATAAATGAATTTTTTAAACGTGGCAATATAAAATCATTCAGTTAAAATATGAAACTTGAGTCCGCAAAATAAAGTAACACCAACATGAACAAAATTATAATAACATTGACATGGCCATGAACTCCCCACAATACAACAGTTTGTTGAAAATTTGATTCAAAATTCTATATTCGAAATCCCTATAAATAAATAACCTTATAAATATTCAAAAACTTGACATGTTTTTAAACCACGAATAATGTCATATCTCATGTAGCTATTTTTGTACTAATCCCATAATGAATGTTTATGTCAAGTTATACTTTCCTATCACCTAAAGTGTCGAAAAATAGGTTAAAAATCGTAAAACAATAGTTTTAATTTCGTTTACGACGAGACTGCATGCTTGCTATATCTAGCATTGGGTAAATCAGACTATATACCAGTATATGAAATTTTTGCAGAAAAACTACAGGCAAATTAAATTTGTTAATTGTTACCAAAAAGAGAGAGAGAGACATTTATGAGTCACTTTCTTTATGATAACTTTCAAATACCAATATGATGTACATTTAATTAGGATAACGCTAAATCAAATGCGAATATATCTGAAAAACTAAACGTGATATTACATTTTTTGAGAAAACAGTGTTAGTTGGCTTCATTTCACCTGTAATCCTTTATATCAAAGTATTAATTACTAATTAAATCAGGACACACACTTGATTCTAAAATTTTAATTGAAAAGTTTGTTATCATTTTACCCCGACCAGGTCTTACCACGACTTGAAATTTGGTTGTGACTGTTCTATCGCAAAGTCACAGGGTACTTCTGAGGAGACTTTAAAAACCGATGCCCCGTGTCAAGGCAGACAGGACTTGCTAAAGAACCATCCCTGTACATTGCCCTTAGCGCAATGAAGAGGTACAAATTTCAACCACTTCACTTATAGCTGATGACGTCTTGATATAACGGAAATATATGACTGGGACGTAAAACACCATTAAATCAATTAATCAATCTTATTTATTTGATTTGTTTTTTAATTTGTCATTTCAAATTAAAAAAAACATATTACACAATGTCACCTGTAGCCTTTTGTAATTGTACTGAAAAGTAAAGTTAATCAGTGTTCACAGATAGATAACAAAATTTGTGTTTGATAAACAACTGAACATTTCGAAAGGTACTTGTCGTGGGCGATAACATAACAGATTCCATATGTCCAAGTAGTTGACCTCATATTGTCCCTGTGAAGGTTACCCTGGTCATTATGACATTAGCGGCGACAAGATGTGAGACAAAATGATTTAGATAAATTAAAGGCGATAGCCTTGGACTTAGAAAAATGTCAAATGAATGAACAATTCCACAATGTATTCTACTGCGATCGGGTATATTCACACGCCGCATTGGAATGTAACAAAATTATGAGGTTAAAAAATAGAAAACCGTGACAAAGAATGATTTTTTAAACATCATTTGAAAGCTCCCATGGCTAAAAATTTCTTGATATTTTACAAACTTCAATTCAAAACAATAATTTTTAACAATACGTGATGTTCATTGTCAGTATGAATGCGAAAAATTTGCAAGGAAAAACAAATCATAACGTGCTAACATTTTCGTAAATGCATTTTTTAGCTTTGTTTCGAATATAGATAAATTGTGACTTGGCAGCCATGTTTGTTAAACTATATTGTAGTTCCGGAATTTTACAGGGCAAAAAAATATTCAACGATTGAACTGTTTTAAAATGATGTTCATTTTTCATTTGAATGCAAAAAATTTGAAAGCAAACCGAATAACTCGCGTCAGCACCTTATTATTAGTTTGCCTTGCAAAGTTTTTGCATTCATATTGACAATGAGTTTCATTAAAAAACAATTCAATTATTATGATAATTAAATATTTTTTTAAAAAAATTATTCATTGATTTTTTAAGACTCAAAAATTGCCTTCTATAACATATACACATCGGAAGGATTCCAGTAGACGCAACAGCCAGGAAGAACGTGCATTTCAATTTAGATCGAGAACGACACGCTATGAATACGCAATATTTTTGGTGTGGGGTTACCACGGTGGTGGTGGTGAAGGGGGGGGGGGTTGGAAAATATATTGATTGCATTTTCTCGATTTTTCATTAACATAATGTATTTATGAGAATATTTGATAAAAACGATTATAATAAACAATTGAATATTAACGAATTGAATGTGTTATTATTTGTGAACTATATTTCTGACAAAAATCGGGTACACCCGTGAGGCGCCATTTCAATATTAATTATGGAAATTAAAAGTGTAAGAACTGAAGTGGGAATTTGCAATGAAATTTGAAGTTAAAGTGTTATTTACATTCAAAGGTTGCTTACTATATGTTGCAACTGCAATTTGTGCATCTGAAACGGAGGAAACTGTAGCAGGGGATGATTTTTAATGGCAAAGCAAGTGGTCCTTCTCAATATTTGCAAGCACTCGGGGTTAAAATTCGTAACATACAACTCGCATCAAAATCACTTGTTATAAAAATAATCAAAATGCATCGTAGGAAGGGTTATACAATTCGTATTTATATAAAGGCCGAAAAATCACTATTTCAAAGTTTAGTTAATACACTCATAAGCCTTTCTTTTTATATGGTACTAGAAATATATGAGAATCACTCACAAGCAACACTTTGACCGAAGTTATGGGTCAAATTGTGGGGTTATGGGACAGAAATTATGGGTAGAAATAGTATAATAAGCAATAGATTTCTCCCAGTCATTATTTATATATACACTATAAACGTTACAATATATTGGGAAAGAGTTCCTTTTGTAACACTTCCACTCAAATTTACACTAATATACACTACACAGATATATATAGCATATTTTAAGTAGGGGGTTCAAAAGGAACTCTTACCATATATTGTCATAAGTAAAAGAAATGACGACAACAATGCTCCACAAATGACGAAACCGCTATCAAAGCATTTGTTTCTAAAGAAAGTTAGTAAGTCCGACCAGATATACACAAACAAAATTGAACACATTATTTGTTCAGTCTTTACTGCTATATTGAGAAGAATGTCTCAATGTGCATGAAAATGGTGCAATTTTTTTTCGTCAATAAGAGGGAGTATAGCTTATATTACAAAATGCATTTCTGTATAGAACGATAAATTTTCTAATAAAGTATACGTTGTTATACAGAGAGAGAGAGAGAGAGAGAGAGAGAGAGAGAGAGAGAGAGAGAGAGAGAGAGAGAGATGTCTTTTTACTTTTTATATGATGGAAACTACGTGTATATGTATAATAATTCAATTTTAACAGATTGATTACTTAACCAATTCTATTTTCATTCTTTAAATAATATGTCATCATAAATAGTATCAACGATTAAGGAACGGGATTAAAAGAAACAGAGATAATCTAACATGAAGATTAAATGGTTACAAATTCTCCAAACCTATTCGTGTGTTGAAATGAGTAATGTTGTTTTACGCCCTAATCGAGGCACTAAATTTAGGATGGTGGAAGAAACCGGAATGTCTGAACAAAACAACCAACGTTTAGCGAACGAACTGACAAACTTTCTCACACTAGGATCTGACTGAGTGGGATTCGAACCTAAGCGATTAGAGACACTGTGATGCGTAAGGGTGTGCTTCAGACCACTCGACCACTTAGCCACAACCTCCACCCCATCCGTTTGTGTTAAAGGTTTTTAAATGAATTTACTTTCATTCCGCCTGCGGACATATCTTATGATGCATTCTTATCAATATGTAGCATGATCTATACCGCTCATATGTATGACATAAATAACAATAAACATGTACTATATACGTAATTAAACGTGTAATAACACATATCAACATGCGGACACGTGCATCCTGTAATTCTGTTTCATACATTTTCAGCTTTTATTTGCTAATTATAAACTTTTTCAAACGGGTTTTGAAAAATTATTTTATAAATTATACTATATATATATATATATATATATATATATATATATATATATATATCTTATAATGTGAACAAAATAACTTTGTCGTATTTTGAATTTTCTTAATGTAATATTCAAAAATTTATATTATGAAAACTGAATAGAAAATATATGAAAGCTGCCTTCGGTTTATTTAGTGGGTCACTGCATAATTATAAAAAAAAAATCTTTTGACACTTTTAATTTGAGCAGTTTTATTCAGTTAAATCAATTTATTAATTAATAAATAAAATTGAACATCTTTTTTTTTTAAACAACTTTAAAATTATTTTAGGTGTGTACATGCATACGGCAACTACTGTCAACATGCGGCTGATATTAGTCATTACATGTTTTCCCGGTTTTTTGGAAGTGCTTTTTGAAAATTTTTAGTTTCCAAATAAAAAATTCTACAAAAAAGACAGGAATTAAAGCAAAAAAATGATATGATACCAAACGCATGTCTGTCGGCTAAAATACTTCAAGTCGACCAGCGTGAAAGTTTTGAAATTAAATCTCGTCAACTTCTGATACAGGTTAAGGCTCTTCTACATGTAACTTTCATTTTAAGTACCTTTTAGAATAACACGAGCTTAATTACCAATTTACTATTATTTTTATTGCTACATGTAGCTTGTCTAAAGTAGAAAAGTAGTCTGAATAGTTTTGTATTGTTTTATGAATTCATCATTTGGCATCTTCTTCGACTTCAAAGTACAAAGCTTCAACGTTTTTTGATACCTATGACCATATCGTGTGATTATTTCTAAGTTTGTTCAGTATTGTGTAAACAATTTTATTTGTATTCCCGTTTTTCTCAAACTTTTACAAATATATGTATTAATTATAATATTGTAATATTATTATGTAAATGTACCTACAGTGTAAGGTATTTGGTTTAATAAAGAATTTTCAGAATATATGATGTGTAGATACTTATAAAAGATTATATTGCTTTTGTTTTATATTACGCTTTCTCTGTGGTTTTAAATCGATGTGTTGCTAATTTTATATCATCCGATTTTCTGGGCAAAAAGTGTCTATCTCTTTGTAGCGAATTAAAAGTCATTTCGAAAAAAATAATGTACATGTAATCGGAAATTGATTGACCAACCGTATCAAAATTGAATCAAAATACATGTATTCTATATGTACTATAAAGTTTTTATTCGGACCCTTTTGGAACTGTTTCTGTTGTCTGTACAAATTAGTTTGCTGTATAACCAGAAGTCTCAATATGCTTCAGTATTATTTCTTATTCGTAACAGTAGCAAAGGTTTTACTGAGTTTAATGGTACAAGTTACTATTTAAAATAAAAAAGGTTACGGCAAAGATTTATACGGAACATCACACCGCTTGTTACGTAAACAAAACGTTTACCTTCGGTTTCAAAAAAAGATGTTCAAACAAACTTTAATGTGAAAATCAAATAGAGGCATTATTCTTGACTAAAACTTGGTATTCGATTATGAGGGAAATTTCGAAAAACAATTTACCATTTATCATGGTAAGTGGAGAAAACTCATTAAAAATAACAACCTGATTCCAGACGAGACTTTATTTACAAAGACATCACATTTTATATATAGGGTATATATGATGATATACTATAATAGTCGCGTGATATTCACTTTTGTCTGTGCTTTGTAGGCTGCATATTTTAAATGTGTGCGTGGCTGGATCTAGAGTCATGGTGTAACAATGTCACTTCTTTTTCACTACCTGGAAAAAACCCAAAAATAAACAATATTCAAATTAAACGAAAAATACAAATTATAAATTAAGAGCACTTCGACTTAAAAATATGTAAAAACCATCAAATGATAACTAAGTGCATTGGAATTAAGGCAAGTTAACAAGAGGAGACCAGGTGCCCCAAAATGTTGCGGTGGAAAAGGCTAGATAATTTAAACTTTGTCATCAAAATTCAAATTACAGCATCAAAGATCTAAAATTTATAATACGTTTTGAATTACAAATTTTATTTTATAGTTGCAAAATTGACATGCATGGCACACCAAATAGATTAAGCGACATTTTTTACGCAATATTATTGATTCTATATGGTTTCGACCAATAAATAAATAAATAGATAAATAAATATATATACCTTTAGAAAAACCAATCACTGTAGGAGTATCCACAACAGTAAACGCCATCCTCTTTAGGGCATTCGCCTCGCTTTTGCATTCCGTATGGACATCTATCTGTTTTACGATAACAATCGCAATCCATCATTCCGAAAAGGGGTGCGTACATAGGGAATGGATCGTAGATTGGTGGCGGGGGTGGTGGTGCAGCCCCTCTTTGCGGAGGACCGCTTCCTCCCTCATACTCTTGTTCTTGTTCTGCAGGTTTTTTCTTCTCCGGCGGTGGAGCAGGTGGACGAGCTGGAGCTGCTGGGGGTGGTGGTGGATGTGCTCGTGTCGGAGCAGCGGGTGGTGGTGGTGGCGGTGGTGGAGCTCTTCTGGGATATGGAGCCCCAGCTCTTCCGGGAAGCGGAGGCGGAGGAGCTAAAAGTAAAATATATAATAAGGCAAAATTTAACACCGTCAAAATACAATGCATAAAACTGTTTAGTTTTGTAATTATTTTAGTCTTTGTGGTAACTCTAAATTTTCAAATGTTTTTGACATATTTATATAAGTTCACTTTATTGTATATAAGCACTGTAAGCGTGTTCATCAACTTTTATTGTATATAAGCACTGTAAGCGTGTTCATCATCTTATAACAGTTAAAAAGCTAACTAATTAAATATTTCCAAAAAGATCTAATTAAAATATTCAAACTTAAAAAAAAAGAACGTTGCAAAATAAAAAGTTTGTGTTAACATTTATAAACTATTTACAAAAACACTAGTACGTGTTAAACTCAAAATATTTGAAAGTTTGTTAAGAGTTTAATACTTGAAAATGACTCGCAAAATTGCAAAGGTTGCCAAATAATTCAAAGTTTTATGTTTCAAGGATTTTGATTGGCCAGACCTTTTCTGTTATTTTATCTGAAAGACATGGCTCTTGACGTCATGGTAACATGGAAAACACTATATTCGTACGCCTTAGCGATTCTAAATTTTTTTTTTTTTTTTTTTTTTTTTTGACTTGCAAAAAAATTTTAAAATTATTGATGCACTGATTTGTTCTTTAAAACAAAATTTTTAAAAATTGATGATATTTATTTAATTATTTATTTATTTATTTATTTATTTATTTATTTATTTATTTATTTATTTATTTATTTATTTATTTATTCTATAAGTTTATTTTGCATTTCTATAGAAAATTTAGATGGTGATACAAAACTGGAGAATAAAATAATATATTTCTATATTTATATTTTATTCAAAATAAAAAGTTTGCAATTTAAAAAAAAAATTATTTATTTATCTCTTTTTAATTTAATTTATTTTTATTTTTTTTTAGCAAATTCTTAGTTATTACACACTGATCTGTCCGAATCAAGCTTTTCTTTACATGTAAGCAGACAAATTTAAACCTTAAAATTTGTTTGTTTTAACTTGCAAATTTATGAGTTTTTAAGTTTTTTTCTTTCAAAATTATATATTTACGAATTTGAAAAAAAAAAAAAAAAAAAAAAAAAAAAAAAAAAAAAAATTAATAAAAAATATACATTGTTTTTTAATATTAACTAACCTCTACGTGCGCAACATACTCCAAATAGGACCAAGATTCCTATAAACGAAAAGCAACTTAGCTTTGACATCTTGGCAAGTATCCTTCACAACAGTTCAAATGAACTGAGGATGCTTTAGGACTACCTCTCCTCTGAATCAAACTGCCTTGCCTTTAAAGGTTAGACTATATGTATGTGTTTATATTTAGAATGAAAATCATCATAAATGTCATCAGATATGAATATTTAATTGGAAGAGTTTACAGGCACTGAACCTAATACCGTTTGTTGTAAGTATGACCATTATGGTGTGAAATGGGTCAACAAACATATCAATGGACATTTTCCCAAAAATAAATAACATTTATGGATAGTTTTTTTTTAGGGATTGGTTCCTTAATTTCGGTAGTTACATTTGTACCTTCTATTATTGGATACGTAATTGCCGAAAACTATGAACATTGTTACAACAGTACAGTTATGTTGAATAATATACATACAGAGTTACATGTAAAGTGAGACACAATATTGATAATCACATTGTTTTGTAACTTTTTACGCGCCTTAATTTTTGTTTTTGTCATATATTTTTTTTTAGAGAATAGAAGAAATTTACAATGCCATACATAAATAACTTAACACATTTATATTTGCAATAGGTAAATAATAATAATAATAATGTCTAATTACATAATTACATTTATAAAATTTAAATAGTGTAGTCTCAGTGGTCTTTAAAAAGGATATTTTACTATGATTTTACTATGATTAATGAACTAGAGGTATGCGAATAAATATCCCTTGTAAAAAAGTTCTGGATTTATTTATTTATTTTTTTTATTTTTTTATTTTTTTATTTTTATTTTTTTTTTTTTTTTTTTTTTTTTTTTTTTTTTTGTATTTACATGTATTTATTTATTTATTTTTATTTATTTATTTTTTTTTTAATTTTTTTATTTTTTGAAAAATTAAAAAAAGACAACCACAACTTTTTCATATATTTCATTATTTCATCTGCCAAATAAACAACTCTTTTAGCAGAATGTTGTTTTCAACAATTTATTTTTATTAAAATAGCCAGTCTTTGATGATATGACCAGTTTTAAACATTTATGATAATTTGTGGATGGGCAAAGTATATTATAAAAATCAAATTTTATTATAAAAATTTTATGTTTACTAGTTAATTAGAAAATTTTTTAAAAATCACTTATTTTTAGTCTGAATTGTATTAGGAGGCTTTCCGGTTAACAGCTATCGCAATTTAACAACAAACAATACATGGTACTTGAAACAAGAAACGCCCGACTTTTGACGGACACTAAAGTAAATATCTAGTGGTGGTGTGGTTACGGTACTTTAAAATGGCTATGGTCAATGTCCATATTTACAAATATTTAAAAATTAAAAAGAAGCTTATTTGCCGATTAGGTTGTTCATTAACAAACACAAATTAAATTTGTCAAAAATTTAACATTTGTGTCTTTTTGACTTTATCAAGCAAGTGCATTCTGTTTTTCAGAGAGAGAGAGAGAGAGAGAGAGAGAGGGAGAGAGAGAGAGAGAGAGAGAGAGAGAGAGAGAGAGAGAGAGAGAGAGAGAGAGAGAGAGAGAGTATTTGTAATGCTTGCTTTTTGTATCGAACCGTAATAAAACGGAATTTATAGCACTTTTATATCTCACTATCTCACATATCATATTAGATGTCAATGATTTGTCAAGATGACCAAAATTAAAACAAAACATCACATCGACACTTTTTGTACCGGAAATAAACTTCATAGTCCTTAATAAAAATTATTGTTCTATGGGAAAGTTATTCGTACAAATATCGACAATATATTTTTCCGTTAGCAAATTGTTTATTGTGCATATTGTTTGTTTTATTTCAAATTGCCGTATTCTAATTTTTTTTTTTTCAATTTTTAAAATGAAATTCATAATATGACAATTAATTTTCATGTCCAAATCTTGAATGTCTCGTTTTACATGCATGCATATAGAAATTCTAAAAATAATTTCCACATTATAAAATACCAAAATACCATAAGAACATCAAAGAATGACAAATTTTATTTACCTTTTTTTATAAATAAATTCATTATTTTTCAATTTAACACACTGTAACTCCTTTTTATATCAAAACAAAAAAAATAAATTATAGTACAAAGCAAGTACTTTTGTATGGGTAGATGAAGTAAATTTTTGATTTTTTTTGTAAATATATTGAATTTTATAGATTCTCTGGCCTATCGCTCATTCTATGGAAAAACTAACAATGATATGAACTCTAAGCAATGATTATACCAATAACATTACTTGAAAATTATAAAACAGGTATTTTATGTATTTTCGTTTTCAGCAAAACATTAAAATATATATATGAGTGACAATTCATTTGTTTTAGAATAAAATAAAAATTTAAAAAAAACTAAAAACATTTTCTTGGAAACAGTAAAATATTTAGCAGGTTGAAAAAGTCCGTTTTAAATATACTACTTATATTTAACAAAAATACGTAATTAATTTTGCTATGTGCACATTTCGAAAAATCATTCCTCATCAGTTACACTAGGGCCGAAAAAAGATATTATTGAAATACATGTATTAATGAATCCAAATTTTCAAAACACCATGTATCAAAATCCAGCGAAGGAATGCTTTGGCATGAGGAACAAACCTTAGTCAAAAAATTAAGATGGCTGAAAATTTTGACACAAGGTACATTTTCTGACAGCCCAAATTACTACCTACTTCTAATTTTATTGCTGATAATCATAATTACTCTGCAATACATGTCTGAATATGATTAATTGTGATCTTTTTTACGTTTGGTGCAATTGCTCACTGACCTATCATTTTTTTCTCTTATTATTAATGTTCAGTCATGTATTGCAGACTTTTTATGATAAGCAGTTTTGCTGAAACAAAAAATAAATGAAATGCTAAAAACAAATATAGTGTTTTTGGTATTTAATAATGTGCTAATTATTAATTTCTATATGCATGTGAAATGAGACATTTAAAAAACCCATTGGCTTACAGACAAGTGGTAATTCATCCTTAATATTTTAACCTAACATAACATGAAATTTTAATTTATTGAATTCTCATCTCAAATTAACCATATTATGTACAACTACATTTATATAAAACAAAATATATTGAGCCAATCTTAAGTTATGAAAGACTAAACACACACACACACACACACACACACACACACACACACACACACACTAAATCACAGATCATATATAAAACACACTAAATGTCATAGCATGTTTTTTGCAGTATTATAAAACATTGACTCATTAGTTAATAAAAAATACTTTTATGTATTTTCACCTTGTTAATATTCAGTGGTCAGTAGAAATGTGCAAAATTGACATGTTATTACTGATGCTCCACAGAATAATTTATACCTAGTGCTATAAATGACTTGAGATTATATAAACAATATAATGAGTTAACGGCAATAAAATAATACTTAATATAAGTATGAAACAATTATCTATCATTAAGAATGTGGCCCACGCCGGTATAAAACTGGACAGAATACAAACCTTATATTTATTGCCGTTTGCGGTTACACGTCAAATACTAACGTATTAGTTTGGTTAATAAATTCAGGAAGATAGAAACATTTTAGATACAATTTTGTTAGCATACTACAACATCCTTAAAACCAAACAACTGAATGGATTTCATTTCCCGAGTTGCTTGCAGTAAGAAAGGCATCTTGAAACTCTATATTGTTGCTTTATTCTTGTTGTTGCTTTTCTTTTTCTTCTTCGTCTTCTTCTTTTTCTTCTTCCTTTATTATTATTATTATTATTATTATAACATTTTATTTTATGATGAACCAAAGTGTTTAATGTAAACGCAATTGCTTATAATTTTAAAATACACTTAACAGTGGGGCGACCCCTTAAAGGGTATCGCAAGGAGAGAATGGAAATTCCGGAAAGAAAGTTAATTAACTATAAATGAAATTACTCACACTTTTATGATTTCTGTGGCATTTTTGCGATTTTTCAATGCCAGAACTAAAATGACTCTGAGAGTAGATCAATCATAATAAGACTAGACTTAAATAAAACCAAAACAGGGCTACTATCAATATGTCTTGTTTTCAATCTAAAAAATGAAAATAAAGATTTTCTTTATTAATAATTTTTGATAATCCTTGATCAGAAAACTTGTCTATAAAGGCCACTTTGGCCGCATCCCTTGAGTGGCCTTTATAGACAGGTTTCACTGTACAATGTTTTTAACCAAGCTTTTATGTTACTTCTTGTTAAAACCGCACTATTCTACTATAAATAAGATTATTGACAACACATTATTGCCGTTTTGTCAGAATTCGCCCGCCGTTTTTGTTAACAATTTGCATTCAGAAGGTATCATATATGCCCTTTAAATTTTCTTTTAAGGAGGTAATATTATGTTGAAACAATTATTGTAGAAGTCATAAGCAGTGGTTAAACTAACATTGTGATAGTTTTATCTCGAGTAGCTATGTAAATTCATGTTTATAACTGGAGATCCTGCATTTAGAACTTCGAACATTGACTACAGAGAGACTTTGGTGGAGGCCAGTTGGAATGCCGATCGCTGATTGGCAAACAGTTCTCTTCGATCTTTGTGGAATCGCTCAAAAAAATCTACTCACTGCTTGTGCATTTTAGCGGATTCATGTTAAACACGAAAAGGGTCAACTTTGAGTATGTTTTATTTGTCATATTTAATTTAGAAAAATATATAAAATATGCGCACATTTTTCAAGATCATAACTGAAGCGGTTTTTAACACAAACTGTTTCTGCATAAATTTGGTTTAAAAAGTTCCATTTTTAGGGATTTTTAATCAAGATTTTAGTTTGATCATATTTCATTCCGAAAATTCTATGAGCTTAATCTCTAAATCGTATCTTGTTCCGTAAGTAAAGCAGTTTTCAGAGAATTTTTTTATCACCCGCAAGATGCGACTATAATTTAATGTTGCATGTTGGGTAAATTTAGACATGGTATTATTTATTTTATTTCTGACGAAATGTTCTGAATAAAACTATAAATTATTCAATATACTAAGTGCTCCTAAATGCAAACTTTGCAGCAATGTGCGGGATCACGTGTCATCATAATGCACGTGTATATACATGTACCTACATGTATTTAGTCTTTCATAATTAAGTATAGTAACAATCTAGCTAACCAATGTGTAAAGACGAAAGAAATTTGCATAAGTTGCACCTAATAAGATTATTTATTAAATATAAAGACATGACAAGAAAAATAAATAAATAAAGGTATTTTTGTGTAACTTCAAATTCTCAACAACATTACACCATTCCTTTAAACTACGAATTTTTCCGCCTTAAAGGAATGGGACTTTTTATATGTAAATTTAACAAGCAATGTCATCTTGCGGTCATTTCAAATAATGTGTATATATAAAGTTACATACTGACCACCAGAGACGAGAAAGATTAATGATGTTAGGGTCCAAGCCAAAGCATCACTCATATCAGAAGACACACCCATGTCCGCATGTCATGCAATAAGCTGTGGACATGCATTGATAAATATATTTGTCAAAAAGCATGTTTATGGCCTATTTTTACAAAATCTTTAATTTTTTTTCTTCAAATGCCTATATATAGGGATCTTTTTTCTTAATGCTTTGAATATTCATGAGTACGTTTTCCAAATTATGAAAATTTCATAGTTGACTTTATTTAAGACATTCGCTTATTTTTTATATAATTTTTATAAAAGGGAATGGTTTATTTGAGACGACAGAGCATTAATAATTTCTAAAAGAATTAAAATGTATAATGAAAGGTGTAAGCTTGTTCCATTAAAACAAACACTAATGAATTCATACGGATAGAGGTTGTAATCATATCAGTGATGAAATAATAGTAAATGTTTCTACTTTTTAATGTTTATTTCCGTTATATTACAGTGCCGATTTCTAATTCTATTGCAACTGCTGCAAAATGATTGTTGTCATTTAAAATCAAAACTGTACTGAACATAGTCTATAGTATAATGATTTTTGACGTTCTTGATCTCGAACGGCATTTCAATTTTTTTTACTGATTTCTTGCTGAATGTGTGTTTAATCCTGTAATCAAGAGAAACGCATTATGTATTGCATGGTGTTTTTACCATATAAATGAAAGTTAATGTATGTTGAATAAAAAATTGCCAATATATTATAAACGAAACAAATTAACCACAAGCAATTTTCTTTTTTTTTTTCTGAAATTTAAAACGATATTCTAATGCTAGTTTTGACACATGTATATGAAATAGTCGATTATGAATGTAACCACAGTTCTCAGACATTTTGTTTTTCATAGAGCTTGTATAACAGTTTCAACGATTTATATATACTAGTATATGCTTTATCTATATATTAAAAGCAGGTATTTTAACTGATTCGGGTGTTAAAGTGGCAAAGATGACAAAATTTGTAGCTAATGTTATGTCTTTATCCGTATGTCATTGGCTTTAATATAGAAAAGCTTTCAGTGTAAAGAAAGATAACCCTTATATAAAATCACTTAGAGGTTTGAGTGGTAACACGGCGGTCTTCGAATAATAGAAATATCTAAATATTTGAAATGTCTCAGGCCGCGGTTTCACAATCATTCCTGAAGTAAGATTTTCCTTCAGTTAGATATAGCAAATTTTTACAATGTTTCTTTAAATTTAATATAAACTAAATAAAGATGTTACAAGCTTGAAATAATTTTCAAAATCACATCTTAAATTCCTAAATATCTACTAAACTTATTGAAAATTATTTTGATTTCAAATTTGCCGGGTTTAAGTTAAGGAAAATCTTAGTTAAGGAATTATTGTGAAACTAGGCCAGATTTTACTTCGTGTTGGTAAAGGCGTGTTATTAGTTGCTCTAGTTGTTGCTGATTATTAACGTATAGAAAGAAAATCCTTATATCAAAGTACTAAGAGGTTTGAGTGATAACATGACTGCAAGTATCTACATATCCGCAGTGGTGTGATTATAACACTGATTGTGTTGTTAAGTCCATTTCAGATCATTTCAAACCTTTATTGACTATTGTTTGACTGCTCATAGTTTTGCAATGTAATGCATAATATTATAATACTTTGAGAAGTACTAATTATATCAGAACATAAAACATTACCTTCTGTACATATGTCATCCTATTATCGTATATGTCGTATGCTACTTTTGAAATTTTATGAAATGATGCGTATTGTCATATGCTACTTTTGAAATTTTCTGAAATGATGCGTATTGTCATGTGCTAATTTAAGAATTTTATGAAATGATGCATATTGTCATATGCTACTTTTGAAATTCTATGAAATGATGCATATTGTCATGTGCTAATTTTAGAATTTAATGAAATAATGGATATTGTCATATGCTACTTTTGAAATTTTATGAAAAAATGCGTATCGTCATGTGTTACTTTTGAAATTTTTATGAAATGATGCGTATTGTCATGTGCTACTTTTGAAATTTTATGAAACGATGTGTATTGTTATGTGCTACTTTTGAAATTTTATGAAATGATGCGTATTGTAATGTGCTACTTTTGAAATTTTATGAAATGATGCATATTGTCATGTGCTACTTTTGAAATTTTATGAAACGATGTGTATTGTTATGTGCTACTTTTGAAATTTTATAAAATGATGCGTATTGTAATGTGCTACTTTTGAAATTTTATGAAATGATGCATATTGTCATGTGCTACTTTTGAAATTTTATGAAATGATGCGCATTGTCATATGCTACTTTTGAAATTTTATGAAATGATGCGCATTGTCATATGCTACTTTTGAAATTTTATGAAATGAAGCATATTGTCGTGTGTTACTTTTGAAATTTTATGAAATAATGCATATCGTCATGTGTTATTTTTGAAATTTTATGAAATAATGCATATTGTCAGGTGCTAGTTTTGAATGTATTATTTCATATAAATTCAAAAGTAGCACATGACATATATTTAAAAAAACATGAAAACAAAACGACTCTTTCACATTGTTATTTATTTATGATTATTTTTATATTCTCGTTAATTTGGATATTGGTTTAAGCTGTTAGTTTATAAATTAAACTATTTGTTAAATGTCGCATTAACTGTCACAACACCAAGCTCCTTCTTCACAATAACCGAAAAACACACCTATACGACACCTATTTGTGAAAAAGTACATTTCATCACATTTGCAACTGCTATCTGGCTTCTTGGCATAAAATCTCGCTGGTGCTTGTGTTGGATAATCGTAGTAATAGTTACTGTAGTAATATGATGGAGCGGCAAATGGCGCTGCTGGTGGAACAGTAGGTGGGGCTGTAGGTGGCATTATTGTAGGTGTCGCAGGTTGTGCTGCAGGTGGTGGTGCAGGTGGAGCCGCCGCGGGGGCAACAGGAGGAGGTGCGGGTGCTGGTGGTTTTGGAGCTACTACAGGTTTACCTTCTGATGCTTTAAAAGCAGTTGGTGCTGGAAATATAAAACAAATTAGAATGATGTTTTATGGATAACGATGAATTGTTGGTAAAACTGTCTTTGTTTTTTTTGGTCTTTAAAGTAACAGTATGCAAAATTTAAATTTGAATACATTGTATCGGTTTGTTTGCATTAACTAAATGATAAAATGAAAACATAATTTTTCAGACCCTTTTTAAATTTTTGATTTCATGTTATCTATCTATTTATCTATCTATCTATCTATTTATTATTATTATTATTATTATTATTATTATTATTATTATTATTATTATTATTATTGTAGTAGTAGTAGTATCGTTATTATTATATTAATTTGATATATAACCTGATATTTATGCAATTCTTAAATGTTCCATTATATTTGAACGTACTCTTTCGGCATGAGCAGTCTAAAAACCTAAACAGTTTTTTAAGCCTTACTTTGACATTTGTCAAAAATGATAATGAACAACAGTAAAACAAATTCTTCAGTAGATTATTATTACAATATTAGTGCAGTACATGTGTATTTGTTTCACTAAGTACTCGAATTAACAAAATAGATTCCAAAAAGGCTTGTTTGTTATATTAATTTTATCAGATATCTTTATTTTTTCTTGAGTTATTTCTCTTTTCATGTACTATACAAATTCTGATTTCCGTGCAATTTATTAGTATTGTATTGATGCAAGAACTCTTGAAGACTTAATACCACCAAAATGGTGTGAAAATGTTTTCCTAATTTTAAAATGAAGCTGTCTAAAGCTTTTGCTTACGGATCACAGCGCCTTCTCATCGTCTATGTTCGAATCCTAGTTGCGATATATTCTAGTACACGTATGAGGAAGTTTAACAGTTTGCCTGCCGAGGGTCGGTGTTTTTACCGGGTACTTCTGTTATTTGTACCATCCAAGAACTGACCACTTCGATATATTTAAAAGAATATTGACTGGACGTAAAACACCATTACTCGGCTAAACTCTAAATCTTTGAATTGTTATGCATTGCAATTATGAATCCTTGTTTGGGGAAAACAAAAATATCAGTTCTGTATTTTTACGGATAATTTATGTTTACATTGTTACTGTAAAAAATAATTAAAGTTTCTTCATATCCTTTAGTACAAATAAAATTTAAAAAAACAACAACTTTATTAAAAAATTAATTGATCAAAAAATTATTGTTTGTGGACTTTTAAAACTTCTTTTTCATTATCATTACTGTTAAATCACAAGATTAGTCGGGTATTAAACTTCAGTTTTTGTGGGTTAATTAAAACCATGATATTAAATGTCATTGATTTTTTTAAATATTGTCCCCAATGGGATTTATTGTCACAAAACTCATTTCCACGAATTTTTCTCCCAACAGAATCTTTTAAAAAGGCAAAACCACGAAATTTTAACCCAACAAATATGAATGCTTCTACTCTGTTATTATTATCATTACTATTATTATTACACATGTATTTTTATTTTATTATTCAAACATTGCAAACATTTAACAATTTTGAAATAAAATATTGTATATCATAGTCATTTTTTTTTTCTAATTCTTAGTATTTTAGCCACCAAAGACCTTTTGTTTCCTAACTACAATGTTTCATCATTGCTCCAGCTATTATATAACCTTGATTCTAGTAACTGCATATTGTAATAAAAATTTGTTATCATTTTAATTAGAATATTTCCATTATGAATCCTTTTTTTATTCATTGCATGATCATGATATAATTGATATGCTTTATGAAAATATAAAGTTTCGAAAATCTTGGCAAGGGCATTGCGTAACAACAGTCAATTTTACAAAATTTAGTATGGCAGAGGTGAACAGAACTTTTTTTGGGGGTTCAGAAATCCTTTTTTAAAAAAGCATATACATTGTTTTAACACGAAAAATATTTCTTTTTAATTAGCAATGTTACGGAACATTTCAGTTAGAAAAAATACTCTTATGTTATTCTATTAATTTTTTTATAAAAAAGTTTGATAAAAATTGAAAAAAATAGTTTAAATGTTTCAAAAAAGTTTTATGATGTCAAATATCAATTAAAATAATATGATCTTAGTTAATTAGCATACATTGTTTAAATTAAAAAGTTAGCATAAGATACAGCGATTTGAAAGAACACAGAATACAAGGAAACTTAGATCAAAGGCTTTTGTAGTATTTCCGATTTAGTCCAGTTGATAAGAAAGTGTTTCATAAAGGGTGATGAGATCATCCTGGATAATTATCCAAATGTTTTAAGATGAGTTTATCTCTATCAAGAGTAAATTTAAAGTCATTAAATTCAATAAACTTACGTGCTGATAAAACTGCTCCAACAGTGACAGTTAAAATTAAAAATGCTTTCAAACTGGCCATTGTAAAAATCCTAGTTTATACAAGATTTGGCCTTTCTCGAAACACGAGATAGCTCCAAACTTGATACTAGATATCAATTGAACTGTTTTCGATGTTGAAGGAAAGGTTTTATATACAAATTTGACAGGGGATAATTAATATAAAAAACTGTTCAGATATATACATTTTATGGACTTTCAGTGAACCAAACACACTTAATTTTCATCAGTGCGTTCTAGGTCAATTTACATGCTTTTGACAGTTTTCTCCTACTTTTAGTATAATTTTTGGCCTATCAAAAGATATACAAGGGATTGGTTTAATATCCGGTAAGGTATTTTGACATTAAATCAATTTATTTGGCAATTTTGTATCGCTTAGTAATATTAGTAATATGTATATTGTCCATAAATCTTTGTTTTTGACAATTAGCGGTAGCATAGGACACAAACCGTAAAAGAAAACAGACGATGAAAACCATTAAAATGTCAAAATGTCATTCTTTTAAAAACACGTAATTTACAATTTATTCACGAAAAATATCATCTTGAACCTTTTAAGTCTAGCACGGCACAGTTTATAAAAAATAGCAATATATGTATACATATATATGACACAAAATCTGTGTATGTGTTTTGTGACACGACTACCGTTTTTTTTTTTTTTTTTTTTTTTTTTTTTTTACAATCTAAAAATTAATGTCATTGATATATTTATTGCGATTATATTTCGCTTCTCATTATATATAAACATTATTGGAATTAAAGTGATAAATATACATATTTAAATAATATTTATAGGTTTGTTTAAAATACCTAAAATATCATATATAACACATCAATGTTTAATTATAATTTCGGATCTAGATAATAGATAATTATTGATAACCATAATTGTAAAAGAAAATAGACAATTTATTGAGAATTTGAAATAAAATTCGGCGAAATTGAAAAAAAAGTTCTCAAATGTCTCTTTTTCACATAATTAAAGCAAATATTGTAAACCTTACATCAAAACCAATTGGCCTCTTCAGAATGTTTGTCAATTGCGTCATTATGCAAAAGTTTAATTTACACCCCTACATACCCTTGCTCTGTACTATTGTTATAAGAAACAGCCGAGACTGTCGTAACTCGTTATCACATCAGTTTAACCTCATTCGGTTGGTTCATATTGAGCTTCAGTACATGATTGACAATGTAGACCAGCTTTTCAAAACAAGAGGCCCATGGGCTTGAACGCTCACCTGAAGATTTGTCCAATATTGTTTGCAAAGTGCAGTAGACAATATATTACGTACAGAAACTTTAAAAGTTTTCTCAAGTTAAGAACTCCCACAAAACTTAATCAGAAATATATCCGCTCACATTTCATTCATAAGTAGCTTATATAATATGCATGAAGTAACTGTAGTGCAATGAATAATTTCCAAATCATTTATTAATTTCAGTATACTAATGCAGCTATGTTCTTGACCTTTCAACATATATGGCCTTGAACCATATATGATTGTCATGTCAATACCTATAATATTCTAATATACATGTCTATGCATGAAATTAATAGCTTTCAAGATAATTAATAATTCAAGTATTCTTATGTTGATATGACCTTGACCTTTGAACATATAACCTTGAACCATATATCAAAATGATCGTTGTCGTAATACCTACAATATTGTAATATACATGCCTATACAAAAACTTAATAGTTTTCAAGATAATAAGCAATTTAAGTCTTCTTTTGCAGCTGTGACCTTGACCTTTTAACATATGACCTTGACCCATATATCAAAATGATCATCATGTCAATACCTACAATATTCTACTATACATGCCTATAAAAAAATTTAATAGTTTTCAAGATTATTAGCAATTTAAGTCATCTTCTGCAGCTGTGACCTTGACCTTTTAACATATGATCTTGACCCATATATCAAAATGATCATCATGTCAATACCTACAATATTATACTATACATGCCTATACAAAAAAATAATAGTTTTCAAGATAATTAGCAATTTAATCTTTTTTTTGCAGCTGTGACCTTGACCTTACAACATATGACCTTGTACAATATATCAAAATTATCGTTGTCACAATACCTACAATATTCTAATATACATGCCTATACAAAAACTTAATAGTTTTCAAGATAATAAGCAATTTAAGTCATCTTCTGCAGCTGCGACCTTGACCTTTCAACATATGATCTTGACCCATATATCAAAATGATTGTCATGTCAATACCTACAATATTCTAATATATATGCCTATACAAAAAACTTAATAGTTTTCAACATAATTAGCAATTTCAGTCTTCTTTTGCAGCTGTGACCTTGACCTTACAACATATGACCTTGTACAATATATCAAAATGATCGTTGTCACAATACCTACAACATTCTAATATACATGCCTAAACAAAAAACTTAATAGTTTTCAAGATAATTAGCAATTTAAGTCATCTTCTGCAGCTGTGACCTTGACCTTTCAACATATGATCTTGACCCATATATCAAAATGATCATCATGTCAATACCTACAATATTCGAATATACATGCCTATACAAAAACTTAATAGTTTTCAAGATAATTAGCAATTTAAGTCTCCTTTTGCAGCTGTGATCTTGACCTTACAACATATGACCTTGTACCATATATTAAAATGATTGTTGTCACAATACCTAAAATATTCTAATATACATGCCAATACAAAAACTTAATAGTTTTCAAGATAATAAGCAATTTAAGTCATCTTCTGCAGCTGTGACCTTGACCTTTTCAATATATGACCTTGACCCATATATCAAAATGATCATCATGTCAATACCTACAAAATTCTAATATACATGTCTTTACAAAAACTTAAAAGTTTACTAGATAATTTGCAATTTAATCTTTTTTGGCAGCTGTGACCTTGACCTTACAACATATGACCTTGTACAATATATCAAAATGATCGTTGTCACAATATCTACAATATTCTATTGTACATGCCTATACAAAAACTTAAGTCATCTTCTGCAGTTGTGACCTTGACCTTTCAACATATGACCTTGTACCTTATATCAAAATGATTGTTGTCACAATACCTACAAAATTCTAATATACATGCCTATGCAAAAATTTAATAGTTTTCAAGATAATTAGCAATTTAATCTTTTTTTGCAGCTGTGACCTTGCCCTTTTAACATATGACCTTGAACCATATATCAAAATGATCGTCATGTCAATATCTACATCATTCTAAAATACATGCCTATACAAAAACTTAATAGTTTTCAAGATAATTAGCAATTTAATCTTTTTTTTCAGCTGTGACCTTGACCTTTCTACATATGACCTTGAACAATATATCAAAATGATCGTCATGTCAATATCTACAACATTCTAAAATACATTACTATACAGAAAGTTAATAGTTTTCAAGATATAGTGACAAATATATAATTTTTAGCAATTTCCCCACTCAGTGCCTTATAATTTCCCCATTTTGAGCCCCATGGCTACCATTTGTGCAAATTTGAAAATAGATGACCTAAGGATGTTATAAATGAAATAACTAAGGTATATCTCTTGTAGATTCAGAGGAGAAGATTTTCAAAGTTTTCCACTCTTTCCCCCCTTGTGGGGCCCCAAGGGGACATAACTCCTTCATTTGTGCAAATCTGGAAGGAATTTACCCAGGCATGATGGTAACCAAGTTTCATTAAATTTGGCCCAGTGGTTTTGGAGGATAAGATTAAAATGTAAAAAGTTAACGCACGACGCACGACGAACGACGCACGACGCACGACAGACGACGGACGGTGAACCATCGCAATAGCTCATCTGAGCTTTTAGCTCAGGTGAGCTAAAAAAGCTTGTCATGACACTAAGTTTGTGTCGGACAGATCAATTAATGATGAAAATTGGAAGGCATTATACAGACCGACAGTTGATAAACGTAGTATTTTATGTCTTTCAAAACAAGTTTTACCAAAATATTATGTATATTATCTTTGGAAAGAATTGATACTACAGTAGAACCTGCCTTAAAGGCCACCTCTCTATAAGGGCCACCTGCTTATAAAGACCAATAAAATTCTATCCCAGCTGTTCTTTATTCATTTTAATTGAATTTGTATATAAGGGCCTCCTGTCCATAAAGGCCACTTTTACTGATTCCCATGGGTGGCCTTTATAGACAGGTTTGACTGTACTTACATTTAAAATACTTTAGAATTATTTAGTTTTTCAAGGTCAGTCGAAAGCTTATATATCCTTTTAATGTCTTTTAATTTCCAAATGGATTCACTTCGTGATGTTGCGTGCCGTTTTTCCTTGTTGTTAAAGCTTAAAGAATATCCGTTGTACCTAGTTTTACAACTGTTTTCTGTGAGTCTTATGTTTGTTTATATGCTTTGATTCTCAGTTACAGTAGCTTGGTATATGATGCAGGTAGTTTTCTTTAAGGGGACATTGCTGTTTTTTCTGCAGTTGCAATTGCGTTTGTTGTTTTGGTTTTGTTTTGTTAATGATGCTAAATTTAAAGTCGTTATGTGCTTATATTACCTGTTTCAATTAGGCATGTAGCTGTAACAAAATTTTACCGTGTACCTATTTTTATTGTGTAGAGTTTATGTCTTTATGAGAAGCACTTATTTAATAGTTTGAGAATTCACAACCGAAGTCAAGTGGTAATGTTGTTATTGAAAGGGAATGTAAGATGTAAGATTTTATGTTCCTCTTTCTGGTGCGTTTGTTTTTATGGTGGGAGACTCTCTTATTTTAAGGTTGAACACTTTTCCATTGAATAGATTTAACATCTGTTTGGATATCTGCAAGTTTAACATATCACAAATTTCCATATTAACGTCAAAGAACAACAGCTAGAATTACACCCAGACCAAGCCTACAAGTAAACAAGTTATTATCTGGTAAATACAGCCGGTTGTTTCAATAACGTTTCCATTGTATCTTTTCTTTTTCTTATTACTTTAATTCTAAATTAATCATATACACATTCCATTGCGATTTTACAATTAATTTGTTTTAATTTTCAGCCGGTCGTTTCAGTGAAGTTTTAATAGCTGCTTCAGATTCCATTACATATTTTTGTTTTTATCATAATTTTGTTGTTGTTGTTGTTGTTGTTGTTGCTGCTGCTGCTGCTGCTGTTGTTGTTGTTGTTGGTTTTATTGTTGTAGATCTTATAGAATGTTTTTTCAGTGACTCTTTCTAAACATCGGTGATTACTGACCAATATAGACTTATTTGTTTTTCTATGAATATACTGTGTACTATTTCCTTATCGATCATGTTTGATTGATGGATCTGACACCTTGTTTTTACTTGTCTAATTTGATCTTTATGACCAAAATGTGGTGGTTGGCTAACCTACCACGTGGTCAATAACATCCTACATTTTTTTTCAGAATTTATCATAATTATTATTGAACAGATGTTTTTGGTTGTTTTAGCTGTTGACTGAAAAAGATCGATAATTGAAGGTTTTCCGCATAATTAAATTCCAAACATACTATCTTCTCTGACTATGGTGAACATATACATATTGCACGATGCAAAAAAGAAATTCGCTAAAATAGCACCAATAGAGTGTATGGAGTAAATATAGTTTAGGTCCTAATCAAAATTTTCTTTGTTTATATTGAAGTCATCAGTTCTAAGAATACCTAAAGATAGTTAAATGTAAACAAAATACCAAAAAAGCTTACTATCTCGGTTTTGGCAGTAGTGATGGCATATCAAGAATAATCTCCAGCAGGGAGATATTCATCTGGGTTTGTGATATCTTTGTCTTAAGACATTTTTTTTCTTTGGTCAGATATGTATTGTTTTAATTTTTATAGTTAACAGTTTTAATGTTTGTCTTCAAACAATTCATCTTATGAATAAATCTAGGAAAAAGGCATTTTCTCAGTGAAAAATGTGTATTTGATCCATTTTTTCACTCAGATTTATGTTTCATTGGAGACTTTGCAAGGTTTTTTATCTGTTTTAGCACTAAAGCAATTTGAACATGGTCCAATCAATACTGCAGCTTGGGACTGACTACAGCAACGTGTGACTAACAGGCTAGTTTTTGTGTTTATTTTAGTGTCTAAATGAAATATACAGTTATGTTTTTAGGGTTTTAATATCTAAAATGATATTTTATGTATTCATGCATCATTTTATTTCATTTGTCTTGTCGAGGCCTATTCTTGATATGTCATTACCGCGCAAACACCATGTTATTTGTATTCTGAACAGTATTAACTTAAGAATCGCTAGTTTATGCTCATTTAATGTTCATTAGTATATCCTTCTAAAACCGTTTGTTTCTGTCTGTCTGCAGTTTATTAAGCATGTGTGTTCAAATGAATACTGACTTCCGTTGTCTTTAGATTTACAAAATCATCTTTATAATAAATTTAATTAAACATTTTCTTATTATTTTATTTTTTAAATTTCTGCTATTTATGCAGACACAAACTGTGTCGTTGTAAAAAGTCATTAAGCCTAAACATAATGGTAACATTGTAATCTGAATAAAATAAAATTAAAAAATCAGACATTTAATTTTTAAATGGCTTTCTATGCGTTATTTGGTCTAGATCCTGTTTCAAAATAATTTCTTAACTAAGTTTTTTGTTAATTAAATTAAGAAAATTTTGGCAAACTTTTTTGGAAAATAAATCCTGAAATTTATAAGCGTGAAGTCCTTTTCAAAATGACACCTTTAATTTGTGTGTTTCCTAATCATTGATATTTAAACTAAGATTTCAAATTATTATTTATTGCAATTATGCATTTCAAAAAAAAAAGTAATTGTGAAACCGGATCCAAGAGATAAGTACGTAACAAAATGAGATTAGTCGGATTAGTCGGATCCAAAGAAAAATCTCAAAAGCCATTAAAGAAGCTTTGTTGATGACTCGTATGGTGCTTAAATGGAAGATTGATTTTGAACATCCGACCGAATCAAACTCTAAACTTATAATAACCGTCTTTTAATGTTTTATCGACACTTAGTACATTTACTAAGAAATTAATCTTGTTAAAATCTTCAAGAGAAATATTTTTAAAAAATAAATACATCTCTATTATTTTTCAAAGTGAAGTTGGTTTAAATCCCTGGTCTCTATCAATTACTCAAATTGATATCTCTTGTCTACGATCTGTATGAGAACTTAGAAACCGATATCTATCTCCTTTGTAAAGTCGAATTTAATGCAAGCTTAGGAGAAAAATATTACTTTCTACGATTTCGTAAATATATGTCATATATATATATGTTATAATCATGTTATCTAAGTAAAGTTATCTTGAATGGAGCGTAAAATCTTATTTTCTGGGTCTCACATCTTCTAAAGAAAAATGAAATCGAGGAATAATCATTTAAACAACAACAGTTTTATTTCACAAAAAATGGAAATAGTACAAAACAGCATTCATATTCAAATGAGATTTTTTTTAGGTCGCCGCCCGTCACCACGTCTGGTATTTCTGCGACTGGTTCTAAAAATATATGTATAAAACGCTTGTTAGAAACGGAAAAAAGTACAAAATCATTTTGCTGTGCAAAAAGCAATCTAAAATTGTCAAAATTTTGCACATTGTTATAATTGATGCAAGTATATTAAGATTTAAATCCGATTTTCTCATATTATATATTATTCATATTATTATTATTATTATTATTATTATTATCAATTAATTAATTAACCATAGCAAAAACTTTACTGAAAATATATGCGAATTAATTACAATGTATTCTTTAGAAGCAACCATTTTTAATTACACTCGGTGACCATCCAAATATCAATAAAAAAGGCAAAGTCGGGTAAATTTATAAATGTACGTGTAAACTATACAAACCTTCAGTTAAATAAATTAGGATTATTTGATGCGAGACCGAAGTTACTCCGCACAACACATAATTCCACCAAATCCACAATATCCAGATTGGCTCATATTTTCCGGACATACAGAGTATGAATCGATACAATCACATCCTGCTGGTGTTTCACCGGTGTATATTTTTGGGGCTGGTGCTGGTTCTGCTGGGTAATCGTAGTATTGATCATAATAATATTGTGGAGCTGCTGGTTGTTTTGGTGGGGCTGCTGGTGGGACTCCTGCTGCTGGTGGTGGTGGGGGTCCTGCTGCTGGGGCTGCTGCTGGGGGTCCTGCTGGTGGTGGTGGGGCTCCTGCACCTGGTGGTGGTGGGGCCCCTGCACCTGGTGGGGGTGGTGGTGGGGCCCCTGTACCTGGTGGTGATGGGGCTCCTGCTGCTGGGGCTGCTGGTGGTGGTGGGGCTGCTCCTGGGGCTGGGGCTGCTAGTGGTGCACCCAAAGGACGACCTGTTGGTTTAGATCTTGGCGGAGCTGCTGGTGGTGCAGCTGGGGTACCAGCAGGAGCAGGGGCAGCGGCAGGTGCGGCAGGAACAGCAGGGGGCACCGACAGGTTTTCCTTGTGAAAAACTAAATGCTGTTGGGGCAGGTGCTGAAATATATCAAAATAAAAGTTTTTATTCTAAATTGAATTATACCTCTCTTCTTTCAAACCGGTGATTAACAAACTTCAGATTTTTTATCGTCTGCTTAGACTAACATGGTTTAATCGTCGGTATGTTTGAAATATATCTTAAATATTTTTATGTACGGAAACTCTTATGTTTTTATATATTTACCGCTATACCAATATTTAAATAAGAACTAGGCTTTAAATCTGGGTTTTTATAATAAATTACTAATTACTAATTCAAGTGTCAATAAGTCCACAGGCTGATGTATAATATTGTGTTTTTATGAACAATGATAGCGCAGGTTTCTATTTATCTAACTATAAAAAATCAGTTGATGGATAAAGCTATTATGCGAATTTTAATTTG
Organism: Tegillarca granosa; assembly: GCA_029721355.1. NCBI lineage: Eukaryota > Metazoa > Mollusca > Bivalvia > Arcoida > Arcidae > Tegillarca > Tegillarca granosa. The sequence continues at coordinate 20,648,865 of CM056597.1, forward strand.
TTTGGAAGTCGTTAGATACCTACTCTTTAAATCTTTTGGGGATTTTTATCCAATTTCGCATCATTGATTCATTCTGCGGATGGAGACGCACTTTTTCCCGGTGTAAAATTGTTTTTGCTACGAATTTTGATTAAGAAACTTATAAATACTATTTGTCAGAGCCATGTTTTAACGATATAATAGTTCCACAAAAAATGCTTAATCTAGGGTGAAACTTGTATACAAACATGGCAAAGTTAAGACAAACGTTGTATCGTTACATCTATAGATAAACGATATAATTTATTTAAGCAATTGCTGTAAACATTCGTCAAATACTTAAATTGTAAAACGAAATCAGTTACAATTTACACAGGCTTAGATGATAAGTGTTTTACATCCCAGTCAATCAAAGCGGCTAGTTTAGGAATGGTGGAGGAAACCGGAGTAAACTACTTATATTCGCCATGCAAACTGACAACCTTTCTCAAACAAGAATCTGTACAAATAGATGGTGAAAAGAGGCAGCTTGCACTTCAGACAGCCCCGCCATAGAGGCCCTTTTAAGTTGTACAATATAAATACATGTAGCAATAAAAATAATTTTCCAAGAATTTTCTTTATTTATTTATTACTGTTAAAACATATAAATGTGATCAAAATTTAGATTTCCTTTGAATCAAAATGAGTTGATTTTTTGTACTATTATTATTTTTATTTTATTTAATTTTGTTTTTTCTTTAATTTTTTTTTATTTATTTATTTATTTATTTATTTATTTTTTGTTTCAAAACAAAAAAAACCTGTCCAAATGTTACACGTTTTTACCAATCGCATGGTATTCTGTAATCGATGATTCAAAATTTACAAGTGTTATTTTGAGAAATAGAAGCTGAATATTTATTCCACAAAATTCGAGGATATTTTAAATCTCGAGAAAGTTTAAAACTCTTTGACAGTATGCTTAAGAACTTTATTTATCTATTTGGAAAAAGAAATATTTATAAAATTTCACAACATTTTCTTCCTTTCATACTCTAGGTCTATCTTTTTTTTTATAATATTTTGGTTAGAAAAATGTCGCTTTAACTATATATGTTTTATTTGTGTATTTCTGCGGTTGATTTAAAGATCTTGAAAAATAAATAAATAAATAAATAAATAAATAAATAAATAAATAAATAAATAAATATTTTAATTGGTCACTTACCAAAACTTTGGATCGATGAGTTCAAGTACCGGGCATAACATTTGTAATTTATTAGTAATAAAACATTTGTGAATTGCAAAACTTGCAAAACATTGCAAAAAATGATTGAGGCGTTTTTAATTTTTCTTTCATATTTTATTATGTTTATAGACATTTAACACGAACGTGGAGTTTAACAGGAGTTTTAATTATAGCCAAACTATAAGAGTTACCATATATATTTAATTATCAATTTTTTAAAGAAATTTATTTTCTGCCAGTGATATCAGCACATGAGATTTAACATTCCCGTGAAATTTAAAATTTTTTGTTTGATGTTAACATGCTTGATAAAAGCTGCGACTATAAAGCTTACGCATTACTTAGAAATTGCCGAGATAGCAATTAGGTGCGAAATTTCGAGTAAAAGAAAACAAAAAAAAAAAAAAAAAAAAAAAAAAAAAAAAAAAAAAAATAGAGAAAAAAAAACTCACGTGCTGAGAATGCTACTCCCACCAGTAATCCGAGAAGGTAAATTTTCATCATTTTTAATTAGCACAATGGTCAATTTAACTTTAAATATCTAGTTTGGCCACTCTGCGGATAAATACACAGATTGCTCCAAACTTTTAATATACTACATCGAAAAATACCCTAGATTTATATCTTTATATGCAAGTAGTTATGTAATAAATCACAGTCATTTGTTTCCTGTCAATCAAAATGACAAGGGAGCATTTGATAATGCCGTCCGTATATGGTCATGTGAGGTTATAGGATATTTATGTCTTCGGACATAACTGTATATGGTCAAGCGAATGTCATTTCATATAACCTGGCGCCATCATGATATTGACAGGTGTGCATTTAATTAACATAACGTGAGAAAACAATATATTTTTTTATGTACGGATGTATGTAATTTTTATTGATATGTTAATGCGTTTTTACCAATACACTGTTGATTGATGTTTTTATAAATGTTTCTGTGTTGATGAGGTACTTATTAGGACATTTTGTTTAGTTATTACTAGACAAATGAGGTTGGTGGTCATTTGTTTCTATTTTTGGAACAAGAAAAGAAAGACTAAATCACACTATTATATTCAGAGAAAAAAATGAGTGTACCCAAATAAATTGATGAAAAAGGAGTACTAGAATGTTTTATCGAGTAAACAAAATCACGTGGTCATTTCTCATGTAAATCAAACGTATTTATGTCTTTTATTTAAAATGTAATCATCAATTTTTGCCTTTTTAATGTCTGATTCACAAAGTTCTTTATTACTGTGAAAACAATAAATAAATAAATAAATAAATAAGATCTAGATGTGTGCTATATGCAAACATTTTTTTTAAATTTAATTACTATGAACGATTACTTATTTATTATAGTATATGTACAGAAATTCTACAAACCGTGATGAAATATATTGGTTAAAATAAATTGCGATGGTCCACAATGTTCTTAGAAAAAAAATTAAAAAAAAAAGAAAAAAAGAAAAAAGAGGAAAGAAAGAAGAAAGGAAAAATAAAATGGAAAGAAAAACATTAGTATCTGGAGATTATTCGTGCTATCACTGCTACCTATAATCGAATTTACTCACACACACGCACACACACACACACACACACACAAAGAAAAAAAAATTACACACCAAAGTTTCAAGTAAAATGATGACCGATATTAGTATAGATATAAATATGTTACTTTTTGCTATTAATATTTAGTGAGACAGTATTTATGATATTAAAATTTAGGAACACAATGCTACTAACGCTTATAATATTCAGGAACACAATGTTACTTTTTGCTATGAATATTTAGGAACTTAACTTTATGCTGTTACATTGAGGAACACAATGTCACTTTTGCTTTTAATATTCAGGAACACATTGTTACTTTATGCTATGATTTTTGAAAAACTTTACTTTATGTTTTTCATGTTTAGAAACACAATGTTACTTAATGTTATTATTTTTGAGAAACACAATGTTTCTTTATGTTATTATTATTCAGGAACACAATGTTACCTTAAGTTATTATTATTCAGGAACACAATGTTACTTTAAGTTATTATTATTCAGGAACACAATGTTACTTTAAGTTATTATTATTCAGGAACACAATGTTACTTTATGTTATTATTATTCAGGAACACAATGTTACTTTAAGTAATTATTATTCAGGAACACAATGTTACTTTAAGTTATTATTATTCAGAAACACAATGTTTCTTTATGTTATTATTATTCAGGAACACAATGTTACTTTATGTTATTATTATTCAAGAACACAGTGTTACTTTATGTTACTATTATTTAGAAACACAATGTTACTTTATGTTATTATTATTCAAGAACACAATGTTTTATGATTATTTAGGAACTTTTTGCTGTTAAAATTTAGGAACACATGTTACTTTATGTTATTAGTATTAAGGAACACAATGTTACTTTATGTAATTTTTATTCAAGAACACAATATTACTTTATGCTATTAGTATTTAGTAACACAATGTTACTTTTTGCCATGTTATTTAGGAACTTTTTGCTGTTAATATTTAGGAACACATGTTCCTTTTTGCTATGATTATTTAGGAAAACATTTTACTTCATGCTTATAATTATAACTTTATGCTCATAAAATAAAAATGATGCTTAAAAAAAACATAAAACTGTAAATATTGTTAACGAGGTCTAAAATTCAGGAAAAAAAATTCCCGAAAAATTAAGAATCTCAATCTTGTGTGTATTTTTATGAGATATCAGAAAACGTTACTAACATGAGAGAGAGAGAGAGAGAGAGAGAGAGAGAGAGAGAGAGAGAGAGAGAGAGAAAACAAGAGAAATGGAAAGACCTTAATTACATGTGTCAAAATAATGACCAATTTAATTTTGGATGTCAACCGTCCCCATGTCATATTTTTAAAATAATCTTCTGCGACTGAAGTTTATTTCTTCACCAGCTTTTATATGTTAAGGTGAATCTGGATATTAGTCAAATTAAATTGACAAACAATAACACATTTGTACAGTTAGACCTTATATGACCTTAGCTCATGACAGTAATTGCAATTAGTGATAGTCACAAGTTTCATTACATGTCAGTGATAATGTGTGATGAATTTAGGATATAGATAAGTGTGTGGGGAAGGGGGGTTACTGAAAAAATAGATAGTAAGGTATTCGATTTAAACTTTTAAGATAAGTAATTTTTAATTGCATATTTTCAGCGACAATTAATTTTTAACACTAATGCCATAGTCAATCGTTACAGGGTTATCTGTATCCGTTTTCTTTCTTTCTTTCTTTCTTTCTTTTCTTATCTTTTCTTTCTTTCTTTCTTTCTTCTCTTCTTTCTTTCTTTCTTTCTTTCTTTTCTTTTCTTTTCTTTCCTCTTTCTTTCTTTCTTTCTTTCTTTCTTTCTTTCTTTCTTTCTTTCTTTCTTTTTTGACTTATGACGTTTAACAATATATCTTTCATCCATGCTAGGTTGAGATGGCATGAGAAATAGCAAATATGTTACAATATTGATGGATACAAAAGTTGGAGGTTAATATTCGAGTTCATAAACCTAGCGGTAATTGTCATCTGCATTCGAAAAATAGACTTTTTAAACAATAAGCTAACCAGTCACTGTTTTGGTCAAACGTAACCAATTACTTCAACATTTCAGGTATTTTAACATATAAAAGTACCGAAATGTTGGTAACATATTGGGTGAAGAATAAACAGCGCAGCGTGATAACACCTATAAAATATAAAAGTCAAAGTTTCACTAAAAAGTCCAATGCTCAAGTTGTTTTAAACACTTTATTTATTTAGGGATGTTAAGATGTTCTTCAAACTTGGTCACCAAACTGAACGAAAGCAATGAATAACCGCTCAATTTTTTTAAACACAAAACCGATTTTCTTGCAAGCCCAAGATCGAAGTTTTACTAGGGTGGCGCTTCAGAAGTCTAAATCGCAGGTTTTTAACTTACAACAAATCTCATCGCCAAGAATTATAATGCTATCCAGGCAGATCCTAGTGTGAGGATGTTTTCAGTTTGCTTTCCGAAGATCTGCGATTTTTTCCGAACTCTTTTCTCTACCATCCCAGAATTGACCACATTGATAGGAGTAAAATAATTGTCTTGACCACTTCAATATTAGTGAAATAATATTGACTGGAATACATAACCCTATAAGTAGGTCTTTTGATTGAAAGTTGGTGATTCTTCAAAAAAAATAAATCTTTAGATGTTTATGTAATCCAATTGATTGTTACAAATGCATATATATCTAAGATAAATAGAATGTCTAGCAGATATCAAAGTATTTCGTTTTAAATATACTACCTCAAAAAAAGAAATAACAACTGCTAGTATTATTGTTTAGCCTGGTTTATTTTGCATTTTATTGAACATCATATTTATTGAAATAAAAAAAAAAACGTGGTTGTTGATACGAAGTCCGTTCCGTGTGACAATGTTTCCAAGGTTGATAAGCTATATACAATATAACTATTATCAACTATAATCAATAAGTACAATCGGTGATCGTTTGAATTAAAATTACATTCAATAAAATTTTTTGAAAGTACCTTAATTATTGTTGAATGTTTTAACAAGTTTTTCTGATATTCTAATGATTGCAAAATGTCTTTTGATTTATAAATCAGAATTTGTCACGCAATCTGGTGGCACTCTTAATTTGAAAGAAACCGTTTTGTTCATATCGTGTATTAAAACTGATTGTCACAGCAACAGTGCATATCACTGCCACATCCGTCACTTCCTGCGCTGAATTTTTCACCAATAAGACTACATTCTTGATATTCACATGCGCAATTATGCGAATTGCCGTACTGATGATTACAATAACCAAATTGTTTTGGTTGGTATGGCGCATATGTTGTTGTCATTGGTTGTAGTGGCTGAGCTGGAGGCGGTGGTGGTTGATATTGTTGCAATAAGGCTGCTAAGACCTGGTTATAGTATACCATCTCTGATGGTGTTAGTGATGTTTTTGCAGGGGCACTTGCTGCTGGTTTTGCTGCAGAACTTCCAGGTGTTGCAGCTGCCTTACTTGATGCAGAACCAGCATTTTGTCCAGGTGCCTTAGCAGCCCCGGTGGTAGCTTTGTTTCCTGCTTGGGATCCACCTGCTGGAACTGCAGCGTTTCGTCCTGCTTGTGCTTGGGCTTTCCCTGCTGTATTGGCTGCTCTTGCTGGTGGTACAGCATTTCGTCCAGTAGAAGCTGCTGCTGCCGCTGGAGCTGGAGCTGCTGCTGGTGGTGGTACAGCATTTCGTCCAGCCGGAGCTGCTGCTGCGGGTGGTGGTGGTACAGCATTTCGCCCAGCTGGAGCAGCATTTTTTCCTGCTGGCTCTTGAGCTCTTCTTTGTGATTGGACAGCTGCATTGACACGTCTTCTAGATGCTACCGCAGGTGGTGGTTGTATTCCACCCGCTGGGGGAGCAGCAACTGCACTTGCAAATCTTGGTTTCTCATCTGTTTTGGCATCATTTCCTGCCCTACCGCCAACAGGGCCCGGGCGTCCAAATCTTGGTTTTTCATCCAATTTTACATCATTTCTTCTCCCTCCGTTTGACCTCCCTGTAGGCGCAGCAGGAGGTCCATTTCTTTGATTTGGGCGTCCTTGATTTAATTTAAATTTTACAGGATGAACTGAAAGAGGAAAAATAAAATTTATGTTAAGTTAGTATTCTTTGAAGTAATTCAGTATAAATATCAATAATTTCAGTATCAATAGTTTAACATTTTTAAATAACTTTTAAGATTTTTTGTAAAATGGATTGAATTTTGAAGATGTTCGATAAAGCATTGGTTTTTAGTAGCTAATAATTATTTACTGGAATCAGGCTCGACAACAGATTTTACTTCTTATTAGGGTTGGTATACAAGTTCTATATATGATTAATAATCATGAACAGTTTAATAATAATAATAATAATAATAATAATAATTTTAAATGTTTTATGGACCAAGTACCAGTTTCACAACATTACTAAAGTTAAATTTGTAAAATATTAAATCCCAATATTTTTTTTATTGTCAAGATATTCAGAAACCTGCTCTAGCCTCTAGCTTAATCCAAATTCAAAATTTATCTGAAAGTTTTATTTCAAGTACTATTCGGGATTGCCAAAATTGATAAATTGAAGTAAAGGAAAATCATAGTTAAAAATGATTGTGAAACAAAGACCGGAAGCAAATCCAAAACTTCGGTAACACGTGTTTAGAAACAAATGAAAATATACATGCCGATAGAAAGAAAAACAATTGTGTACTTAACTTTTAAAAAGTAATAAAATATTTAATGATTTTAAATTATATCTCGTGTGCGTTTTCTTTGGATAAAAAGCCGTCGAACGATTTCTATGAAAAATATATTTATTTTACAAGTGAAAAAAAAAAACGGAAAACGGAATCTTTTTTTAAGATCTTTTGTTGAACCTAATATCTCAGCGTGGGATAAAAGCTCATTACAGTATATGATCTGTCGTGACTTTTGTTTTCAGTGGTGGTACATACACACCCCTTCCCAACAAAGAAATTAAACATTAGTTTTATTAGGTTGGTTATTTCCACGCATACCAATTATTTACATATCACATGAAACTAAAAAAATAAATAAATGTCTAAAAAAAATTACGAACAAGATGACGGATCGTGTGCTAAGGCTCGTATTTTTAGACAATTTTAGGTCTTGTTTTTTTTCTATTTTTACGAAAAAAATCAAAATACGTGTTTAATATTTGGCAGTTTGTCAAAAGAGATATTTTAGTCATCCGTAACAACAGTTGAAAGATATGTTTTTGACTCCATCTGTCATAATCTGTAATAAATTTTGAAACTGTTTAATTGTAATCAAATTTTGGTATTTTACAACAAGCCGTAAGTAGGATCGGAAGGACCTATAAAAAGAACGTATCGTGATTACAGCCGCCTTATATTATGTAATAAAACTAATTTTGAAATGCTAACATGCAAAACAGAGGTTAAAAGTCAAAACAAATAACAGGTTGCATGAGTAATAACCAATTAAATAACTAAATATGAAAAACGCAAATCCGGAAATCGAACACTCTTTGTCTAAATAGGCAGTTTTTGTTTACAAGATATTGGTTACTTCTGATTAAGACACGTCATTTCTGACAAATGGTTTTTGGCTTTATGATATTTATACTATCCTTAAACACGCAAGGCAACATGTTCTGTTAAGAATAAATGCAAAGAAAAAGTGCCAAATAAAACATAAAAAAGTTTTAAGAACAAAAATTTGGAATAAGCTTTCTTGTAACAAATTAGATATGGAAAATAAGAAAGAGGCACGGCGACATCAAAAACAGTAATTAATTCTAATTAACTTAGGTTTTTGCACATTTTAAACTTAAACCTTTTAAAACATAATTTATCTAAAGTTTTATGTTATATTTCTGTCTCTCACCTTGAGCTATGGACAATCCAAGTAAACATCCAATAAGTAAGAATGCTGCAAGTCTTGCCATGATTGCAATTTTTGGAAAGTTTCTTTTGACCTTCACTAGGTTTGTCCTTCCCAGAAAAGCTTCAATTCAACTTTCTAAATTTAATCACAGAATAAACTAATTTATATAGTATTACTGTCATAAATAATAACGCTCATCTAGAGACAATTTTGTTAGGTCATTTAGACAGATTAATTACGTCTATGCAAACAAGATTGTCAAAAAATTAACCTACGGTGTTAAAGGAAATTATATAAAAAAAAAACTGTATAAAACATCAAAACTTTAAAAGAAAATAGCTCTAGGTTTGCATTTCCAGTAGTCATTTATTTATGTATTTATTTATGCAAGTATTTTGTAAATTAATGCATTTTAAAATAGGCATATTTTGACGAATTTTAATTAGTCCCTTTTAGTGCCTTATATAAGATGACCAATAAAATGACTTAAAACAAAGTGTTGAATTGTCCAACTTTTTTGGGAAAAAAAATACTATTATTCACGACCCCATGATCTCTTTCTCTTAATGTCAGGACAACAAGTCAAAATGATGTTCTTTATGCATATGAAATAAGCCCATCTATATAAAGTTCACATTACTTTAATGGTTCATTTTATCTTAGGAAACACAAAATTAAAATTTTAGTTTTAATATATTATGTTTATTTATAAGTCTAAAGTGGTGTGAGGAATTGCCTGTCGCTTTGGCTCCTAGTGTCTCCTTCATTTAAAAAAGTAGTTCCAATTCACAAAAACGTCTTTGCAAAAAAACCCGGAAAAATATATGGTGAAACTAACTTAAACATATGTAAACCTTATAAATAAGACGCCTAATGAACTATTGTATGCAATACTTATAAAAGGATTCTGCATGCATGTAAGACAATATGAGGACCAATAAGTTGCAGGTGTTAAAAACTTCGTTAGCTTAACACCGCGTGATTGTTATATTTATTTTCCTTATGTTTAAAAATTTTATTGCAGTTCATGCATCTTTTTGATATTATCAATAGAAGCGATTAAAGTCAAACATTGTTTTGCTGTCGAATTATTTAAAATCAAGTAAAGCGGAGTTCAGGACAAACCGAGCCCAAAAATATAATTTCAAAATATAAAATATATCAACTCTCTGCTCACTCAAAAACAATTCAATCCATTCAATTCAAAATGATAAATGTTTAGGACTATAGCCAATATAATACTACGTTTTTGGTCGGTTTAACTATATTCAAAAAAAAAACCTTTTTACATGGTTTCGATAAAGGTTCAGTAAATCATTTCGGTAATCATTCGTAATGTTGCAGAAAACGGACCTACCTTAGGACTTTAATAATTAAAAGATCGGATAATGAAGAAAGAACAAATTTTGATGTCAAACCTGAACACAAAAGTTCGTTTAATAAAACCCAAGCAAGCTTGTAAATGGAAAATATGTGTATATTTTAAATTGTCTTCAATTGATTCAACGTGTTGTTGTTAGTGAACATGACCAAATACATGATGGGGATAGTATATAATATTTTCTAGAAAAATCAATTACCAAAGAACTTTTTATGCAAAATACACTGTATTTCAGAACCTCCATACCTGACAATTAACAATAAACTGCGATCCACAAAAATCAAAGTCATATTGGAATTGGAATATGTGGTAATGTAAATGAATACATCAAATCGGTTTTAATACGAATTATCTTTCTTTTCAAATAATTACAATGTATTTTATAGTGTTACCATTGTTGAACGTTTGTATTCAAAAACAGTAAAGAGTTTCTATTTACTTTTATAATTAATGCAAGAGCGACAGCGCTATCAAGTAACCAATAGCTTACTAGAGGATTTCTTCCAATTAAACAAGAGATGATATAGCGTTCTTCAAAGCTTTTTTTAGCTTTCTTTCAAAGTGCCATATTTCCTCTTTTGACACAAACTTTGCAGCACCTATGACTGTTTCCATCCCCTATAACTGTTTCCATCCAATGTTATTAGTCCAGGTAGTTTCAGAGTATTAATTTTTTTATAGTATATTTGTGTAACATCTGTGCGGAATATCAAAAATCGGTCACCAGCTCAAGTAGCTAAAGTCATGTAGATTGTCTACCATCTGTTCATTTCAATTCAAACTTTGTTCACTCTAAACAAACAGGTGTTACAAGAGGTATAATTACAAAATATACAAAATTTAACAAAATTTGATGCATACATTACATATATATTACAATACATTTATAAAAAATATTCATTTCATACCATGTATTAAACATATGATCATAACAGTATAGTCCAGTTTGTTGCTAATGACATCACGGCTAAGTTGTATGATAAGTACAACAGAGTGACAAGTGGCTGGGTCAGTCCCTGCCAACGAGTTTCTGAAAGGATTTTTATCCAACAACGAAGCCTTTTGTATTTATCACAAGCCTGCAAGACAATAATATATATATATATATATATATATATATATATATATATATATATATATATATATATATATATATATATATATATATATATATATGACGGGTGTAGCTAGCTAGTCGCGAGGTGCTTACCCTTCCGGAGCACCCAGCCTCACTTCCTTCACGGAAGTTCACGTGTATATCATATTTTGCCAGTTTGCAAAGTTTTTACTTTGTTTTTGGGATTGTGATGTGGACACGGACTGGTATGTTCGTTTTATATATATATATATATATATATATATATATATATATATACATTTCGGACTATAAGTAAAGAGTAAAATATATAAACACACTTTTTGTCCTTATCTGTGCTATTTTGATCATAGATATGATCATAGGAAATGTTATTGTGCATAGCGTATTCCTGCTTTGGTTGGTTAATCTTTCTACGAGATATGATTTTTATTGACATTTTTTCAATTAATGTTTTTGTCTAGAGTAGATCTCTAGAATTCAAGTTCATAATTAACTAAAATTTAGTAGGGACGATAATGTATCTGTTAGGATTAGATAATTTTTAAACGAATTATATGTGTTTTAAATATTTCAATGAATATTTTTTGTTCTGGATATATTTCTTTAATTCAAAGTTAAAATGACATAAAACTTGACAGGAATAATAAACAACAAGAATATGTGTGGATATGTTTTCATTTTTCATTACATTTATCTTTAAAAAGATATGACTTGTCACTTCATCACGTGATGGATTAATATGCATGTTGTTTTTATGTTTTATTTAAATTCATTTTTGAGTAACATCCCTTTGTATATTTTTTTGCAAGGATTATTTTGTTTCGTATAAGATCTCCCTTTTTATCATAATTTAATGCACTTTTGTTGAAACTGTAAACATGATGCCTGTTTCACTTCAGTTTGTTTTTAGTTTAGTTCATTGAATCTGATTATCAATTATTTTGTTTGAATTTTATCTATTGATGTCTGTCTAAACTATAATTTCACTTAGTAGTAATTATTTGCATGCTGTATTGCTTTCTAGAAAAGAGTTCCTTTGTATTTTTAATTATTAAAAGTTGTCCTAATAGACTATTTGTTATTTTAATCAGAATATAAAAATATGGGTTTCCTATTTCTAATGGTTTTTTTTTATCATATCTTTTTAAAAATGGGATCAAGAACAAATGTCAAGGTTATCATCTAGCTACTTTTTTAAAACTTTTTTAAAGTTTTGAAACACATTTTTATATAAAACCAAGGTCAAAGAACGGACATGACGGTATAGAGCAGTACTCTTTTGTTGTCTTGCCTATAACTAAATAATTTGACACGTAAAATTCCATTTTGTTGTTTTAGGTATCCTAAGATTTATTTAAAACTGTTTTTATTAGTTGATGTTGTGATGCAGTACTTATGCCAGAGTCTAAGGTAGATCTTCTGTATCAATATGATGGTTTTTACAATTTTTGTGAATTATGTAGATTAACCGTCAACATTAACAAAAAGTTATAATGTTTTACAAAAGATAAATTGCCGAATAACATTGTGTTTACTTTTTACAATATGGGTTAGAAGTTTTTATAAATAAATTAAGTATCTAGGTTTATATTTCAACAGGTATGGTTATTTTTCAACCACCAAAAATATTTATGTGTCAGAGCTGTTTGAGCTATTTAAAGGTAGAGTGCTCATCTTATCTGTAGAATGTCAGCTAGACATGTTTGACAAATGTCTATGCCAATACTTTTATATGGTATTGAAGTGAGATTTTGGTAATCTAGATGTAACATAAATGGCACACTTGAAATTTTTTAAATCTTATTTTAATGTTAAAAATAAACTCCAATTTTTATTTTTTTTTTTATGAAAAATTGGGAAGATACCCAGTCAATTTAACTATGAAAACAAGAATTATAAACTACTTGGCAAAACTTGTCACAGTTAATGAAACAAAATATACTGTCATTTTATGTTAATTGTTATACATTCATAATAAATAAAGAAACTGTGCGATAAACCTTTTGATAAACAATAACAATCACTTAACCATTTTTGTAAAATCAAAATGATCATATCAGTTTTGCTGTATATATTTACTTAATCATGTATTGTTTATAAGATATTGAGATAACCATAAATTATTTAAATTTGTTGCTTCTAAAATATTTTTAACATTTCATATGCATGGTTCATTAAATCAATCTATAAAAGGCTTTGTATTGTAAATTACAAGTTTATGTAAAAAGCAATGTTTGTTTAAAAATAGATCTACTTATTTTATTCTGTTGTCCTAATCATAGACTACCAATAGAAACTTGAAGATGGCAAAACATACCGAGAAAAATTGATTATATAATTCATGTAAAGGCATTTATGATGAATTTCATTATATTTTATAATGTAAGAATTTTTGGAACATAAAAACATATATACCATATTACTTGAACCAAATATTGTAACTTTGTCAGATATTTACAACAAAAATGTCTCATATCAACTATTTATGCAAGTTTATCAAAATAATTAACGAGAAAGTCAGTCCTCCGGGTTAAAATATGTTTAAAAAATGTTAAATATATTTTATATTTAAATATGTTAATATATGTATGATGTTGTATTGATATTTATATTTGTATGCATTTTGTATGCATTTTTTCTCCTTATTGTAACTCAGAATAAGACAAAGTAAGAAACGTGAAAGTAGAGATATTTAAGACTTACCTTTGAAACACATTTCTACTACATTTTATTTGAATTAAATGCTTTATAAAATACATTTTACTTCACAATTTTTTTTTTCAAAACTACCACATAGACTTACAATTTATATTAGACCGTTTTCGGATTATTGTTAATAATGGAAGTTGAATGTACAAAGGTTGTAATTTTCTCAAAGGGTAGAATCCCAAAAATATGTCAATTTATATTGATGGTTCAGAATTTGAAATTGTCAAAGATTTTAAGTACTTGGGTAAATTTTTAGCAGATCTGGTTCGTTTAATTATACAAAAAATATTTAGCAGAAAAAGCTACTTAAGAAATGTATTCTGTATTTCAGAAATCTCGTTTTTATAATTTATCATTTGATTGTCAATTGGACTTGTTTGACAAAACAGTCTTGCCAATATTATTGTGTGGCTGTGAAATATGGGGATTTGGAAATTGTGATGCTCTTGAAAGGGTTCATCTCAAATTTTGTAAAATAATTCATCTTAAAAATCAACTCCAAACTATATCGTTTATGGTGACATTGCAAGGTATCCAATTATTGTTAATATTAAAAGTAGAATTATAAGTTTTTAGGCTAATATTGTTACTGGTAAAGTCACAAAATATCTATCGCTTATGTATAATCTTTTATATTCAAATCATCTAAATGGTGCTAACTATTAATAGCTGTGATATCCAAAATCAATTTTTGATGGATGTGGTTTAAGTAGTATTTGGTTATCCCAAACTTTTAGTAGCAAAACATGGCTAGTAAAATATTCTAAATGAAAACTATATGATGAATTTATACAAAAGTGGAGTAGTAATATAAAAATTTCATCAAAAGGTATATCTTACAGGTTATTTGTTGACAATTTTGAAATGCAACATTACTTATTGTCTAATATTTCTACAAAAAAATAATTTTATTTAGTAAATTTAGAGCAAGCAATCATAAGTTACCTTTAGAAACAGGTCGTTGGTCAAACATACCAAAGTCTGAAAGACTATGCAGTTTGTTTTTTGAAGATTTTCGAGATGAATTTCATAATATAATGGTTTGTAAATGTTTTGATGAAGTTAGAAAACAATGAAAATATTATTCTTTACTTTCAACAAAAAAATTGTCATCATTAAATAATATTTGTAAATTCATTATTGTTACTTTTGAGAGAGTTAGTCCTCCAGGTTAAATTTACAATTAAAATTAAAGTTAAATAATTATACTGTACCTCACGCATGCTGCATTTTTTATTTATGTATAAATGCATTTACATGTTCTCTGTATTGTTACTTTTACAATGATGTGTATAAAGAATTTGAATTTGATCATTTTATTTTATAATTACACGTTTTGTCCGGCTATTAGTAGCCTGGTAAGCGTATCAGGCCCACTGGAATTATTGATTAATGTATAACGAACCTTTAAAAATAGTTCATGTGCATTCAACAATGAAACTTTGCGATCATAAGGATACTTTTATTTTAGATTCTAGATTGGAGTTGCTTTTTACAAATCATTTAATTTGATTTAAAAATGAACTTCTCAACCAATAATAAAGAAAAAAGAAAAAACCACTTCAAGTTACCCCAAAAACATGATACATTGCCTATTTATAAATACCACAAGTTTTGAATACACAATCTTTTTTACGTCATACTGTTTCTTCTTAATTTTCCTTCATTTGTATATTTTTTCATTCTCTTAATAAAAACATAGCAATTATAAAATTAAATGCGCAAATTAGATGTTCTATTTTTAAAACAAAGTATTGACAATGTAAAGAGAAGATTTATGACCACTAGTTTTCTCAGACATAGAAGAGAAGATATTTTGCTGAGTTCAATTTAAGCAACTTTGTTCTTTTTTATTTATGGTATTACAAATTCATCGTTAAATTCGATAAATATCTTAATGGAATAACATAATTTTTTTAAGAAGGCTTTTAAGAAAATTTACAGTCCGGTATTTTTTACAGACAATGAAAAAAATTGGTTAAAAAACTCCTAAAATATCCCAAAATATATAAAATGTGTATATTTAGTATATGATATTGCACATTTAAATATTTTACATTTTAGTAGATTAAAATGAAATAGTGTAAAAATGTACATTTTACTATTTATTCGTAAAGTATGTAAAACACATAAAAGAAATTGGTATGCAAACCAATTAAACTTTGTTCATGTGTATTATGATGATAAAAATATTATCTGATAAAAAAGAAAATTACATAAGGTTTAAAATATAAAAGAAATAATAAAGACATATAGAGACCAAATGATTGAATAACTTTAACTTTTTAGACGGGCAAAAGACATACGGACAACATGGTTAGTTCCTTGTTGTATAACGTCGCATCAGTATTTCATGATAAGCAATTCTAAAAAGGATAAAAGTTTGATAATTAGAAGGAATATTTAAACAAAAGTGTTTATGGTGTTTGAGTATGTGCAATTTGTTTTAATCTTCTTTGCACTTGAATAGAGCACTGTTGTTTTTATAAGCGCTGGCCCAAAATGCCACCGAATAAAACTATTCCAATTGAATATTCCAATCAATTATTCCAACCACTAAAAGTAAGAAAAACGTTTTGCATTATGCAGGGTCGAACCTATGTCACTGGTTGGAGGTTAACGATTTAACCACTCAGTCATTAAGTCTTTTGTGACAGACTGGCGTGGTTTTAGAATTCTTGAAGTGCTTACCATCCATCTTATTATTCGGTCATCAATTATATTAGAATAACAATTAGTTTCAGTTTTTCTTGTAATGTAACATGATTAGGTGTAAAAACTATGAAAGTATTGTTTTAAAAAGCAATCGCGATCAACTTGTTTTAAAATAAAAAAGCAAATACGAAAAACAAGGGCACAAACACTGAATAATCACTACAAATAAAACACACGTATAAACAAAAAAATACCAATAAACACCGAAATAAATTGACGATAAATCAGACGTTTATTGATATATAGGTGATCTGAATAAATTGTTGTTAAAAAAACAAAGCACACAAGAGACCTTGTAAATCAAAGGCTAGGGAGAAACTGGTAAAGAATAATATGTATCATATTATTATATCGTAAAAAAAATTATATATAGTTTGATTTTTGTTAATTACACGTTGGATGGTTTAGATACCCATTTATATATATATTTCTTTATTCCGTTAGTTAATTACAACTTATTGGATATACATCATTACGTGATAATATAATTATATATATATATATATATATATATATATATATATATATATATATATATATATATATATATATATATATATATATATATATATATATAGATATATATATATATATATATATATATATATATATATATATATATATATATATATATATTCCGTAAGTTATTTAAAACTTATTGGACATACCTTATAACATAATAATATTATGAGCAGTGTGCTCAATATAATACAAAACAATGATAGTTAGAGAGATAATAAATATATAGTTATAAAGTTATAAATATATCAATTAAGACATTATTTCTGATATTTAAAGCTGCATTTATAAATTTTGCTAAATTTCATAATTGTTTAACATTGTTGATGCTGAGCAACTATATAAGTTTGAAAGTGCTTGGTTTGACCCAATAGTATGATATAATATATTGTTTTCTAATATTTGCATACAATTTACACTCCAAAATGAAATGATATCCATCTTCAATAACTCCAATAACATACAACATTTTTCATATCAGTTTGTTTTTTTTTTAATTCATTTAAACTACCTCTTTCAATGGATAAACAATAAGAAGGTAACCTAAATTTAGACAATATTTTTTTTGGTAATGAACGGGGAGAGGATTACGTAAAAAAATATTGGAATGTAACGTTATCAGTTAAGAATTTATATATTGAACATTTTGAAGAGAATTCTAACATAGAATATAAATATTTTTTTAGTCTCTTCAAGCATCTGTCTAATTTCACACCTAGCGGTATCTGTTCTTTTTATGTTTTGGTTAAACCATATGTGGCCAAGACCCAGAGACTAAAATTCTTTCTTTATAAAATTAGGCCTATCCCAGGTGTCACTACCGTCTTGGCTTATCGTGTGTTAATATGTTTGAACTTGTTGACCTGTTTTGATCGTGGATTTTTTATTGCTTATTTTAACCCCATTTTGTATTTTTACAATAAGCCTTCAGACACCTTAATATTTTTTTTTATTTTTAGTAACTTTTTAGTGTCAAACGAAGAATTTTCTGACATTTTTCTGGGCTGATCATGATATAAATAAACATTTAAGAGACTGTTAATTGTTGATTAATTGTTCGTCGTAGTCTGATATAAATGTCGTGATTTTCTTTCAATTTATTAATCTACAGAACTCAGAGACTTAAAAGTTGGCCTAGTAAATATTTATTTATTTATTTATTTATTTTTTATTTATTTTTGATAGTCAAGTTTTTATAATTCCCCTACATCACCACCTGACCACGGTGTATGGGGATATATATATATATATAAATATATATATATATAATATATATATATATATATATATATATATATATATATATATAAGTATTTGCAAAAAAGTACAATCTGACTACATTTTTTATATAAATTCCTAAACAATTTGATATTGAAACTAAATACAATAAATATAGACACATCCACTCTTTCTCACACACACACATTCAAAATGTTTACAATTTAATATGTCTTTATTAAATAGGTCTAAGAAGAAATTACTTGTGTTGTGAAAATGGTTTGAAAAGGGGCCCAAAATTTCTCAAATGAAGGAAGCCTGTTATTTTTCTTGCAATATAAAAGTCCCAGGATTGGTAATTTCTGATTCTACATTTCAAACCAGTCAAATTTGGAGTTGTTTCTTTCAGTTTGCATCTATAGATATAGTTTTTAGCTATGATAAAAATCATATTTATAAATAAATTTTCTGACTTAAAACCAAGTAAAATTTTATCTTTAGTAAAATTGACATGATTGTAATATAACTTGACTTTTTGTATAAATGATAACCAGAATTGGTTAGTAACTGGACAATCATAAAATAAATGTTCAATGGTTTCTTCATCTACATGACAAAAGGTGCATAATTTTGTGTCCTTAATTTTGATTTTGTATAAAAGGGAGTTTGTTGGTATAATTCTGTGTAAAATTTTAAACTGAAAGTTTTTAAGATATGTGTCTCGACATGATCTTTTAACCACAATAAAATATTTTGACCAATCAGATATTTCTGTTAATAACCCTTCCTCCCATTTTAAAAATTTTCAGTTGGTTGTTTACAAATATTGTCAATTAAATTTCTGTATATAAACTTAACTTTTTTGTTGATCATAATCTTGTCAAAGAAAGTATCTTTTGGTCTAAAGTTTCCAGGATTGACTTGATCACAGTATCGTTTTATTTTATCTTTCAGAAACTTAGGTATACAAGACAACAAACGATAATAAGTTATGAAGTTATTTGTCAGAATCCTTCCCCTGATTTGTTGAAATGTATAAAAGTTTTTATCCTCAAAATTAAAAATGTCTTTTAATATTGTATACTATTTGATATCCAATTTTTGTACAATGAAAATTCTGCATTTGGAACAAAATTAAGAATGTCTAAAGATAAAACATCATGCACACAAAGTTTTGTGCAAGGTTTTGCCAAATGTAAGCATGTAAGTACATCTTTCCAGAATTGGTTTTTAATACTTTCAGATATATCCTTTAACTTCTCTTTTTGAAGGCAAAAGACTCTACTACTACCACATTGTTCAAGTTCAGACAACAATAATGTTTGCCAAGTCCCATCTAAATTTTCAAAAACTCTTTTAACCCAACCCACCTTTAGGTAAATATTAAAGGAATGTATATGTACCATGTTCAGGCCTCCTTGTGTAATATCACCAATAATTTATTACGTTTTATTCTTTCAGATTTTCCATTCCATATCAAATTAAAAAACAATGTATTTAACTCATTCAATTTTAATTTTGGTAAATTTGGTAGACCAGTTAACAGGTGAATTAATTTTGGAAGAGCTACAGTCTTTATAACAGTTACTTTACCCATAAGTGTTAACTTTCTGTGCTTCCAACTTTTGAGTATACTACGAACTTCTTTAATCTTTTTTGAGAAATTAATATCTACCATATAACTCAAGTCAAGTGAAAAATCTAGACCCAGTAGTTTAAAATTTGAGCTTGACCAGTTCAAATTCAGATCTGAACAAACTATCTGATCAGAATATTTCTTATTACCTATCCAAACTGCCCTTGTTTTGATGCATTAATTTTTACACCTGAAACCTGATGAAATTATGTAAACAATTAGTAAATATTTATTGTTTTATCAATAGCAAGGTATAGGTCAAAGAATAAACCCACTGTTAGAATAAAACTCGAATGTGTTATCGATTCTTTGGAAGAAAAAAAACTAGATGTATCGAACAGCTGGTTAACTAATTAAACAGACAAAAGACTGGAGAGAATCCTCTGAAACACTTATTGGTCCATAATTGTTTGTCACATGGTTTTTCATAAATATTTCTTTTAGTCATATCTTTCTTCATAGTAATAACAGTAAGATTGAATTAAAATACATCAAAAATTTGCACATCTGGCACATCAAAATTTAACTGGTATTTGTGTTATATATTTACTACCCCTGAGCGGGTACTGCTGCTGGTGGAGTAAAACTTCCTGAGGGAACCCATAACTCAGTAGGCAGTACTTTGTGCTGTCAGAAAATGTACCATTTAACAAAATTTCTCTCATCTGGAATTTGAAATTTATTTAAAACTAAGGTTTGTTCCCTCATGGAAAGCATTCCTCAGCTTGATTTGGATTTATATAATTTTGGAACTTTAGATTCATTATTTTCAACTGTTTGGCTTATGTTTTTTTTATCTATCTAACTTTTCGGTCTTAGTGTCACTGATGAGGAATGAATTTCCGAAATGTGAACATCTGGCACATCTAAATGTAACTGGTTTTTGTGTTATATATTGATCAATCAATTTGTATTTTTAAATTAAAAAATCTTTTCTTAATTATTCTGTACATAGAGCAGATTTTGAAAAAAACTAAAAAAAATAATGACTTTAGTGATTCAATTGAGCCTCATCCAAGATTATATCAGGGTATTTTGAGGTTAATAAAGGTCAAATAAATTAATATGCAAATCACATTTTCTTACTAAAGGATGTTGAATTAAAAAAAAAACATTCAAAACAATTTATCTCCAAAGATGCAATTGGTATAGTTTAAAAAGTTTAGATTTTTTTCAATTAGAAAAATGTAGGAAAGAGCCATAAGTTTAAATTCGGTGATCTTTTTTGTTCGGATTTTTCAAGAGGCGATTATCATGAATATTCAAATCATGACATCATATCTAATATTATAAACTACGAAGGTTCATAATTAATATTTTGGACATAGTGAATTTATTATCGTTTTGAAAACATTAAAAAATTGTTCTATGCACAGAATTAAAGAAACTTTTTTAATAAGTCTGCTTATTTTTTCCAATTAGGTAGGTAAATTTTAGATGGATTTTTCATATTTTTTAATTATTTTGTTTAAATATGGAGTTTTGTGCTCCAAATATGTATAGGACAAACAATTATGGGCTGATAGTAATTCTACGCCGAGAATATTTTACTCACTCTGCAATTACGGTGCTTTTATTATTATTATTATTATTATTATTATTATTATTAATTGATTTAGATCCATAATTAACAGATAAGATTAAAATTACAGACATTTCTTGTAAGAGATTTAATAACATCTTTTACACAATTGGACATATCTCTGTTTAAAGATATTTCTTATTCAAGCAAAGCAAGAGATATCTCTAATCAACAACTCATTTTATTTTTGACAAACAAATTAAAAGATTCTTTAGATCTGTTATGTTCGAAGGACAAGGTTAGGTAAAATAAATCTATATACATACATTTAATGTATTGAGACGTATCGGCCCATGTATAATGTATAATGTTTGTATTTATTTTACAAATCTAAACGTTTAATCTATAATACTCAGATAAGGATTATAATCTATGATCAAATCAGTAATATGAAAAGTAGTACTGCAGTATTGGCCACCAAACAGATGCATTCATTCCCACTGCCAACACTACTATTATAATTAATATTATTATTATTATCAAGTCCCACACCAAGAAAAGCAGGGGGGAGACTTATTGTTTTTGTACTGTTTCTTATTATAATTTTTCTTCCGCTTTTCGAAGCCCAAATTTTGTTCGACTTTACTCGGGAATGGAAAGTCATTTCAACTTTAAACTATATTTATCAGAGATTACTGCCCACTTCAATAACATATTTTAAATTAAACCTTGAAAGATTATGTTGAAATTTAGGTACATAATACAACAAATGGTATAGTTATTGTGCCTGCTCACTGACAATGTCTAGTTTTGGTAATTATTATTGAGCTTTTGAGCTGTACAAAACTTTTACAACGAATGAACTTTCAACGTGTAATATTGTAAATCGGCGACATTTACGAGCAACAAACGTTTAATGTCCGTTATCATCCGTTAAACGTCAGTTGTATCCTCTCTGTATCCTCTGGGGATCCTCGCAACTCACAGCTGAAAATGGAAAGAGGGAGAAATGAGGTAACTGGAACGTCTATACATCGCTAGTAGCACGGAAAAAGAAAGAATGAAGCGTTTATAGATCTCGTATGATCATTTTTTCATGAGTTGCCATCCACTTCCATTAGCTTTCATCCGCTAGGCTTCCGATGAACATCCGTTTAACTATCCCGCTACATACTACCCACGTCCGTTCTGGTTTTGCAAATTTTCGCCAGTTTTGTCTATTTCTGCAGCGGATGAAAACGAATGGAGCCATCCGCGAAATTTTGCTCTTCCGCTGTGTGCTTTTTGCATACGTTTATATGTTTAAGGCTTCGTCCCGCTCAGCCAGCCTTTAATTTAGGGCATAATAAAAATGTCAACATTTATCGGCCCTATCGTGGTATTGATGGGTCATATTTTTAACTATTTTACACACAATTTCTTGAGAATATCTGCATAAAATATTTTAATTGTTTAAAGTGAATAGATTAAATGACATTCCATCATCTGAATGAAAATCTATAAAGATTTATTGTTTTTTTTTTTTAATCAGAAGGATTTCGATAGATTAAATGACATTCCATCATCTGAATGAAAATCTATAAAGATTTATTGTTTTTTTTTTAATCAGAAGGATTTCGGAACGAGAAGTCTTTTATTAGAGGAAGCGTAATTTAGATTATGCAACTTTAACCATTTTTTGGTTGCTCTATTTTAACTTTATTCATAATTTCACTCTATGTAAGACAAAATGTTTAAAAATAAATCTCATAAATGATGAAAATCTTCAATTTCGGTTACTCGGATTCACCGTGCAAGCATCACATCAGCGCTTTTTCCAGCGATTTTTAGTTAATAATTTTATAATGTTTTTTAATCGTCTTTGTAATTTAAATACCCAAAATAAATTTAAATGACTTTTTTAGTAGAGACTTTTTAATTTACCATTAAAATCGAGGCCTAGCAATTCATTGTATATATGTTTACAAACTTAAGTAGTGATGATAGTCACGTCACACATCACCTTGTCCGAAACATTGTATCTGAATAACGCAGTATAGACTTGTAATTGTGGAAGAAAGTCTGCTGTTGTCGCCAGAATGTATTTAAACACACGAATAAATATAAAAATGGAATTGAAAATTTGAAACAATATTCAAAATGTATATAAAGTAAGCGAAATGTGTACCATTTGTGAAATGACTTTAGCCGGACATACAAATCAAAACTTTGGTTTTTACTCTCGAACCAACCTCACATTTGAAATTTAAGAAAAACATTACACGATCATTCACTATAGTATATTAAATAATTAAATATATTATAAATACCAGTAAACTAAAATTTAAGAATACATGTCTACCTATATATATATATATATATATATATATATATATATATATATATATATATATATATATATATATATATATATAATGACTGGAAAAATCCCAAAAGGGTAATGGATACACTAACACGTTTGTTTCACGATTTCTCATATTTAAAAGATGAACAAAAAATTAAATAACTTGTAAAAAGACCATTATAGTTTGAACATTTTTATCCTATTTAATATCAATAATTATAAAATAGCTAATTAATATTGCCAAAGCATAATACATGGCAAGTGTGTCATCGTAAAAAAGTTAGATTTTCCAAATGTCCGTCCAAAATGTCGTGTTTTATAAAAACAGTACTGGTATTATTTTTCAATATTTGGATTTCCACAGAAAAATCCTCAAAAACATGAAATTTAAGTCAAACGTAGATGTTTTATCATTTTCTCTAAAGGTGTTAGTGCAAAATAATTAAAATCGTTCTTTTGCAGCAAATAAAATTCCGTTTTGCAATAATTTCAAAACACAACTAGTTTCACTCAAGGAACGCAAAGTTTACCCTGCGTGGTACATAGTACCAGTTTAAATTTTAAAGCACTCATTTAATTTGAATATGATAATGACATAAAATTTATTCTAATTGTTCAAGTTTTTTAGTCTTTGCCTGGCTTGTAACATGGCATGAGAATAACACATTTTCTGTTTATGTCGCCTTGTATGGAATGATTTTGTACAAATGATATCGTTTCACAAGTCCAGCGATGGTTTAGATGGTTGATGATGTTGGAACAACGACACTTATGCCATTAATAATAAAAACCGGAGACAGGGATGAAAACCTGAAAAGCTAAAAATAAAAAAACTTCATTACTTTATGCTGAATAGGTTAGATCAAACGACCTCAAATTTGTGGAGTTGAATAGAGTAATGGTGTTTGAACCCGCCCCCCCCCCTCCCCCGTCAAGATTCACTTGTATCGAGGCTGTCAGATTGCCTTGTTGATGGTGGTGGAAACCGGAGTGCCAGGAGAAAAACGGCACTGGGATATGCCCGAGCGTGATCCAATTTCGTGCGTAGACATCCAATTTCTGGTCGAGATAATTTTTAATTTAGGTATTTTAATATATCAGAACTTTTAAAAGTTTCTCTACGTATTTCAAGATCCCAAATGGGCACTTTTATAGATAAATAACATATACATTTCTCGCAAAAGGAATTATTGTATTGTCTATAACCATACAATAGGTTACTAATTTTCGTTATACTAAATGCCTGTCCAAGGTTAGATTTTTAATAATCAGTGGTCGAAATAGTTGTTTGAACTTCCTTGTCTCGTTTGCCTTGCTACATTCTTACTCTGTTTGTGTATTGTTTTGAGTGTTTGTCGTTATCTATATGATTAAACTACATGTATCTATAAAGCTAGCGCTGTGTAACGTTAGCTGTATCCTTTGGGAAATACTTTTGGAAGACATTATGTCACTGTCATATATTAATTAAAAAGTAATTCAATAAAACTCAGAAAAAGTTGCATTCGTACTCTCAAATTTTTGAAGCGTCATTTTTTTTTCTAAGAAAAGATATTTTTTATCATAAGGTTCATCAATACCTGCCTAGTACTAATGTTGTTTTTAAAACCATGAGCAACATCGTTTAGGTTTTCTTCCTTTTCCAGGGCAAAACCCTGGTATCTCCCGTTCTGGAAAATCGCATAATTCTGTTTTACATTCGCCAAAACACATTCTCGGTCCTGCTCCACGGTTAAAATATGAATAAGACGAAGTTGTAGGATAATAACTCTGTCCAAACATATTTTGCATGTTCGCTCTAGCCTCCACCGAACATTCCACGCATACCTAAGTTGCATTCTTGGCATCATAGCCGATTGAAACAGTTGTGCAAACGGGTTAGCCACAGTAGGTGGGGCTGTAACTGGTGGAGTTGTTGTAGCTCCACGACCAAAAGCAGCTTGGAATAATTGTAGAAATTCTGGTGTTATAACTGGTTTCGGCACCGGTATTGCTGGTGGTGGTGGTGCTTGCGTAACGGTTGGTAATGGAGCCGGCGGTTGTACTTGCACTGGTACAGGGGCCGGAGCCGGGGCGGGTGCAGGTGCTGGAGGAGGAGGAGCTGGAGCGGGTTTTCCAGGTGCCGGTGCTGCGGCTGCCTTTACAGCCGCTGCAAATCTTGGTTTTTCATCTAACTTGTTGTCGTTTGTTTTGGACAATAAAATTTGAACAGCTGCCCCTCCTGCTTGCGGTCCAACTGCTAGAATACAGAAAGAATAGAATTTAAATCTTTATAAGGTATTAATATGCGCCATTTTATTAGGGGAGGTAATCGATTGCAGAATTGATAGATATCTTCACTTCTTTGTATTTGCCGACGTTAAGACTAGTTTTTATAACGTAATTTGGATTGTTATATTTAGCTACATAACGTTTGTGTAAAAATTATTCTTTCTGGTTAGAAATCGTGCTTATGTAGTGAAAAGGCGAAATAAACCTAAATATCCTTATTATGATTAAACATCAGCTTTCCTATTCACAGAATGGAGGACTTTTGTATCATATAGGTGATAGGAATCTGCAACACTCTAAGTAAAGATTTCCATCTTCTCTTATTAAATTGTCAAGATTCGTTTATTATTATAGATTAGCAGTATTTCAGAGACCAATTTTAATTTTCTTATCAATCTCTTGGATTAAACTGAACATGGGTTTTTCTTATCTGTTTTGTAATATTGCGCTTATTTGTGGAATGCTAGAGTGCCAGCACACTAGCCCGTCGTAATGTCGCAAAAAAAAACACCGAACCCCCCCCCCCTCCGACAAGTATACTGGTATTGAGCCAACCAGTAAAAGCCTACGACAAGGAATTCATTTTATCCCCTACGTTGAATCGGGTTTGAACCCACAGTGGAATGACGCTTTGGATTTTAAGGCTAATGCCTACACTACTCGACAACCGCGTTGGCATAAGCTAAATGGATTGTAACAAAAGAAAAATATTATAACGCTTTCTTAGTTAAATATCTACAGTTCTGAGACCAACCATCGGCGATTATTCAAGGTCATTTCAGAGAAAGTAAATAATTTAGAAAATAGCTTGTCATTCTATTTTTTATCATCAGTGATAAAATATTAAAATAAAAGTCATGTTATCTTTTAATGTTAAGACATCTATAGTCGGTCAGCTTCAATTTATGACAGAAGTCACCCAAGAATAACATACATGAAATGTCATGAGGAGAAACTTCACTAAATGACAGATTCTTCTAGCAATTTATCCTATTCTTAATATAAACCGACGATGTTTGTCTTTAAAATATGAAAAATGTGTTCATATTTTAACTCAAACGTTAAATCTTGACAATTTTACAGCATGGTAATGCATCTATCCTTATATGCCATAATGTGACATTTGTGCAAAGAAACCTTGATGTTTTTTTGTGCATTTAAAATTAAAATTACAGAAATAATTATTTTTTTAAATGAAATTTGTTTTAATGATACATGATGACGCATAGTTACAACAGAGAGTGTGTCATTTTTTATATATATTTTTTTATATTTTTAAGATGTCATACAACTTTTTAATTTCTTTTTAATGAAAAAAAGTATTTAAAATCTCCGCATGTTGTCTTACATGTGAATGGAAATTTTTGAATACATTATCTTAAATGAATTTTTAAAATATTAACGTAAAATTTTAAAAAAGTATGTTAACTGGATTTCTAAGAAAACAATGTCACACTTCTATTATGCAGATAACAGTAGTTTCTTAAATTTAAAATGAACGCAATTATTTTTTACTTCTCATGAACAATATTCCTCACGTCAAATTGTAATAAAGTGCGTAAATATATATGCCCTTTGACTCCACATGTAATTTTCTTTTGCCAATCGAAATGCATAATAGTGTTTTACGACAGATGCATTTACATTTAAGACAATTTAAATATTATTGAGGAAATCGGAGTTCCGCAAAAATAACTAATATCCTGAACGGGCAAACCGAAAAACATTTCTCTCATATTCGATTTTACAAAACATGTATTTTTCGCCATCGAGTTAGATTATAAGTGTTTAAGGACAAGTGTATTTACATTTAAGACGGTTAGATTATGGAGGAAATCGGAGTGCCGAAAAATACCTACGTTGCTGAGCTGACTAACCGAAAGTTTTTTTCTCTCATATTCGATGTTTTGATATATATTTTGAACCAAAAGCCGCGAACCATGGCTCCGCATAAATCGTTAATGGTATCCTCGTATCCGTTTGTCTTATTGTACCTGTATGGTTATACGTGTTTTTAGACTATAAAATGAATTTTTCATACCATCGTATCTCAATTCCAGTTTAAAACATAATTATTTTTCGTTGTACGCTACAATTATAGGTAACAATAATATGTTAAGTCGTTTCTATGCTTATAAAATATACATACTATTTAGGCGCGTTCGAAAAAAGTAGACTTCTTATCATTGAAATTAAATTAAAATAAAGATGCTGAAATGAAGCTAAATGTTATGGTAATTTAAATGCGTTGTTAAATTCCGATAACCAGTGCCATTAAGATGATAATTTTAACAAATAAATCATACTAATTACAGTTGTGTCATGTGCTACTTTTGAATTGCATTATTCATAAAAATTCAAAAGTAACACATCGCAATTTTAATGATTTAGTTCACCTAGTTAGTTACCATTGGATCAAATTTGAATATTGATTATCGTAAAATTTATCTCAGTCAAACAGGGTCACCATTGCACTTTACTCAAAAATTTCTCATTTTTAAATTAAAAAATATTAAAAATATTTGGAAAATTCAAAACATCAATAGCGCTTGGTAGAAGAGTAAAGTGTTACTTCAGTTATTCCAATTTCAATTCAGTTTTAATTTAGTCTTTATTTCCGTTAGTCCTATAACTTTATGGACAATATTCATACATATATAAGAAGAGAAATACATGCTTCTGTGTAAAATTAAAATATAATGAATTTAAAAACAATACACTTCATCCATCTCTAATCAGTGCTTAATTTCTGTTCCGCCTGATCATTGAAATTAAGTTACTAAAAGAACCTAAACAAATTAAACTAAAAACTGGAAAAATTTGAACTTTAAAGACAATGTATACACGTAGTTAATGAATGAATAAATGCATCAAAAATTATAAAAGGTGATGATTAGTTTGCTTTGAATTAAAAAAATCATTATTATGATTATGATGATGATGATGATGATTATCATTATTATTATTATTATTATTATTATTATTATTTTAAAAATTTTAATTATATTTGTTATTATCTGCTATTGATGTTTTTTCTCACTTCAATATTACATGCTTCAAAACATAATACAGATACTCACGCGGTACAATGGCACATGCTCCACACGTAAGTCCTATTAACACGAGTAATTTTATCATTTTGAAAATATATGAATAAACAAAACCAGTTTATGTGAGTTTGGCCAGTCTAGGACAGCTCCAAACCAAACTGCTGCCTTCTGTGTTAGTACAACTGGTTAAGTATCATTACGTCATAAACACAAAGAAATTTGTTTTTATTTTCGACCCTGAAATTGTCTTCAGTTATAAATAGAATTTTGTATATATGCAATAAATCATTTCATAGTAAGGCGCATGCTTAATGTCCATTATCCGAGGTTCGGGAAAGGTGCATTCATCGTCATCATCATAAATATCAAATACTTTCGGTCATCTCGTTTATTTATTTATTTATTTTTTTTTTTTGTTTGTACAGTAAAAGTCAGTGTGTACAAAAAAAAAATCATGTCGACCCTAATTACAAATATCATAAAAACAAATCGTGAATTTATGATAATTAGTCCGGAAATTTTACATTTTACACACCTTATAGTGAAGAGTAATAATGCAATTACTTTAACAGCCAAAATATTCTATTACCTATATAGAAGTGACAAATATAAAGTATTGTTATGTGGGAAGCTGTTAGTATTTGTGCTTTTTCATCATAAATATGTCACTATCTAATTAATACCTTGTCACATATGTAACACGTTAGATACAGATAATCACATTCAGCACTCAACCGGTTAATATATATATATATATATATATATATATATATATATATATATATATATATATATATATATATATATATATATATATATATATATGGTATGACGAACAGTAATGTTATGCATACTATTGTCCTGTGTCACACTCCCGCGCTTTAGTTCTCGCAAATTGACTCTTCTTCCATAAAGAAACGGTTCGACTATTGTGCCAAACATTCTTAGAATGCCTGTTGAATCACAGATTTCAGTTAAAACCATGCATTGTTAACATCAAATAACAAAAATAAGAGCACGCAACAAAAACGAAAGAAACAAGAAGCATAAACACATACATAGATTACTAAAAGAATCAATATCTTTTTAATTAAACTAAGAACAAATTGATTAAGTTAGTATGTTTTATTATTTGTTAGACTTTGCTTAACAGCTGCAGGGTTTTTTTGTTTCTCTCTCTCTCTCTCTCTCTCTCTCTCTCTCTCTCTCTCTCTCTCTTAATTGTTGTTGTTGTTGTTGTTGTTGTTATAGATACACCGTAATTTGCATACAGTTAAACAAATTTGACGTTTCAACAATATTAAGTTTAGATTACGTTCAATAAGTAAAAGCCAAGTTGAAGTATTTGCTATTTTGAAAATGTTTCTCAATAAGTGGCCGTTTTAAAAACAGATTTTCTTCTGAACAATTGGGAATTTTAGACAAACATCTTTTTCATTTGTCTTTATGTAAATTTCTATTAAAAGGATAGTCTAGGATTTGATTTGCTAATTAGTGACCTTTAGGTAACTGTGACCTACCTTTAATGATTCATTGGTGATTTTTTTATTGCAAAGGACGTAATCGACGTACATGTATATAAAATGAAACTTGGTATTTAATATACTAACTCAGTGAATAATAAAAAAAAATGGCATCACTGTGATCTACTTTCATGGCTTAGTATTTTTATTATTATCATCTTGCAATTTTATACGTTCTATTCGAAAATACATGTGTAAAATTTGGCAATTAGGTCCAAAAAAGTACATAAGAAAAAAAAATGTCACTGCGACCGAAGTATAGTCATCGTATGGCTTTGTATAACAACCTAACATCAGGATTATTCAAATAAGTGTTTATGATGAAATATTAAAAATGTTCAATTTTCATTCAAACTGATATACTATTAATTGGGAAATTTTTGCGATCGTTTTATTTCAATTCCCGTTATCTCGCTAGTAAATCTAGAGCGAAAATAAAATTATCCCTTATATAAAAAGTCAATATTATTTGTTCTGGCGGTCAACAGATTTTGCAAAATTGAAAGTACGCTAATAGATGCCCATGTCGTTTTTCGGGAATATTAATTGACGCGAGAATTTCCCAGTTTATAGTATACTATAACATTATTTTAAAATTTTACCTTTATCAAGGCCATATAAAATTTATTAATATAAAGAGACCGTTGCTTGATTTTAGTGAAGTATTTCTTTTAGATCGCATGTAGAATTTTGTAATGCTAGGTAATTGCTCCTTCAAGTATTATTCATTACTAGCATTTGGATTTCTTCCATTGTTTTTTTTTTTTTTTTTTTTTTTTTTTTTTTTTTTTTTTTTTTTTTGCGGCAAAAGTTGAGGAACATTTGGCACAATTCATAAGGATGCATTTGTCAAACCCAAGAAAGAAATTAAAAGCGCGCAATAATTTTAACTTATTTATTAGTTAAACATAATTTTAAGATTGTTTTAGCAAATATTTTTATGTCGTAACGTTACTTTGTTTTGTCGTATAGATCATTTTCGGCAAGAACTTTAAACCATTTTATATATATATATATATATATATATATATATATATATATATATATATATATATATATATATATATATATATATATATATATATATATATATCGTTTATAAACTTTAGACACGTAGTAACCTTGAAGGACATACACTTGTATTTAGAGATATACTAAAATAAAATATATAGAGGTTAAAATAAGTTAACATGACATGACAGAAATCTTGAAGGACACACTGAATGACGCAGCTGTCTCTTTATGACACAGCTGTGTAATGACGGGACTGTCAAATAAAAGGGCAACAAAGATTGGACATCTGTGCTCCTGTCCCTAGTTCAAATCTTTGTTTTGAAAGGACGTTCTGAAATTTAAAAAGGCGCGAAAATAAACTAACAGCTTTAACACGAGGTATAGCTTGAGAATAGCAAGAATAACAGCCAAAAAACCATTATTATTATTATTATTATTATTATTATTATTATTATTATTACTTGGTTTTTTTTATTCAGGTTGATTTGTTTATTGTCCGTGACTATTAAATCTTTTTTAAAAGTTTAGGCTGCGTATAGTAAATTGCACATTAAATGCTGACCATCCATATCCTAACAAGTAAGTGGTATTGTAAAAGAGAAATAATCAAAATACCTGTTTTCTGAACACTTACCTTTCCGGTTAAGATCGGATAAGAAATTTTTTAATGATACAGTGATGTAAAATGACACATAAAAATCATTCAAAATAAATTAAATTATGGAATACATTGTATAAAATTTTACATTTTTATAAAACTGTAGGGTGCTGTATGGTGTACTACACAAGATCTTACAAATATGCTTTTATTCTAGAAATATTTTCATTAAAATAATTCTCAAATAAGGAATATATGACCTGGATTGTTGGTTCAATGTTTCGATAAAATACAGTTTATTTTTTATGTTCTAAATCTTATTTTTTTCCGACGAATTAATATTTAATAAATTAAGTGGTTATAGAAAATTAAAACTTATACAGGAACAACAATAGATACCATTTTGTCATCACTTTCAGTCCCGTACAAACAGAAATCTTTAGAATCAATGCTCTCAATATATTTTAATCTTGATTTTTGTTACTTGCAAGGAGTGCAATTTACATATGGGAATTATTACGTTGTCGATGTCGTTGTCTATGTCGATGTCAGTAGCTATTGAAGCGTCGTCTGAACGAGAACTTGATTTATGAAACGGATTCGGACGATGTTTATTTAAGAATTACCTGTTTTAATCTTGACATGTGTCAAAATGCATGCATAATTATCAAGCATGCTGCAATTTGATTTTTTTTTTTTTTTTTTTTTTTTTTTTTTTTTTTTTTTTTTGAATGGTGACTTCTGGAGTATTGTTAAAATTTTCAAAAAATTAATCAGTATAAATTTTTGCGAGAAAACCTTGCTTAAATTCGATGTGTGTCAAAATTGGCGCATTACTTATCATTATACTGCAATCAGAGTGATCGATGGTTTCAGGATGATATAGATTGGATTTCTACGGAATGCGGGCTGTACGTTAATTATTTTAACACTTTGCTCATTTATGACAAAGTTTGATTAATTTATATATATATTTGTTTCATTTTACAAGATAAAGGCATACAAGACAAGGAACAAATATAAAAAACACTCGAGGTGATAGATAAAGTTCTAATATTGCCTTCACATATAGTTTTTCTTTTACTTATAGAAGTGATGCTATTTATTCAGGGTCTCACAAATAGTTAGTTGCCTTTATTCCTACCAAATCTGAATTTATGGCCTTTTCAAGAAAACAATTTACAAACATCCAACATCCTCCATTATATATGAATAATATCCTGCTACAACCAAGTTTTCTCTCATAAACATCTTGGAATAACCTTTTCATCTGAAGGCTCTTTGTCTCCATAAATAGGTTCTATTTTAGGTAAAGCCAGCTCTCGGATTTATTGCGTCTTTCAGAATTTAGGCCACATAGAAATTAATTACAAAAACTCCACTTTGCATTGATCAGACATATTCTTGAAGATTATTTATGGAAAAATATTACACTATATTATAGTTATTTGTTAAAAAATAAATTTGGAACCAACCCCTTTTTATACTTGTGCCACACAACAGACTGGTGTTTTAAATCTTTAAAAGAATCTGGTTTGGAATCATGTAAAAACAATTGATTTTATAATTTGTATCATAATATGACTGTCATGTTCAGAATTTCTATTTTTTTTTTAAATTTTTTGAAATTCTGCACATAACTTTTTTCTTTTTTTTTTCTTTTTTTTTACGGGGGGGGGGGTAAATATTTAGAAAGTTGTACATGACATGACGCTTATCTTTCTAATGCAGTGTCCCCACAAATATAAAACACCTTCTTAACAACATAGGCCAGCAGAAAAACCCTAGGCTACACACTCTTTTGTAAAATCAAACATTATTTTAATTCTTTCTTACTCCATGTTGTTTGAAATTAGAACGCAATTTAACAGAAAATAATGAATTTTTAAAAAAGGTTTCAATTGTATTTGAATAGAAGTTACTTAAAAAGATTGTAAAACGCACGCCTAAGAATGAATTGCAGCTTTTAAACACTTATCTTTTCCAGAAAAATAAAGACAATACCCCCTACTAACTTTGTGATACCACCAAAAACTCTTTAATTGTTTTAATTTAGCTAACAATTTTTAATACTTAATACTAATAATTAATCCCGTTTTTAAAAACATGCTTTTTAACAAATTGAAAACCATAGTTTATTTGCATTTATCATCTTTTTTTCTGAAGTAAGTGTTCCAAATATATTAATGTTTAACCTGAATTAAACGTGTATTATCATTTCATTCATTGTGTCTTGTTGGTCGTTGAATTTGCATTTTTTAAATATTTTTCTGCAGATGGGTTTGTATTATGAAATGTTCATGTATATTCGTTGTGTCCGAATCTATCTTAGCTTTATGTATGCATTCTTGTATTTGGTTTTTTTTATAAAAATATTGTTTATACCGTACTCGTGTACACAAACAAACACATAAATCGACGAACTTGACAAATAATGTAATGCAATATATATATATATATAGACACATTAGAAAAAATATTTCTTGTATTTTATGGATGTCATGTTTGTTTCACCTAAAATAGAGTAACTCTTATAGAAATGAGAGTTATTGTTTATTTTCTTTCTGTTTGTTAATAGTAAAGAAAAACTCCTCTTTTCCATGATAATATCTTTTGGAAAGGATAAGATAGGATGATGATAATTGTATATAAATCTTGCCAGAAAACCAAAAATGATAGCTTTAATTTCATATTATGAATAAATGATTTAACTGTTGATTCAAGAATTTTTTTTTCAATTTGTTCCAAAGATATTTTCCTTTAAAACAATCAAAAACAGATGACATGTGAATTCTTTAAACGATTTTCAAAATGAACTGGCGTTACTAGTTATCGTCCTTGATATTTAAAAAAAAAATAGTGAATGAAATCAAAAGGTTTAATTATACTTTTTAATTGTAAATTTAGCATTATATGAGTTATTTAGAAAATTAATAACCACCTAATTTCAACCAAAATTTGCATTACACTTGAACTTATTTTTAACCTGAGCATAGTTTTGTGTATATATTCTAGGACTTAATTTTCCTCAAGATCTGTTTGTGCTTATGTTAAAAAATATTTTTAATGAAAAAACAGTTATACAAAATGTATTCACAAAATTATCAATTTATATATAGTTAAAGCTTGTTAATTCTTGTTACTTAATGATTTAACGACTTTCTTGATATGTTTCATATTAATCCGCCATATATTTTTAATCGTAAATTTCCAACCATTTTGTTGCATTTTCCTCCGCAAATATGATAATATATGTTAATTTTTCTTATTATTTAAAAAGATAATAAACAGGTGCTAGGAGATTGGCAGATAAAAAAGCAAATGTTTTAGTTCTGGTAACAATTGGATTTTTTTTTTTTTTTTTTTTTGTAATTTAGTGAACTTATATTACTTTGACCTGGGGAAAAAATAAGTTATTCCTATTCTACTAAAATTGCTTTTTAATACCCAGACAAAATGACCAAATTTATGACAATGCAACTATATAATATATATCACTACAAAGTTATATTTCAATTCGCATAATGGCCCGCTTTTTCGTGATCGAGAAAATAAAAACTTTTACATTTATCCTTTTTATTCAAGGTGTTATCTTGGACACACACACGCACACACACAGACACACACGGTAGGATTAGACAGGATTATGTTATTTACATTATTATTTTTGCCAAAGGTAGTATCATTCAAAATCTTTCATCCGAGAATTGAAGAACTTTTTTTTCAATGTGTTTCAAAGTTTTTCTTTGTAACATTCCAAAATAAATGACAAGTGATTTCTTCAAATGATTCTCAAAATGTATAGTCAGCGTTCCTCTTATTTAAGTAATTAAGTAGACTTGTTTTACTTAGTTACATGTATTCCTAGACCTCTTGATTTGCTGTTTGTTCATTCTAATGAGATTGAATTATGAAAATACAACAATCAATATTACAACTATCCCTGCTTCTCCTGCGTATGGTGTATATGTTTAACAGTTGAAACGTCATTGTATAGCTTGTACCCACTATGGGGACTTTCTACAACGAAGCAAACTGCTTACAATTAAATTATTGACGCAAGAATATTGCAAGCCTAGGCTAATCAAGGCCCTTTAAAAGTTTTATGACCGTCATCACAATATCACAATATTGTTAATAAGTATGTAGTCACTGTATCCAAACTTATACTGGATATATTTGTTTTACCATAGTTCTATGTTCCTTTCATTTTCAAAATTAACTTGCACGTGACGGGTGTAGCTAGCTAGACAGGAGGTGCTTTCCCTTCCGGAGCACCCGGCCTTGCTTCCTTGATGGAAGTGCGCGTGTATAACTAATTTTGCTAGCTTTTAAAGTTTTACTTTGGTTTTTATTTATTTATTTATTATTATTTTTATTTTTTATTTTTTTTTGATTGTGTTGTGGACAAGGACTGGTATGTTTGTTTTATTTTTATTATAATATCCATCACCAGAATGATATTTTAATTCGCAGGATGACCCCTGTTATCCTTGTGTTGTTTCGTGTTCGTATCAAAGAATTTTTTCCCCTTTTTATCAAGGTATTTTAGGACACATACACACATATACATCATTGTATTATTTTGTTTGTTTTTTATTATAAATTTAATATCAGCGCCTGTCCAATATAAAAAGTTTTCTTATCACTGGCCTGAATATAGGATTGTATTTTTATGTTTTCTTTCTTTTGCTGTTTTTGTCATTTCTTTTTAGTTGTGACAAAGACTTTCTTAAGGTGAATGTTAAATTTAATTGATTTTCAATTCTTATTTTTTAATTAATTTATTACCTGCTGTGATTCTATATCAATTAGATTTTAAATAATAACTCGTACCACAAAATTATATATTTTGAAATTAAACGCTTAATTTCAATATATATTTTGTGGTACTAAAGGGCCTCAGACAGTTTTTAAAACTAAAATTGTTAGGCACCATAGTGTCTTGTGCTATTACATAACATTATTTGAGCTTTTTTTTGTACTTTTAAATATAATTTTCATGCTAAACACATCGCGATACGAAACATTATGAATGGCAAAATTTCGAAAATATGTAGACATGATGTATTATAACATTCTCTAATAAATAATGTTGTCATGGTGCTCTAAAACGGGAGTTTTGATTAATTGTGTCTGTTAACGTTTGGAGTTGTAAAAATGAGTAAAACATTTATAAGATATTGTGTTATATATTAAGCACCAACAAGAAAAATAACAGAAGCTGGAACGAGTCTGCCATGCTAAACTCAATGAGGACTTCTGAGAAGAACTATTTATTCTCTTGAAATCGCATACTTTGATATTTTTCGTAAAGAGGACCCGGTATTGAGGAAATAAAAGACGTTAAAGTTTTAACGGCAGTTCTGCATCGACGGTTTTATGTTGCTTTGGATGCTAGCTTACTAACTAAATTTGAACATTTCAGAAATATGCATGGCTGTTGTGTTATAACAAATTTATTACGTTGATAATTAATTTATATAGCTAACAAAACAATGACAGAATAAAATCAAGCTAATTAAAATACATATGCACACAGAAAGTCAGAACCCCCTGAACCGGTGACAAATAACTGAGTCACTTGAAGAATGCAAACGTGTTGAGGTCTGAAGGATTTTATAAATTTTGGTTCTTAGTAATGAAATTCGCTCAAGCTTTAAGTATGACCACAAACAAGATACGTTTTACTTTCTTAGTTTACTTATAACAGAGTTTTATTGTTTTATGTTTGCTTTGCTAAATGTGTTCTTTTATGTCTACGACAGATTTATGGATAATTACATGTTTGTGTATAAAACCTGAAAATTTCCCCATGAAGACACTTTTATCTTCTCTTTTCCCTGGAGCTACATCTGTTACTTGCGGCAATCTGTTCCCTCCAGTGCGTTTAGTCTTAGCAATTTCTGTGTTGGTATAAACATTTCAATTACTTTTCTTGTTTTTAAAAAAACAAATAAAAATAGAGCTGTTTTTGCAATTTACAATGTTAAGTCTTTTAAATTTAAATAGGCATGCGTAATTTTAATATGAGGTGTCGTAAATATTTCAAAAATTTAAGATTTTACTTTAAATAACCATTATGGTGTATTTTACTCATCTGATTGTGACAATGTAAATGCATTACAAACAGACATACATATTTCTCAAGCATGATAATGTAACTAGAAATAATGGAAACAACCTGTTCAAAATACTTTAAATTACAAAATATATTTGTTTGATGAACGAATACGCGATACCTATATAAAAGTTTTAGAAAATATCACGAATTAGATAATACTGTTATCTTAACAAAATAATTCCATTAACATTAAAGTACTACAAAAATATGTTGTAAACAAACAGAGTACTTACTCTTATTTAGAACGTTTTATGAGGAAATAAATTTTGACACAGATATATTTTAAAAATATTATGTGTATTTGCAACAACAGCATAAGTGTTAGGACCTGACAGTTTAAAATATTTTTTTTACTTTAAACACTTATTTAAAAACAGTGGGGTGCACTTTAAGCGTTTACCGTGATTTTGTGACACTTATATGATAACTTTCAGTTCATAATGAATCTCTTGTTTTTAAATTGGCAATTGCGACATCTGAATAAAAAAATTAAAGGTGGACGTGAAGAAAATAAGATACAATCGTTTTTTTTTACAGTCAAAGCCTTAAAATATGTTTAAGTCTATAATTAAGTAATAATTTGTTAAGCGGGTACCGCTGCTGGTGAAGTTAAACTCCCCAAGGGTATCCATACCTCAGTAAGCAGTACTATGTGCTGTAAAAATGTACCATTTAGCGAAATTTTAAGCAGTCTTCAAATTTTAAAATTTATTTAAAACTAAGATTTGTTCCCTCATGCAAAGCAATCCTTAGCTGGATTTGGATTTATATAATTTTGGAACGTTAGATTCGTTAATTTTCAACTGTTTGGTTTATGTTTTTTACCTATCAAACTTTTCGGTCTTAGTGTCACTGATGAGGAATGAATTTCCGAAATGTTCACATTTGGCACATTGAAATTTAACTGGTATTTCTGTTATATATTTTGAAAGAAAAATACTTATCAAAAGAAATTATAGAATCAATGGCTTTAATCAGGTTATTGTTGTGTCAACGAAAAAAGCTAATTTTCTTTCAAAAATAATAATTGTTTAAGAAGATGCTCGTTTTTAATTAATGTTTTCTTAACCAAAGAAATTATTAGGTCTATTGTTTTGCATCGTTTTGTCATTGTGTCCAATTGGTATTCATCCAAAGCAAAGAAGTAATGTCTCTAGTCTTTTTTCGTTTCTAAAATTCTTGGTTACATTTGAGATTACAAGTTACATGTTTTAGCTAAAGTTGTTTTATTCGTTTTTGTATTAGACTATATTTCTAAGCGCATTTATTTTTGTTTAGGTTTCTTATGGTGAAATGAACAATGTTCCTTTTAGTAGATTTTTTACAGTATCTTTTGCTTGTAATGATGCTTCTAGAGTTAAGCATGTAAACCAGTCAACAAAAGCAAATTGAAGCTGAAAAACAAGTGTTTTTCAAGGGTTAATACGTCAAAGAACAACAAACTTGCATAGAAAGCAAACAAAACAAGATTAAAGTACTTGATATTTTCACTTATATTCAAGGCCGATAGTTCTGAGATAGTAAAGTAATCCGGCCTGCCCGGAAAAAAATCGTCCTTCGGAATGCGAACTGGACAAACGTTTTTCCTTGTACCTGTCTGGATTGGTTTTGACTCTAAGCGATAAATGCTAGGTTCGATTTTTAGACGATTTGACCACCGAAATTTATGTTAAAAAACTACACATTAGACGCACGTAATTTAACTATAAATCGGCATCTGGTGATGCAAATGAAATATAATTTATAAACCCAATTTTCTCATTTTTTTTTTTACAAACAAGTGGTCTATAAATATATTTTTTCTAAATTTAAAAATAAGTCTTGTTGAAGGTTATAAAAGCACAAATTCATATTTTTGTGACATTTTACATGCAATGATTTATTCAAATGTATATGGTATCTTGTATATCGGTCTTAGGCTAAATATGAACATTTAGTTTTAAGTTAAAAAGTTAAAATGTCGTATTATAAATGTAACTTTTAAAATTTTTGTCACGATTCAGTCTTAATCACCTCTCATTTAAGACTATATGCTATTTAAAAAATAATTAGATTTAAATGTGATTGAAAAAGCCTCGAACAAAGCAAACTACAGTACAGTCAGAATTGACAGAAATGTTTATATTTAAACAACAAATACTTGTTTTGTTATACTCAAGGATGCTGCACACGACAAATACAAAAACAAAATGAATTTATTAATAAATAAACATTTGTGAATCTAAATATACAGGACGTTTTATAGAAATGACGTTATCTCTTTATCGTTAAAATGCACACTTACAGGAAATACGAATATGATTAACACAGCAGGATGACTTAGGGTTACTTGAGTTTGACAATAGGCTTTCAAAGCTTGTTCTTTTTGCCACCAAATTATACTTGTGTGTAAAGGAACGACAAACAGCCATATTTCATATGTTAATAAGGACATATTTTGGTAGGCGATAAATAGACAATTTATATACATATATGTATTGCGTAGATTTTTCTGCCATTATGGGGTATTTAGGAAATCTTTACATACAACATCAAACTATTAATGAAAGCAAGTCTTTGTTGTAGCAACCATATGAACAAAAATACTTATTTTTAAAAATTAAAAGAAAGCGCCTTAACACACAGTAAAATATCCTTAAAGAAAATTAATCAGAGCTATGATATTGTATTAAAGGCCAAAATATATTATTAAATTTTATTCATATATATTGTCGTATTATTAGTGACAGGGCGAATTAGTGACCTAATATGGTTTACACAGCATCTGTCCTGCTTCGCCCTTGTCGATAAAGATTTAACTGACCATGTATAAACTATATTAGGTCACAAACTCACCTGTGACGATTATATCCTACCGATCACCCTAAAGAACCAATATAATTTCATACACAGTGACATACTACTCTGTTCATGGAACAAGAAAATTTTAGGATGAGAAATTTTTAGATATTTCTTATTCAAACAAACCAATCCTACACGTTTGTTTTAGTAATTTAATCCAGAACAAGTATAAATAGGATGCCTTACACACTGTGTTTCGGGTGCTATCCAACCGATGACTAGAAGAAAACCTTTGAAAAACAATTTGAATCCATCTACACAGTGACTGAGTAGCATTATATAGTTGGGAAGGCTAACCGTTGTTCTGTGTCATAAAATAACGATTAATTTAACTTACTATCAATTTTCGTCAAACAAAGTAACTATATCTTGTTCCTAGATATAAAATATTTTGTTTCATTATCAAAACATCATTACTTGTGTCCTTTTTTGTCCAAAGTGTTGTGATAAATATGACGTGTTTACTATCAAGCGGTCGCTATTGACGTTGGTCAAGGGAAAATACTCTTATACTGACTAGGTAATCGGACTGATCCGATATGGTCTATCTTAGGACACCACGTTACCAGGATTGTCCAAAGATATAAACATATAAACATATAAACTGTGTGTGTGTGTGTGTGTGTGTGTGTGTGTGTGTGTGTGTGTGAGAGAGAGAGATCATTTCTACCTGAAATAGGTTTAAACACATCTGTACATACTTAGAAATGCCACACATAATTCATATTAATGTTAATTTATATAATAAACGTAATGTTAATATTTTGTTTATGATGTTATGTTATTGTAATCATTACATCTCAAATCCAAAATCGAAGATAAAACGCGAAAATGAAAAAAAAATCTATAGAAAAGAGATTTTAATCTACATGAATACCTGTAAGGTATATAATCTTATTAAAAATTGTATAATGACTGAATAGACAATTATCTCCAATAAAATCAAAGATCGAGGTTGATATTATTAGCTGTGGTTTTGCACCATCAATCATTTTTCAGATGCTTCTTATTAAATAACTAATACAAAACCTTACAAAGGGATGCTTGTCTCTTAAAATATAAAATGGGAGCCTTCAAAAAGAAAAGCATTCAAAGAACAAACATAAACTTCATGGTCAATGTTTTAATGCATTTTAACATTTATGTTGTTTTAAGTGACACTTTTTAAGGAAACAGGAACTTTTCACCTTTTTAGAAAAGACAAAATAATTTACCTTTGTAACAAGATATATATTATTTTCTTCTATTAATCGTGTCTTACATCACAACTGTGGTTGACACATTAATTATACTGTTTCACATATAGAAGGACTCAGAGAGTTAATGAATCGTAATGTTAGACACAGTACATTACTTATCTACACAATAACATGCTCTCGCGTACTCGTTCTATATATATATATATAATATATAAAGAATTCAAATTGTACTATTATTCCTGAAAATCTTAGTTCAGCTTTCAGCAGAATGCTGTGTCTAAATTAACTCTTTCTGCCTAAATTTTAATCATCATAGTTAAATACAAAGTTGAAGGTATGTCAAATGAAGCTGAATATGTCTCAAAAATAACCTCATATCCAACTGGTGGGAATCGCAATATTGACCAGGATTGTGTGTTTAATTATTATTGTTAAATACATAGTTTAAGAAATTTCAACAAAAATAAATAAAAAAATAAATAAAATATTTTAAATTTAAAAAATCTCAATCTTAAAGTATTAAAATTAATCTTGCATCCAACTGATGAGAATAGCAATAATGGACAGAATTGTGTGTTTTTATATTTGCTAATGACTTAAACTTACTGGCAACTTTTTTCTAATTGCGGATTTACATTTCATTTCGTATGTAGCTTGCTTTAAGTTTACAATATAGCTAAATGATAATTAAAATATTATTTAACTGGTGTCATTTTAAGCTGCTTCTAATGCACAAAAAATGTTTGATGGTATTTTTCTTCCAAGATCGGAACCTTTGTTTGACCTCTTCCCTCACAACGAAAATGCTATATGTATACGCATCATTTCAATTTTATGCCACATATTCGCAGTTAATCTATATATTACACTTAGTGATTGATTGATGATATCAAAATTAATAAAGATAATACGACGATGCATGGACACATTGTCATTTCGATGATCTATACCAAATTGAATATGATTTATTGTTTTTGCAGGTATTGAAAGGTACAATCGGAAATTATGTACATGTTTCGATAGTACTCATCATGTTAAGAGTACGTTCTAGTAGCGCATTTTGCAAATAGAAAAATAAACAAAAAATCCACCAAAACGGATTCAAGTGCAATATCGATCGGTAAAATTTGGTTAGGGTAAATATGTAATGTATGATGCTTCCAACCAAAAGATAGCTTAAAAATCGAAAAAAAAGGAGAATGGAAGATTTTTGGGGTTTTTTTTACAATTAGAGTTAGGTAAATTGAATAGAGAAACGAATTATTTATGTACAATACTCATTTTATATACTGTTTTTTTTTTTTTTTCGTTATATATATATATATATATATATATATATATATATATATATATATAGAGAGAGAGAGAGAGAGAGAGAGAGAGAGAGAGAGAGAGAGAGAGGGTAAAATTTCGTAAATAATAAAACATTTTTCCAAAAAGTTATAAGTATTAGCGGATAATAATAAACTCTCTCTCTCTCTCTCTCTCTCTCTCTCTCTCTCTCTCTCTCAATATTTTCAAATATTCTAGAAATATTAGTAAACATTATTATTTTCAAGTTCTTATACAAAAATTTACAGATCAAATATCAAATAAAACTGAAGATTAACATATCTAAAATACACAATCATTGTAACATGACCAATTAGGTTTATCATTTCTTCTAAGAGTAGTCTCCCATTTCATTAACCTGACGTACTTAAATTATTGTAGTCACTACATCATGTACGGAACTAATTGTAGCTGTTTTATGGAACTACATGATAAACTACATAAATTGATACAAGCACTCGACAACAGTCAGAGCTAATAACGACAGGAAATAAAAAAAACGCATGTAAGAACTACTGAATGTTAAAATAACTATTTTGAGGAGCAAGACGTATTTTCAATCTTATAATAAATCGTCTTTATATGCAGGTTCATATCGACTGGCTAATGATTTGTGGTTTAAAAAACATTGTCAAGACCAAATAAAACGAAGAACACGAAAACAATTTCATCAAAATTGATAATGAACGATATCGTGGTGTAAATATACTTTGGAGTAGCAAATCAAAAAAAATATTACAAATTAAGGTTTTATAATAAACTCAATTACACATTTATTGTTTCTCTTTGCACGTGATGGGTGTAGCTAGCTAGACAGGAGATGCTTACCTTTCCGGAGCAACCTGTCTCACTTCCTTGATGGAAGTTCTTGTGTATAACTAAATTTGCCAGTTTTTAAAGTTGATACTTTGAGTTTTTTGTTTTTTTGTTTTTGTTTTTTTTTTTTTGGGGGGGGGGATTGTGATTTGGACATGGACTAGTATGTTTGTGTTTTATTATACTAATAAGCACCTCCAATTTTTTGCTGATGTATCTGTGTAATTGTACAAAACATTTTTCAATTGAAACATTTTTAGATTTTCCAGCTAGACGTGAATAGCTGCAAAAAAATCCTGATTAAGCTTAAACAATATATTACTCACTCGATCTCTATGTACATGCATAAAAATTTAAAAATATGAATTTAGTAGATCCAAAACTTGTCATGCAAACATTCTTTAAGGATTTGTTTTTGCCGATACCTTGACCGTGATGCTTGTGTCTCGTTTTTTATTGTCA
Organism: Tegillarca granosa; assembly: GCA_029721355.1. NCBI lineage: Eukaryota > Metazoa > Mollusca > Bivalvia > Arcoida > Arcidae > Tegillarca > Tegillarca granosa. Next base: position 20,693,864 of record CM056597.1, read on the forward strand.
TTTGATTTGAGGATTGTATTAGCTTGTTTGTTGTGTATTCAGCTGTTATTTTTTATTTTAATCTATTGTACTGTTCGTTTTTTGTTATTTTTCACTTGTTTTAATTATGTTTATTGACGATTTGCTGTTCAATCGGTACTTGATTGATTAATTAATTTGTTTTAAATCCAAAAATATTTCACTTAAATCGAGTGAATTGAAAGAAATTTTGACCTTTGCAGTGGACTTAGATACGTTAGTGAAAGCGGAATATCAATAACAAACGGATAAGCAGCTGATTAACATTTTTGTCAAAGTATTTTTGTTTCAAATTAGTGAAAGTGTAATATACCAGTTTGCATATAATTCCATACTTTGAGTCGCAATTATTGTGTTAAAAACCACATTGTTTCTCTTTTATTGAAAAATGTAGCTTGTCATTGTAATTTGAAATTTCAATCATACAAGAGCACATTGTTCCTCCTAAATTTGAAAAAAAGTTGTTCGTTGTGTTAATGCACTTTGTATAAAAAGGGGTTCTTTATTTCATAAACGAGTATATACAAGTAATATACTGTGTGTTGGTCTGAATACCGTAATTAAAAAAGTTTAAAGTAATTAAAATAACATTAAACAAACCGTCTCGTGTTACACAAGCGCCATTAAAGAGTCAAATATTTATTTGAAAAACTTACAATGATGAATGAAATTTCTCATTAACATTGGTCGCCTCATATTACTCAAGCACCTTTAAGAGTGTGGAATGGTTTATTGAAAAACGTTCCATACAATGAAGAATGGAATATTTCATTGAAAATAGCCGTCTCATGTTCCTCATGCGCCATTTACAGCGTCGAATGTTTCACTGAATACAATGAAGAATGAATTTCTCATTGAAAAAAGTCATTTCATGTTCCTCATGCGCAATTTACAGCGTCGAGTGTTTTATTGAAAAACAAAGGAGAATAAAATTTCTCATTGAAAATATCCATTTCGTGTTCCTTATGCGCCATTTACAGCGTCGAATGTTTCATGGAAAAACAATGAAGAATGAAATTTCTCATTTTTTCAGTCAACAATAAATATTAATAATACAATTTAGACATTTTATCCACGGTACTTTAAAATTTCATACAGATAAATTTCATTTTTTTCTCACGTAGTAAATATTTGCTTTTTTAATTAAATTTAAAACATAATTTTAAAACTACAATTCATCTTTTAATCATAGAGCTTGAAATATTTTAAAACCGAAATTTTGGATGTTTTTGCCTACATTGATTAATTAAACTTTATCTTAAATTTATCCAAATATAACAATTCGTTTACTTTTTCAAATGTTTTTTCGTCATTTTTACATCCAAAAAAGGGGGGGAATGATGAAAGAAGCATTTAAACATACCCCTATATGTAATTTTATCAATAAATCCACTGACCATACAAAGTCAGGGATTTTATATGAAGTTATTTTGATATATGACTTATCTGTGTCTTGAGCTTATTTGTACGTTTTCGTTACTTGTTCTTGCAATTGGTTGCATTTACTGCCTTTCACCATAACGGCTTTAAAGGTGCAGTAAGTTTTTAACTTTCTTTTTTCGATTTTCGTCAGTAATATGAATTTGCAATGATGTTATTTATCCCTTACAAAATTACAAATGGCAAAATTATTTGAAATTCTGTGTTTACTTTATCGTATTTTCACCGTTTTGTAAGTTGCGTTTACATGACTCGGTTTTTTATGACATAACCATATTCCAAAAGTAGATTCCACAGGTCTTCATCTCGTTGGGAAATAATTGCTATTTCTATATTTGTTCCAGCTTTTATCGTTAAACCAAATGTAAAATTGTAAATTAAGAACATCATTTAGTAAATCAGCACCGTGTTAATTTTTTCCTAGCTTTAAGATCTACAACCTTATTTCGCTAATATATGTCATTTTAGGCATTTACGTATCGCATGTAGTTTTTTAACTTAAATCTCCAGAAGGACCTTATTCTATTCAAACCAATTTGGTTATTTTTAGTGCAATTGTGAAACTAAACCGTTAAAACAATTCGTTCTTAGAATTCTTGACTTTTGATGAGGTTCTCAACCCAAGAGAGTTATATTCACCGAGACCATTGAAATCCTTGTATTAATCAAAAATTAAAGTCAACCAGTGTTTTATAATAAGTTTTTATAAATAAACACGTTTCTAAGGTTGACGACCGTCTGCAGCTGCAATCACATCTGGGAACATTTCTTTTTACAAACTGTCGTATATATATATATATAATTGACGGTCGATTTTACCTATGAAACGATAACGCTGTTTGGTCGTTTTTTAAATACCATCCAATGGAAGTTGAAGTTTCAAAAAAAATTTTGGAAGTCCCGTACATTTACTTTCAGTTTTCACGCACACCATCTTGGAATGTTATATTACCCTCTCGCGACTAAATGGTGATCGTAAAGTTCTGAGAGTAATTATATATATATATATATATATATATATATATATATATATATATATATATATATATATATATATATATATATATATATAGTTGTAACATAGCGAAAGCGAAGGAAAGGCAACGTCAACTAATCTTTATGAAGAAATGAAAAAAAAATTTGATCATAGATCTATAATAAAATGTAACAATATTTATCTAATCATTTTTCCGTGTGTGTTTCTTCTATGTTTTAGTTGTTTTAGATTTATTTCATGTACATTGTTTTTCTTTGAATATTAATTCTTTGAATATAAATTATATATGTGATTAGATCCAGTGTCCCTCAAGAACATCTCCATCATTAGTTGTTTTATTTAAACATTTGTCGATATTGCTCTTCGTTTTCTTATTTCAATTTTGTGTGACGTGGTTCATCTGGGTTCTGTGCGTATTTATGTTCTTTTACATTCATTTTTTTTAAAATTGAATAGTATATTATAAGTAGTGACTAAAATAAAAAAAAATAACAGACGCTTAAGTTTAGAAAAGATTCCTTTTATTAAGTGATAGGTGATGGTGATATAATAAGTTTCAAAAACAAACTCATACCGGCAATAAGGTAAACACAAAAAACAGCACCTAAAAACAAACAAACAATAATTATGTTAGCCAGTGTCTTCTTTAATAAAAATTAGCTGTTCAAAATAAAATAAATGTTTTAAATCTGAAGTTTCAAATGGCCGTCTTTTTAATTTGTACCTTCCATTTTGATATTAAAATTTATGTAAATATGTATGTTTAACACTTATTAATTTCAAAACTTATCATATTTTATCATAATTTTGCAAATTCATGTTGTATTTTATTTTTCCAAAGTATGCTTTTCATGTCTTATAAATATCCTATACAAATTTCAGTTATAAGATAATTATTCTATTACTTTTATTCTAAAATCTTTAGGTTCAATTTTTTGTAATAAAAACATTTAGTTGCTAAGAATACAATATATTAAAGATATCTATTAAACATAGGACATTTCGACTGTATTATTGTTACAAATCATATGACATAAGAGGTTTTATTTCTAAAACACAAGATGAATGTCTTACACTTATATAACTTACGACTTAAAAAGAACAACACTTCTTCTTTGGTCCACATGAATCCTCTGTTTCATGGGGGAATGGATATTCACATACTTCATTTTCATCTCTACAATCGCCGGCGCATCCAAAATTATACGCTGGGTACATAGGATAATATTGTGGCGGATGCTGCTGGGTAGTCGTAGTAATATGCTGGGGCAGGTGCTGGAGGGGCTGCTGGAATCGGAGCAGGTGCAGGAGCCGGAGCTGGTGCTGGTGCAGGGGCTGGAGCTGGTGCTGGGGCTGGGGCTGGTGCAGGTGCCGGTGCAGGTGCAGGTGCTGGTGCAGCTAAAAAAAGGCAATAACAAAGAGTAAGGGCTTAACTCCATGTATTAGAAATGCCTAATTACGTTAAGATAATATAAAAATGTATAATCTATAGTTATGCACATTTGTTTGAATAGTGTCTAAGTGTTAGTTCTTTCTTTTGTTAAAGACAGAAATAAGTGGATTTGTTTAAAAAAAAGGATAATCAGGTTTTGAGCATTGCATTTTAAAACACAATTTTTTATCTCGTTAATTTTAATAAGACTTTCTTCTGTTGCAAATAAATATTTAAGCTATTTTAAACCTTTTTACTTTTTTTTACAATGTATATTGTATATTTTTAACTAGTTTTTTTTTAAAAAATCCTTACCATTTAATCTAAATGCTATTTTCAAAATATTTATTCGTTTGAGAAAGGAAATACAAATGTATATTGTAAGTAAAATCGTGGGTTTTAAAGTAACATGGTCTATGTACTTTTATGAGAGAATGGCTATTTTTCAAACAACAACCAACAAAGAACAACAAATAAATCATTGTGTTTTATATTGTTTTAAAACTACTTTCGTGAACTCCCTTTCTTCAATCATGTAAACATCTGATAAATTAAATATAAATGACCAGTATATCTCGCATATGACCTACTTTGTATTATTAGATAAATTGTTTTTGAAAATTATTTTTTTTTATTTCTTTGGAAGACAGATTAAAATTATAATGCGACATTTGTTTCTGAATCCCTTTAACAAAGGAACAGAACTTTGTTATAAAATCTTTGATTATAATATTTTTACCAAAATCAACTGAAACATGTAAAAGAGAGTGAGGATGGTTGATTAAGGCCTTTCTCATGTAGAAAATCATTGAAAAATAAACTCGTTAAATTTCTTTGCTTAAAATGCAGACTAAAATATCTAATGCAAAAAATACCAAACCTAATCCCTGTTTGTCCTTACTTGTCTCAATAAACCAGATAAAATAATAACGCTGAACAATTTCGAAAATTTGAAAAGAAATAAAAGTTTGAATAGAATTATTTTAATTTCCAGATTTTTTTCAGTAATTTGTTATCGATTATTAAGTTAATTTAACACAAGGAAAAAATTTTTTTAAACACGGTTTCAATCTGTTACAATTATGTTTGACATATCTCGACATGGAAGAAGTAAAATCAGTGAACAGCAAGGTAGTTTTTATATTCATTTTGACAAAAGAAAAGTGTTAAAGCTTCAGATCTTTTGACAATTTAATAAAAAAATCATTCGTGTATAAACATGTTTTAATTTTTGTTTAAAATGTTAACAATCAGAAATGTTTCAAATAAGTTGTAAACCAAAATCAATACAATAAATCATTCATGCATTAACAAGTTTTTAATTTGTTTCAAATGTTAACAATCAGGAATATTTCGAATAAGTTTTAAACCAAAACCAGTCAATAAAAGCTGTTTCTTTACTCACGTGCACGAGCAACACACAACACAACCAAAATTGCTGCAAGAATAATATTTCGTAACATCTTTTTCGAAATAACTTAAAGAGTTCCAAATAATATAAGCAACCTGGCCTTTCTTTTGGAAACCTCCGAAAGATAGCTCCAAGCACAATGCTCGAAACTCGAATCTGATCAAAACTTTTATATGTAAAAATACGTCATCGGATTAATAAATTTGTGTTTTTCGGACAACAAAACTCACTTTATATGAAATATCATATATATCCATAGTGGCATTTATTGGGAGTTTTATTTCATTGGACAACTATTAAGCTAAAACAAATGACCAAAAATAAACACAAAGTTTGTGACATACGAACTATGACAATAAACAACTTTTACGATGTGCCGAACAACGTGTTATTTGGTGTTATTTCTAGCTTTTTTATTCTTATGTGTCATTTTTGTGTTGATTGTTATTTTTATTGATCAGCCCCAACATAAAAAAAGTTACCAGTCTATTTAATAGTTTTATTGACTTGTATCTTATTTCTTGTGTATGTGATAGAATCACTTTTACGTTTAATTCTTATTAGTTGCAATCACATGCTCTTGTTTTGTTACAAACTTTCAATGAAAAAACAAACCCGAAAATATTAACCTTTAAAATATTGAGTAAATTGTCAAAAATAATTATTTTCTTGATTTTCATTCAATGTAAAACAAATCATTCATCCTTTTTAAAAAAAATGAGTAAATTATCAATTATTAATACTTTTTATGTTTTTTTTTCTAAATCAAATAAGCTAATTAAACATCTTTTTAAATTACTTAGAAATCATTTTATGTTATTAACTACAAATAAATGATCAATTGTTTGCATTTCTAAGTAGATAAATCTGTGACATTGACATCTTATATTCATGCATGATGTTTTTTCTAAAGAAAAAAATGTGTGCTTTGGCAATACACATGTTTTTTCTAATTTAAAAAATCAAATGTTTAAAAATAGAAGGCCACTGTGATTAACACACTATGACTCAAGAAATGAGTTACGCCACTTTAAAATGATCCTTAACTCTTGAAACAAACATCATTGAAATGACGCACAAGTTTGTGTTATGTTAAATGTAATAATATTGTTCTTGTTTGTTTTTTAGAAGTTTGCACCTAAGATACAAGGTCTTACACACGTTTATATAATTAGTTATGTAACTTGTGATGTATATATTTTTAACGGCTACAAATGAATCGTGCAAACATGTACTAAACAAAATTGTATTGAGAGAGGCAACTACCCTAGTTATCGTTTAAACAATGCTTTTATATGATTAAAGCATAACGTGAGCTATATTACCAATATTCAAAAAGGTAGATAATTGGATTTTTCACAATTGGTTAAATTCACATCAACAAAGCATGCATTATTTGTTTACAAATTGCAAAAGAGTCATATAAAATACATGTTAAATAACCGAGGTAATGAAATGAAACTTTTGAAAAAAATAACACAAAGCACAACTAGACAGGTTGGAATTAAGGAAAGTAACTTTTTCTGAAAAATTGTGAAATAATATCAGGAATATCTGAATACTAGTAAATATCCAGGGACCTTTATCATAAAAACGGTTATAAATCAATTAATGTCAGTGTATTAAGAATGAAAAAAATCAAGGCTTTAGTAAACAGCAATAAAAAAGTTGTATCACTAGATTGATGGAATAATGTGTGTTTTGTGGGGTTATTTCTATCGTTTAGTTCGTGTCATTATTTTTGTAATTGCTCATTATACGACTATAATGCTGGCCACCACTACCACATATTCTTGTGTTCAACCCCGGCCCGTATTGTTAATTATCCAATAAGCTAAAATTATACAATTATACACTAACAACATACTCTCTCTCTCTCTCTCTCTCTCTCTCTCTCTCTCTCTCTCTCTCTCTCTCTCTCTCTCTCTATATATATATATATATATATATATATATATATATTGAATTGAATTGTATATTTCACTCTATTCTATTCGGATATTATCCCTGGTACACGTGTTTGCTATATCTCATTATTGTCAGACATGTTTTGAAAAACCCCTAGACAAAAAATATTTATTCCAAAACTGCTGGTGGCATAATCTCATGCTGTATTGCTAGGTTTGTCAGCAACTATAGAGAGAAAATGCATATATACTTCATTACTTTTTATATATTTCAATACTAGCCCCTTTATTTTAGATTGGCATCGCAATGCCTTCTTTATCTCGAGTATTGTTATCATATGACATCATTGTATCTGGTTGATATGCAAATGCTTTAGCTTTGCAAATGGTTACTTGGTTGTTTTATTAAGGAAATGATACTGTTATGTTGAATTTTTCCTTAAAAATCTAAAAAGCACTAAGCAACTTAAAATTTAAACATAGGCATAAAGATATGGGGCAGACGTCTGGAAACATTATTCCGCAGACGTCTCATGGCCACGTCCATCTAATATGTTGTCTGTCGGGGTTGAAAAAAGCAAAAAATAGAGACATGATTATGCAAATATCTAGCCCAGAAATAAACATAAATAGTCAATTAGTAATCTTATTCTGTCTGTCATTGCACTCTGTAATCTGCAATAAGTCATCTAATATCTCCTAATAGACAGGTGCCAGACAAGTTTGATTTCTCTGTGGTATAATTTGAGGTTCGTGTGAAATGTTTGTGGTTTGTTTTGCTGGTTCATTGTAGGTAAATTCCCTGATGTAAATTTCTTGTTTCACATCAATGGCTGTTACAGTCAAGGTAATTGTGAGGGTCACACAAAATATTTTGAAATGTAAATAAACTATTATCAAAATATATTTCTAATTGTTTACTCGAAAACTTATAACCAAAGATAAGATTTCAGATTTCATATTTAACTAGTTATGGTCAAACCTGCATGTTTTTCCTTACCTAAATAGCTTTGCAGTAGAAATTATTTTTTATGTATGAAAAAAAATAAAAATGTGTTTTAATTCCTCTACTTTCCTAAGTTCACCTTTTTGGATCTTTAACATCATGATTTGACTGAAAATTATTTTATGTCCACTATGCGTTTTGTATATTTGGCCCCTGTTTCACAATCATTCACTCAGTTGAGCGTACACTAACTCAAATTAGGATTTTTTTAATGTCAATTTTTAAGACTTTACACAGTTAGAATTAAATATCTAATGTTAGATTTTATCATTTTTAGTTCTGTAAATAGGCCTTGTATTATAAAACAGTTATTTCTAATATTTGTACCGAGGATATTGCCACGGTAGAATAATATGAAAAAAATGGTAAAGATTTTTTTCAGAAATCTCTTTTCTTATTTGTACGAGTTATTAACATACCGCTTTTTAAAATAACACTATACAACGCACTTACTCGGGATAGAATTTGTAGGCAATACGGCCAATGAATAGAATCTTTGAACATAAATCCGATTCGATATAAATATTTTTATCATTGTTTCGTTCATTATGTCATATACCACTTTTTGAATTTAATCATAAAAATACATTCAAAAAGTGGTATATGACAATATATAAAAATACATTCAAAAAGTGGTATATATATAATACAAATACCAGTTAAATTTTGATGTGCCAGATGTGCACATTTGGAAATTCATTCCTCATCAGTGACACTAAGACCGAAAAGTTTGATACATAAAAAATATAAGCCAAACAGTTGAAAATAATGAATTTAAAATTTCAAAATTATATAAATCCAAATCCAGCTAAGGAATGCTGTGCATGAGGGAACAAACCTTAGTTTTAAATTAATTCCAAATTTTAGACGACTGAAAATTTTGCTAAATGGTACATTTTCTGACAGCACAAAGTACTGCCTACTGAGTTATGGATATGACAATTACTTGATTAAGGTTGGTAGTTGCATGGTTATTACTCCATATGTCATAAAAATGGCTTAACTATTGATATTAGTAAAGCAAAAACATATCTAACAATGGTGATAACATACATTTAAAACATGACAACTGTGTCTGTGCTGTACTTTCATATAGTTCCTTAAAAAAACGTGATTCCGAAATTTTGCAAAGTAGGTCAAACCTATACCGTTTCAAACAATCGTTAAATGATCTTAGGTTGTTATTTCTTTCTCAAATAACCCCATACAGTTATCTATCATTATAGATTTTATAGATTATATAAGGGTCCTTTTATCTATCTGTTCGACCTTTCAGTCTCGACTTACCCCCAGGTGAAGAAGCAGCCCTACCTGCTGGAGAAGGTGGTTGATTGTTAACCGATGCAGGTGGCTGAGCAGCTGCTTGTCCTGTTGTTGGTGCCTGGGCAGGTGCTTCTGCTAATGCTAATGCAGGGACAGGTGCTTGCGCTGATGCTGATGCCGAGGCAAGTGCTTGTGCTGATGCTGATGCCGGGGCAGGTGCTTTTGCTGATCCTGGTGCCGGAGCAGGTGCAGGTGCGAGATATTGTGGTGCTTGTACATTAACTTTTGCTCGTGTTGGTGGCAGGACAGGTGCTTGTACTGGAGCCTGTGGTGGTACAAGTACTGGAGCCTGTGGTGGTGGTACAGGTACTGGAGCCCTTGGTGCTGGTACCGAGGCTGTTGCTGGATAAGCTTTTCTGATAGGAGCAGGAGATGGTGGACGTCGTCTGTATTGGACGGGTGATGGAGCAGGTGGTGCAACCCCTGGTGCTGGATTAGCTGCTACCGATGATGCAAATTTAGGCTTTCCTAGTGGTGCTGAAAAATTTTTAAAATATTCAATTTAATTTTTTCCACTTAACTTATTGTTGGTGATAAACAAAACATTAAAAATACCGATTCTGTACATTTCACTTAAACACGTCAGATTTAAGTTAAAATTTTAATTAATACATGATAGCATCGAAGTCGTAAAAATCTTAATTTTTTCAAGTAACAAAAAACCTTGAATTTAAATCAGAAAGCTGTTCTGGTAATTAAATATTCCCTGTCATTTATTACAGTCATAATGACAAGTTACAACACCAGAACGGGGGTATTTGTAGCTATCCTGTCCAGTTTGTCAGTAAACAATGTGTTTATGATATAAGTGTTTTATTTTAATTATTCATTAAATATGACGTTTATTGTCTCATAAACATTTAAATCTGTAGTGTAGTGCAAAACATGTGGTGAGAGAGAGAGAGAGAGAGAGAGAGAGAGAGAGAGAGAGAGAGAGAGAGAGAGAGAGATGATTTTTGTCCCATGGACTTATCGAGCAAAGTGGAAGATAGGAAACCGGAGTGTCCAGGAAAACCATCAAAGTTTAAATTAAATTGCTTCAATGTTCCAATTGGGCCTCATCCAAACTTACAACTGGGTTATTTAAGGTGAAAAAAAATCAAATGCATTGATATGCAAATAACATTTCCTTACTATATGGTGTTAAATTTAAAAGGAGTAAGAAAAAGAAATCGATGTCCAAATATGCAATAGATACAGTTAAAAGTTTTGTTTTTTTTTTAAATCAAAACATGTGGGGAAGAGCCATAAGCTTATAACCGGATGTTTATTGTTGTTCGGAATATTCAAGGTATAATAATCATGAATATTCGATATCATGACACCATATCTTATGCTGTAAACGAAGAAAGATGTATAAGAGGTGTTTTGTATATAGCGAATTTTTTTATCGAAAATATTTTTAAAATTTCATATTGCGCAGAATTAGATAAACTCTGTGATCAAATCTGGTTATTTTCCCCAATTAGGCCAGTTAATATAACATGGATTTTTTTTTAATTTCGATAGATTTTGTTTAAATATGGAGTTTTTTCTCCAAATAAGTATATGACAAACAATTATCGACTTATAATAGTTGTCAGTATTTTAGGACTTATCAACCCCTTTCTCGCTTAAAAACAAGAATTTCTGGTAGTATTAGTGATTAATCTCTCAAGTTATGTTCCGTATATGTTCATATCTCGGAAGTAGCACAAACATTGGAATGCGTATTTTTTTTCATTAAATCAATAAAAATAGCATGATTTTATTCTTCATCTTATAGAAAAACTCTTGGTGAAAACCAATAAAAAAATGTTTTACGATAAAGGTACTGCAATCATACTTCTAGAATTTACAATGTCTTTGATGTTCGTTTAAACGAACACTGTATAACATGGAAATTATTTGTCATTTCACGTAATTTATATATAAGATTTCATAAAAACGTAAAAATTTGTTTCCTTGACCTAACCAGACTCCATAAGAATCTTAATGGGTGCGTTTTTAAATTAATCCGACATTTTGAAAAATGGGGTTGAAAAAAGAATAATGAGGAGTTAAAATGCTGCAGAACATGCTGTAAATTACAAGGTAAAAATAATTAAGCATTCCTGACCATTTTCCTAATTTAACCATTTTTAAACAGTTAAATGTAATCTTTATTTAACTAAAAGTAACAAAGTTTTTAAATTTAAAAATTTATTTTATTTTCCTCTATGTACAGACCACAAAAAATTTTCTCGCGTTTAATTACTTGAGATTACATAGGGCCAAAAAATTATGACAATTTAATATCATGTTCCCTCAACATATAATGAATATTTTTTACAAAAACTGTTAATCTTGTCTCAGTTTTTACTGGAAGCAAAATAGTTTTAATAGTGTCAATCATTAATATTTTACAGTACTATTTGAATTGTTCTTATAAACGTTAAAATATTTTACTTTGTGTGACATATAACTCGCGTTGCCAATAGTGTTGGGCATAACTCGTTCTGTCCATTTGTAATTTCGGATAAAATTGTGTTTGTAAAGTTAATAAATCATCATTAGAAAAAAAATAGAAAAATAAATGTACTCGATGGTGAACAGCTCAAATAGTAATAAAACTTAAAACAAAACAATAAGTACCTTGACATAACAAATGCAAAAACATCAACAAATACAACATCTATTTCAAAAAGTTACTAAAGCGACTCTTAAGTCATAGATTATATATATATTCCTTAATTATTATGTACTTAGAAAAAAAAGATGAAGTGTTAAAGTAAGAGGTCAACGCCAAATTAGTAAATGTGAAAGATATATCACTTTTACATAACAATATAACGTGTTATATGTTGCAAGTAAAACCCATTCGCATAATTCTCTCTCTCTCTCTCTCTCTCTCTCTCTCTCTCTCTCTCTCTCTCTCTCTCTCTCTCTCTCTCTCTCTCATGAAATGCGTATTATTAGGCAATAGGTACAAATGTTTGATTACGGTTATCATTTTACTTAATCAGAGACTAAGTCAACGACTTTTTATGTATATAAACGTTCAAGTACAATGTCCATTTTAAGATGGTAATATCGATTTGGCATTCTGATACCATCTGCAGACATGCACCCTGCCTCACATACAATAGTGTAATACTGTCACTAAAAACTCATTTCATATATATATATATATATATATATATATATATATATATATATATATATATATATATATATATATATATATATATATATATATATATATATATGAATATATCCAATAAATAAAATCAAGCACAGAAATAAACATTTTCTCTTAAAATTGAAAACAACAGAAAAACTTGTCATTTACTCTAGCGCTCTCATGCTTTGTGGCAATCATCAGGAGTAATCAATGATATATACACACACACACACACACACACACACACACACACACACACACACACACACATATATATCTATATTCGCTTAGTGGTTAAATAACATGTACGATTTCTTACGTATAACTTGCGTTTCCAATATTGTTGCGCATAACTCGTTCTGTCCATACTTTATGTAACTTTGTTTAAAATTGTGTATGTAAAGTAAATCAATCATCATTAAAAAAAAAAAAAAGAAAAAGAAAAGCGTGCTCGATGGTGAACAGCTCAAATATTAATAAATTTATAAATTAATAAATAATTAATAAATTTCCAACAAAACAATAAGTACCTTGACATAACAAATGCAAAAACAACAACAAATACAACATCTATTTAAAAAAGTTACTAACGCAAGTCTTAAGTCATAGATAGCTTTGTTTATTTCTCTTCCAAATTTAAATAAACTTATGGTAAACGGTCCGTGCTTTTGAAACCGTTTTATTTAAACGATTGGTTTTATTTTCCGTATATTCAAATGAAATTTCAGAAGTTACTGCCATTTTTCACCCACTTTGATCTTACACTGGATGGAACATTATGCTTTGAGGACCATTAACACCTAACCTGTTCTTTAATAAGTATTCCCTACACATGTATGTTTCCAAAAATTGAAATCAAGTATTACCATACACAGATAGTATAAAGCACTCGGTTTTTAAATCACTAAAATATACAGTACTGAGTTTAAATCTTGACTTTTTTATATCACAAAGTTTATTATGTCTGCGTATCAGCAGACATTTTGTTGTTACTCGTAATCTTTACTATTTTTTATTATTATTATTATTATTATTATTATCATTATTTCTACTTACGTGCACGTGCAAGACATGCTCCTACGAGGAATCCTATTATTACAATAGTTCTGAGCATAATGGATTAATGGGCCTTTTTCACGAATTCTTCTCCGTGATTGCTCCCGAAACAATATGCTTATGTCTAAAGTTTTTAATTACGAAAATAATAATTTATATTTATATGATTACGTCACGTACTGTAAATAAATATAAACGTAATATATGCATGGTTTGTGCCATTTAGTGGGCGGGTCTTAGGGAAACAGGTGCTGTTTAAATATCTTGCTCTATTATAAAAAAAAATCTTGAAAATCCAAGATGTTTAATCTTTGGGTTTTTTTTTTTTAATGTGACACGAATTAACATTAAAAAGCATTTTGTTAAGGTAATAGTAGCCCACAAACACAAATTGTTCATATAAAAGTTAATTTGACTTATATAAATTTTTTATCTGTGACATACTTGTCTTTAAAACTGACCTAATTAAAAAAGAGCGTTTTTAATGGAAGTGAATATAATTGGTTTGTACTCATTATCAACGTAAAGTTTTTGCTGTGCCCATCCTTTATCTAATTATAAAATGTTGTTTCATTTTTACACACCGTGTGGAGTTGGTAAACTATTTATTATATTTTGTGTTTTGGGTGTTAATGTGTTTTTTATCAGCACTTTGACTAATTGTTTCAAACATTTAAGTATGAAAATAAACGCCTATATTTCATATTATCCGTTTGTTTGTACATAACACATTGTCCTACAAAACTAGTGTCCGTGCCATACTTCTAGTCAGGTTGCACATTTCACTTTGCCTATGTAACCACTTCTTGAAATGTACATTTCACTATGCCCTAAATAACAGTGATAGCGTACTAGTTCTCTTCAGGTTGTACATTTCATTTTGTCCATTCTAAACATTCATAGCGGGTAGATAGCGGGTCGATAACCATTATTAACTTACTTATATTAAAATTTATATAATTTTGAAACTTTAGATTCATTATTTTCAATTGTTTGGCTTATATATTTTTTATGTATCAAACTTTCCGGTCTTAGTGTCACTGATGAGGAATTAATTTCCGAAATGTGCACATCTGGCACATCAAAATTTAACTAGTATTTGTATTATATATTTACTGCTCCTCATTCTTTCCCATCAGATTGTACATTTTCTTGCCCTACATAGCAAGTACTATAGTACTCCTTTTTGAAGTTGTTTTTCTTGATCGTTCTGTATTACAGGTAGATGTTAGTAAGATTGAAGATTTTTTTTTTTCGCCGACAGTACTAACGAACATGTATGGCAAGATCTAGATCTTGTCGATAGTAATAAAAATGCAGTTTGGTGTCATGGCGATAAACTAGATAAACATCAAACCGGAGATAGTGAACTATTTTGCTTTATTATAATTTGTTTTAAAACCTTCTTTTTTCATATTTGACAACTAGGGTTTTTGAAATCAGGCTTTTGGCCAAAAATTACAATATCTTCCAATAAGAGATATTAGAAAATAAATTTGCTTGACATATTGGATAAATAACTGTGAAGATAAATACTTAACTTAAAAACTAAATAAATTCAAATTTTGCTGTATTATATTATTTACAAAATTTACAGAATTCTTATAAAATCATATTGTTTCAAAACTGTTGCTTGCAAATGGTTTTTATAGATTTTATTTTTTAAAATTTTATTATTATTATTATTATTATTATTATTATTATTATCATTATATATAGACAAAGCTTTAAACTTCTTGATACTTATACTTTAATGATTCAATGATAAATTAACAAATGTCAACACGATAGTTTTGCGTTGTACCATAGTAAAACTCTCATTGCAATCTAACGTCCATTGGAATTTCATCTATCAATTTATTTCTGTAGCTGTAAATGCTTCGCTATTAGCGTGTTCTATTCCACTGAAGCTATTCCAAGAAAGATTACCAATTTGAATTAACAATGCAACCTTAGTAGATGTGAAAGAAACACTAAACACGGATACCACAGAGAGAAAAATAGCATCACTGGTTGGAGGATTCGTTCTTATAACAATTTTTCTTAATGCAATGTTTAGGTGTAAAAGAAGAGTAGATAATTTGAGAAAATAACTTAATAAAACAGTTTAAATCTCGCCACAGAAAAGAAAGACATAATTTTCAAGATGTCAATTATAATCAGTGTTCTAAATATATGTTTTTTTTATTTCTGTCATTAACGTGCCTCGTGTACTTGACTGTGTTGTCAGGTGCCAGGTCCATGATTTCTATAAGAAATATAATTTTTCTTTTTTTAAACGGTAAAAATGACACTTATTATTTCTTGATAAATTATCCTTATGATTCAAAATCTTGTAAATTTACCTTAACATAAACACAAAATCATTTTTCTTGTACAATTAAATATAACTTTAAGATGTTTTGAAACCAGGCGTAATTTATTTTACATGCCTTGTAATCACAAACGGTCACTTTACAATTTTTAATGAATTAGGTAGGAATTTTGACAACATTGTACAGAGTTGTAAATTTCAAAGTGACACTTTTCAAAATTTTCAAACTCAAGTACATATAAGTACTTATGTTAATCAAAAAGATAAGAGTTCAGAGAGATTATTTTTCCATTCAACGACAATTTAATATGAAACGAAACTTTTTACCAGTCTTTTTTTTGAATTTTCTTGTAAGTTGGGTGTGTTTAATTTGGGCAACTACACACAAATGTTACAACAATTACAACAAATACATCAATGCAACAGTAAACTCTTTCATTCAGATTTAGTGAAAGAATATTACTGATTATAATCTAGGCATTTTTTTAAAAAAAACTTCAAATATTTATTTTAGGACAAAGAAGCTTTTAAGAAAAAAACCAGAGACACTCAGTAATGTAATTACCATGGTTATTCATATGAAATAAGTGAGATTAAATGGAATATGTTTGTTTGTTGGGCAGATTTGTAATCTGTGGCAACTTCAAATAAGACAAAATCACGTACAAACCAGGGCTTGTGAGAACGCCCTTGTTCAGTCATGCAACTACCATTTAGTTTTCATTGTCACGGTTAAAAAAAATTATTTTTGACCATTTCATTTTAAGTGAAATTTATGTGAAACACATTTAAAATTGAGAGATGTTTTGTTTTTTTTTCTACGAATTTTTCTGTTATTTAAAATGCTGTCAAAGAGCTAATCCATCTCAGATGATATTTAAATAGTGTATGTCTCTGATTAAGCTTCGACAAGCTCTTGTATGCAACATTTGTCTGTTATTCTGGTGGGCAAAACAAAAAAAAATTACACTGCATATTCTAAAAGTTCAAAACTGACATGCATATCAAAATGCAGAATCAATCACTTACAATGATATTTGTGTTAAAATGCAGAACAACAAAAATATTATGCAATACACAAAAAACCGTGCATTCGTTATAAGTCTAAGCTGAAATAGTTGAGTTAAGATTATTGAACATAGAAACTTCTTAACCAAAGTTTTAAATCTCAATTTTGAAAAATTTAAATTGAGATCATATATACTTCAGGATAGATTTAATTTGGTAATTTTAGGAGTGGATTAATAGAATAATTGTTCCAGTCATGATTCTTTCAGTTATATCGAGGTGGACAGTTTAGAAGTAGTGGAGGAAACCGGAGTTCCTGGAGAAAACATATGACCTTCCACATGCATACTGACAAATTTTCATCCAAAACGATCTGGCCAGAGTTGGATTCTAACCTAAGTGATGAGATGTAATGTAGACTTTAAGAGCGTGTTTTAGACCGCTTAGCCTCCAAGGACTTTTAATTCCAAGAACTTTGGCATATAGCTCATTAAATATCCCGACATAAACTAGAAGTTTACTTTTAACAAGTTATCACTATCTCACTATCATGCTACTTTTCAATATATCTATCAGATTTAGTTTCACAGCTCTGTGACTGTAAGAAGTCAAAAGGGATCATTTTGTCGTGTGTGTGTGTGTGTGTGTGTGTGTGTGTGTGTGTGTGTGTGTGTGTTTCAGCACTTTTACCTGGAATATAACTAATTGTGATTGTGTTTTATGCATAGTTGTAAACATATATATGTACAGACACTTACAAGAAAGTCTTAACACGTGTTTTTATTTACAATTTACTTCATGCTCAAGTTTTTTTTTTACATGAATTTAATTGAATCTAATTTTGATTTTTAATAGCTCAATTTACATTAAATTTGTGCAATAAATTCCATGTGAATTTCACATGAATCGAACATATATATAAAATTCAAACGAAAAAACGTATGAAATTTCACATAAACTAATATTTCATGAAAAATCATATAAGCTCGATTCACGTGAAATATACCGCGAAAACGGTTTCTATGTAGTTAAAAAAATAAGATGTATTGATCTTTTGAAATACTATTTCTGTAACATTTTATTGTACATCTATCTAGATTATAAATTCAAGACATTAAAACGTAAACTTCGGTATTTAGTATCAGTTAGTGGTCCAGTGTATGCTTTGATATAGCTGATTTGTCAATATGGTAAAAATGTTTAAAAACATATACTTGTCCGGTTATACATACCGATTAAATTCCGACTTAAATCTGCTTCAACATAAAACTATGACCCAAGTCTTAGATAATTATTTTAATGGTATTTATTATTTTAACCTAATTACTCAAATGACTCCAAACTTAGTATTTTGCCCTGTTAGATATGTAAGAAGGTAAAAATGTGATCTGATGTAACAGTAAAACAGTGTTTGATTGGAGATGTTCATCTAGTCTGAAACTATGGAATCTACAATAAATTTGATGCATTTTTGTAGCAAGCCTCTAGACCCCCTGCCTTAAAATGTGATATGATGTACCACAGTAAACCAGTGTTTGATTGGAGATGTTCGTCTAGTCTGAAACTATGGAATCTACAATAAATTTGATGCATTTTTGTAGCAAGCCTCTAGACCCCCTGCCTTAAAATCAAGCAGTTTTGCATTTTCTTTAAATCATTTGTTTTGGATACCAATTTTCGTGACCTCTAAAACTTAAAGACCTTCATTACAATATATTACATGGGTTTGTGTGTTGTTGATTCTGTCAAATACACATTGTTCAGCTGCATCTTATTTTTTATAGATTCAATAAAATATTTCGTATTTTGTCGGTAATTAAATTAAAAAACCGTGGTTGGATTTGAAATGTTGTATTTTTGTGAAGTGTTTTGGTAAAACAAAAACTTTTATACTCTGTAGAAACATTAATAGTAAGATTTCGAGCAATTTGTGCTACACATCTAGATTTTCTACTTGTTTATAAATACGACAGATGGTAAATCTATACTTTTATGCATCTTACCACGCGGCAGCACAAAAAAAGCATTTTTTCAATGACACCAAAGTCTTCGATATTCATATATAAGTCCTATGATTCTTAGGGAAAAAACTAAAACTTCTACCTAGCCGCGCATAGTTGCAATAATGCTGGTGCGGCTATAAACAAAAACTCACTCACTATAAAACTTCTACAAGTCTTATCTTTTTAGCATCATAAGATTTCTTTATTCAAACGTTAAGTAAAAAAATCACAAGTTTTAGTTCTATTTTTATTATCATTCAAAGTTCAGATTTAATAAAGTTTTGATTTTATTAAAATCGTATTATATGTCGTAAAACATGAACAAGCAGTATAAAAATCGAAGACTTGATCTGTAACCTCACAAAATGGATAATCTTTGAGACTGGTCAATCTGAAAGACAAAAAAAGCACAAAATTCAGATGTTTATTTATTATAGTCTTTATTAATTATTGTAGGTACAAATTGCATCATGTATTAAGTTCGTCCTCCGAAGAACGATTGTTGTCTCTGATATTCCGGCAATAATAGATTCTATATGTATGAAATGATAAACAATTTGTTGTTGGTGGTGGTTGTGGTGGTGTTCTCATATTTTCTATGTAAGATGAAGTATAATGAAGTGTGTTTACTGTAGCTTTATATCACGCAAAAAATGTACAGAACATTGTATTTGTCGTAATAGTTTGTAACCAATGTAAATTTCTTGATTGACACTTTGGACAATTATTCGTCAGTTGTTTTATACCTGTTTCTGTCTTTAGCCAATCATTTATCATTTATCTATAACTTTAACATGTGGTTAACTTTTATAATTAATACTTATACTTAACCTACCAGTAAAATGTACTTGCTGGTGAACAGCAGTAATAGTCATCACCGCGGCAATAGTCGTCACTTCTCTGAGTACCAGATTCGCATAATTCACCTTCCCTTTTACATTCTCCTGCAATGCTCTCACATGGAACAGGTGGAGGTAATGTAGGAAATACTGGAAGAACTGGGAACACTTCTGGTAAAAGTGGCGCTGCTGGTGCCGCTGCTGGCAGTGGTGCTGGAGCTGCTGGAATAGCTGCAGGCATCATTGGTGGCGGTGGTGCTTGCGTTACTGGAACTGGTACTGGGACAGGGACTGGAACTGGCACCACAGGCGGTGGTGGTGGCGGTGGCGGTGGCGGGGGAGGTGGAGCTGGGGCAGCTGGGGCTGGAGGAGCTGCTCCTGGTGCAGGTGCTGGTCCACCAGCAGAACCAAACCTTGGTTTTTCGTCTAACTTGTTGTCGTCTCCCCTAGTGAACGGATCACTGGCAGCAGGTGGTGGCCCCACTCTTCCTCCATTTGGGACTAAAAAAAGTAGTTCAAAACATTAAAATTCTTAAACGAACTAGTAATAGCCAATAATTGAGATTACTTGTAGTTCAATTTTGATGATTGTAATTATTTGTTCCATGGTTTGAATCAAGCCATAGGAAAAGCAGGATGTGGTTTTGTTGCAATAAGAGCTATTGCACTTGATTTTGAACCGTTTCATACAAAAACCGTTATCTAATTTCCATTTCTAAGGTTGGTTTGGAAAAAATTGATAGGTTTTTTAGAATGAAATGGCTTATTGATAAATTTTGGATAACTTCTAATACACATGTTTTAATTATACCGAAAAGTAACTAATAAGCAAAGTTGAAATAACAAAAACTTATATAATCTTTTAAATATTCATTAAATATTCTAAATACTCTGATACAACATTTTCAAGGTTTTACCAAAATACTTGGTAAAAAGGCAAGCATTGTCTGCATTTATAACCTTATGTCTGGCACAATAGGTGATAGAACTTAAAACCAAATCTCCGAGTACATCATAAATTGATCCACCGTATAAAAGGTTAGTAACTAAAACCTTGTTTTATAAAATCGTGACCTTACAAAGAGAATCTTACAATAAGGTAAGATAGTTTTAGGATTAGTCCTTATAACAATTGTCATCTGCAGAATTTTGAATTTTTACAAAGAGTAATATTCAAATTTCTGCACATGCAGAAGGAATAAACACTTACAATGTTAGTACTATTACAATTATAGTAGTTAGATCATACTTACACGCTGTACATATTCCTATGATTAATCCAACTAATATAGATGTTTTAATCATGGTTTTGCCTCTGAATTCTCGGATATTGGAAAGTCAAAAAATCCGTCCTCAATACCTGTGTTTGGCCAAACTGTGTGAATATACCACAGAGCTCCAAACTAGTATTCTCAAAAAAGAATCCCAGGCTTTTATATACCGGCCTTACGTCAAGTAAAAAAAACCCTTACTATCATCTTTTCTGTAGAATAATTAAGTTATGACATACTGAAGGGGTCACATTAAAATTAGCAAACATGGATGATAAAATAATGCTTAAAATAGAAATTATATATATAAATAATCCCAGAAAACTTGCGAATGTGCAAAATTTTTCAACTGTCATATTTTCTTAATAATAAATCTGCCAGTATATTATGGAAATTTTCAAAAGCAACATTATTATTACTTCACTATAAACACTGAAAATAATAAAAACCCGTAGAACCCGTATTTTGAATGCATGATAGAATTAAACCACAAAGACATGTCGTAAACGATATACAGATCTGTCACACACAAGAAGAATAAACAAAAAATAATAAATATATGAGAACTACACAAGAGCACAAAAACTGATGCTGTAGGTTAAATATACATAGCATTTTTTTTCTTGCAGTTGTAATAAATTGCAGTTTTGAATTATCGGGGACATTGTAAAGCCGTTGCAAACGGTCATGTAATTAATACAGAGCATATATAAAAAGTGCTCATCATGGACTCTGGTTATTTTGTTAAGCACCATACAGACTGCATAAACAACATATTTCATGTGTATTGCAGTATAATTTTTTAACTAACAATTGGTATACCAACGGGTACCAATAGGGCAACATAGCTGCTTTCTTTTTTTAAATTTATTACGGTTATTATTATTATTATTATTATTATTATTATTATTATTATTATTATTATTATATTATTATTATTATTATTATTATTATTATTATTATTATTATTATTATTATTATAATTGTTATTGTTGTTGTTGTTGTTGCTGCTGTTGTTGTTGTTGTTGTTATTATTATTATTATAATTGTTGTTGTTGTTGTTAATTCATTCATTGAATTATTCAGTCATTCGTCCATTCATTCAAAGTAGAATTAATGCAGAACCTTGTTAAATCTTGAGAAAAGATCGTCACTAAATCATTCAAAAATTTGCCATCAACTGAGCTTTAAATATAAGAGATACGATTATTCTTCAAGTTATCCTTCATGTTGGACTTATTTCCCAGTTATGACAACATCGAAATGCTAGGGTTGAAGCTAGTGACAAACTTTCTATTGCCATCCTTCCGTTTCTAAGCAATAAATATATGCTTCATATGCTTATGGCACAAGTGTTTTACAATAGAGTATGGTAAAAATTGTTTCGAAAACTACGAAACTTTTATACGAAGAAGCAATATGAAGAAATAATAAGTTTCCTCAGGAAAATGCAAGTCTAGACTTATACTAATTTATCTTGGATATATTTGACGTCACAAAGTTCCTTTTATTTTCATTTTTATTTTACATGTGGTGGGTGAGGCTGTCTAAAAAGGAGGTACCTACTTTTCCGGACCACCAGGCCTCACTTTTAAGGTGGATGTTCACGTGTTTAATATGCAAGATTTCATAGTTCTGGACTTTGACGTGAACCAATATGTTTCTGTGTGACTATTTATATAATTGATTAAAATATTCGGTTTTATCTCCTTGCCACTAAATAGATATTGAATTGCTGAGTAGCAACAACTAAAGAACAAACAAAATAAGCTATAAAAATATTTCGTATTAAAAATGAATTAAAAAATAAAAAATTAAAAATAAATAAATTAATTATAAAAGGAAAAAGGAAAAATGGTAAACAAAATACTGTAGAAGCATTAAAATGCATTTGGTTAAAATTACGTGGTTTCGCAATTGAAAAGAACCAAATGTCGTGAAATTAAGTTTTCATGAAAATAATTTCTATTAGGAGCCTTAGTAATTAAATATTGTAATTAGAATTAAATTTCTTGGTTTTCTCTAAAATAACGAAATTTTATCCCCACGGACATTTTTTTATTATTTTATTTTTGCAGTATGTCATTAAAACTACAGCTTAAAGGGACACATAGGTAAGAAAGTCAAACCGAAAGAATATAGCTTTCATCTTGGAACAGGTACCTGAATATAATGAAAAGGATATAATGGGTTTATTTGTTTTTAATATCATAAATTCTTAATCATTCTGCGTATGTACAAGGTATTATGATAAATGAGGATAAAAGATTACAATTGATGAAAAGAGAGTAGAAAAATAAAAAAAGGGTTATGAGTTTTAACAAGAATCAGTACGACAAAAGTTAAATGTAACATTACTTAAACTTCATATTCACAATTTGCAATTGGTTGATTTTGTGAAATTGTATCTGAAATCGAAAACAAAAATTGCATAACACTATAAAAGATTTTCATGTGAGAAAGGGTCGGGAATTTTTCCAACATATAACAGTTTACTCCATTATCCCTTAACCGCGTGCTGACCTACTCAATAAAAAAATTTTAAAAACCTACGCGTGGTGTAAGCATCGTGAAAACATTATGGAAACTAACCAGCTGCAATGACGATAAGAGAAAAATGAAACTATGGGAACAAAGTTTTCAAAATTAATGAAACATGCATATATACATAATGCCTAAGTACAATATAATTTATTTCAGGGGTATAATCACTGTTTTTAATATGTAACATATCTTATCTTTTGTAAGAAAGACAGTGATAAAATATCGTGTCCAAATACGCGACATTTGTAAAACTTTTTATGTGTCGTACAATTTTGTTTACACCGAAATAAGTATTATAAATGTTGCTTATTACATTTGACAAATACAGTATTTTATGTCGTTATAGCAACCAAACAATAAACCCTATCATATAAAAATGCATAGACATTAGAGAAACAAACATTACACACATAATACTCGGTACAAACTAATCAACTTTTAGCAAAAAAAAAAAACAACAATCAATATTGCAGAAAACCTTTACATTCTTGCCACAAAAGGTTTACCATTATCAAGTAATTTCAGTATTTTATAATCACTGTTTTCTTTCATTTTATTGTAAATATTTATAGTTAAGCATTCAGTCGATATAATCTGACAAAATCAAAATACAATTCTTCAATGATCTTATATATATATATATATATATATATATATATATATATATATATATATATATATATATATATATATATATATATATATATATATTTGGATGTTGCAAATTAAAATGAACCAAACCGAGATTTAACTTAAACTTACTACAAAGGTATCTTTGTGTATTTAGATAAATTTGCTTTTAATTTAATGCTTTTATTTAGAGATTTAACAAATAAATGTTTCATTTCTGTGAGTGTTATGAGTCATAGGTCTAACACGTATGTCTTTGCAGTGTGCATTTTTTGCACTAGCTCCATAGTTTATAAGGTGAAAGGCTCGTGTTTGTCTGCATACATAATGTTTTACATCAAATTAGTTACACTATGCACTTAATTAAACATTTCGTGTTAAACATTTCAAAACAATCCGTCATTTGTGTATTCTAAAACGGCTAAATTTCACAAAACAAATGCACATAACGTTAAAAAATGTAGGCAAAATTGGTTGTGAAACAATTTTCCACATTGCCGTCGACAATGTTAACAAGCTTGACGTTTTTATTTTTGTCTTTCACATTCTTCATTTTTTTCAACATTTTTGTACCAAGATTTTAATATTTTTGTGTTTTTAATCTATCAAGCTTTTCGGCCTCTAGTGTCAATGATGAATGATTTTTCAAAATGTGTACTTATGACACATTAAAATTTAACAGGTATAAAATTTGTGTTATATGCTTAAACATTAACATTTATTCAGTCAATGAGAAGATTTTAAAACTGTTACTTTTCACCTCTTTTATCATCTTTAAAAATAAACACAAAAGCCCGGGCGCCATTAAAACATACTCAAAAAAAAAACAAAATAAAAGGAATTATTAATAACTTGTATACATTAGCCAGACAGAAATGTTTCATGTGTAAAGTCTAAATATTAAAACTAAAAATAGCCATCGTTCACGCTTAAAGCGACTTTTGTATTGCACATTTTTTTTAATAATTTTTTAATTTTATATAGTAAATTTAAAGCAGATGATCTAGTTATTTCTTATAACTATAATATTAACTGATGATTTGATTATCAATTTTTTAAGAGTTCTTTAATTAGCCAGTGTAACTGCGGAAAAAACAGTAAAAAGACACCAAGTCAAGAATATTATAAATTAAAATCAATGACTATCAGCTCAATGCAAGACGGCTCTGAGCATAACAAAAATATGTCCATTGTAAGATACTCTAGCTACAAAGGTGAACAGCAGAAAAAAATCAAACAAGATTAGTTTAGTTTAAACAATATTTTATTTGGCAAATACATACAAAGTAAATATATAAATAAACATATACAAACATAGGGAATAAGATTCGAGAACAAGCCAAGTGCTTAACCACCGTCTCCATATCTTTAAGTTACAATTATTACAATTACAATTACAAACAAGTTTTAGAGTGTAGATATTCAATTTCGGTTCTGTTGCACTTCCTGAGCACTTTCTCAACAAATACTCATATATGGCTGAAAACTGAAAAAACATTAACCTTCTTAGAGAAAGTACTATTTCATATTTGTTCTGTTGCAATTTTAGCACTGTCTTAAAATGACCATATGTGGCTGAAAACTTTAAACATTGACCTGCTTAGAGGAAGTACTATTTCATTTTTGTTCTGTTGTACTTCAGAACTGTCTAAACACATGCCCAAATATGACTGAAAATCTGAAAAATAACCTGCTGAGAGGAAGTGCTATTTCATTTTTTCAAGCAACAAGAAAAAAGAAGTAAATTAATTCTAAATCATGACTAATTTGCAAAAAAATGATATTTTTGTACCTGCAGGTATGTAATGAGTTTAATTGTAATCTTAATTACAGGGCATTTTTTATGACCAAGCACAGGTGTGATTTTCATACAAACTGTTATAAAAACATTTATTATAGTCTCAAAAACGGACATAGGAGTATAAATTTAAAATGGGCTTTGTTTTTTCAAAGACAACTTGACACAGCTTACTTTTCAAACAGCATGAAGGAGACACCAACAACAGAAGTTTAATGATTTTTTTAGAAATGATATGCATGTAGTGGTAATTTTAAAAACTCGCTTTTAATGTTGCGAGATCAATTGATCTTTATTCAAAGTAGCAGAACATGGACAAACAATAAAACTACTGTTCTTATTTTTAAAATTTTGAATAAGTTGAAATAAAAAATAATTAATTAAATTCTGAAGTGTGTTATTTTATATTAAACATGGATTACATAAAACATTTTTGAAATGACCGTGTTATCTTCAGCTCTCCTGATGCCGATCAAAATAAACTTAATTTGAATATATAACACTGCAGCTTATTTTATGCCTTTCATTTCTATTACTTGCATTTCTAGTACTTGCATCTTTTGTAATCCCGTATGGAACCCCGTTAGTACTACAGACTAATAAATATAATGAAATCGAGCGCACGATTTCATTACATTTATTAGTCTGTGGTACTAACGGGGCTCCGTAATCCCGTAATTTGTGCATCTATACAAACGAGCATAAATTTTAAAATTTTAAGTCTGTATTAAATGTATTAATGTAAAATTTACTTCGTTTTTAAATGTTGCCTTAAATAAAGTTATACTTTTTAAATCAAATGAAATCGATAGTCTAATTCAACATCCGAGAAAATATTCAGGAAAATGTTCAGCAGATTTTTTATTTTCATATTGCCAATTATTTAAAATGCATGACATGTATAAACAAGGCGATTTCACTCTCTCCAATATGTGAAAAATGAGAACGAAATGAAAACCATACAAAGACGTTTCGCTCAAAGTGTATTATTGCTAATATTCTGATGTTATGTGACAGGAAATCTACGTATTTTTAAAATTATCAAATTTTAAAATGTTTGGTTCGATTTTTCTTCACTGTTTAACGGTGTTTGTTAAACTATTTACGGCGTACAAGGCAATTATGTATATAATGTTCAATAAACAAGAGAGAGAAACATCATATGTAGATGTAAGAATCATATGTCACATGTTCTGACAGATATGTCAAAATAAGAGCGGCATCATCGGTCAAGAAATTGATATATAAATACATATATATAGATGGTCATTTACGTGACCTTACAACAACAACGTTAACTTTTGACTTAGGGTCAATGGTTGTTGGTATTTATTACTTCCAAGGTCACTAGTGTCTACATATAACACACACACACACACACACACACACACACACACACACACATTTATATTTATAAATGTATTTATATTCATATAAACTGAAGTTGTTGTTTGTTTCAGAAAATCTTTTATAGGCATTTTACAATTTGCATCCCAACAAATTCGTTTAATTTACGAAGTTAGAAAGTCCTGAAAAGTTTCACAAAGCGCGCCAAAAAATAAGGACATTTTTAGGTTTTAGAAACGCAAGACTTTGTTATGCATTATTTAATGCACATATAAACTTCAATCATTGCGAGTGTCTATCCAAAGCAAAAATGCTTAGGAAACAAGCCGACTGTTTATTTTTTTTTAATTTTTCGAGAAATATTTAAATTGTTACATGACAGAATTACTTTTAAATATCAGCAATCAGAAACCAACGTCGAAAAATATTGTGGGGGAGAGTGGGGGACAAGTTGTGCTTGTTGTGTGGGACTATAAATGTGTATCGAACTATTTATATTCAATTAATGTCATACTATATGATTTATTGTATAGATAGTATTTATATTGTCTACTAGCCTCACACACACACCTTTATGTAAGGGTTTTGATCTATTTTGTCCTAAAGGTATCGAATGTGCTAAATCATCCATCCACAATGACAATTGTCGTATCTTCGTTCTATCCCTTTGCTTCCAAATTTTAAAGCGCAGTTCCTTTAAATTTGCAAAATCTAAAAGTCAATAAACACACTCAATTATAACCATTTAATGTATATAATAATATAATAATAAAAATAATAATAATAATAATAATAATAATAATAATAATAATAATAATAATAATAATAATAATAATAATAACAATAATAATAACAATAATAGGTTGGGTTTTTTTTCGTTTTAAGGTCTTTTCAACTTTGTACATATTACAGGTCATTTAAGGTTCATTTTTTTGATAAACAAAAACGTTTCTGAGATTTTTGGAATAATTTTTTAGATTTTGTTTTCAAAGTATAGTATATATTCCAGTGGCAACAGACCGACGCCAGGTTTCATTTATAAAGTATAAAATTTAAATGTTTTTTTAGATAGTTTAAACGATATTTATTTCAATAAATATATACATGAACAATAACATTTTATCAATTAGACAAAAAGGGGATTCCGG
The DNA here is from genome assembly GCA_029721355.1 of Tegillarca granosa. NCBI lineage: Eukaryota > Metazoa > Mollusca > Bivalvia > Arcoida > Arcidae > Tegillarca > Tegillarca granosa. Next base: position 20,722,498 of record CM056597.1, read on the forward strand.
AACAAGAGTGAAACTCTTATATTAACCAGTCTCCCTGGATACAATACATTACAAAACATATAAGGAGCTTACTTAACTAATAAAGTCAAGAATAAGTAATTAATTAATATGTAAATAAATAGCGATTAAATAAATAAATAAATAAATAAGTAAATACACAAATAATAAGTAAATAAATAGGTATGCGAATATAGGTATATAAGAAACAGAAAAAGAAGATACTAAAAAAGTGTAAATATGTAATTAGTGTAAATAGATAAATAAATAAATAAATAGGTGTGTGAAAATAGGAATATAATAAACAAAAACCGAAAAAGAAGATACTGAAAAGTGTAAATATGTAATTAGTGTAAATAGATAAATAAATAAATAGGTGTGTGAAAATAAGAATATAAGAAACAAAAGCAGAAAAAGTAGATACTAAAAAAGTGTGAAAAAGTACTTAATGTAAATACATTTTTTTCTCTTATGTTGCGTTTGTCTTGCAACATGCAAGGCTTTAAGCCTAAAAACTAAAAACTCCAATTTCTGTATTACTACATGTTTATTGGTCTGAGTCCAACTTAAAAACTCTCTAAAAATACATTGTTCATTTATTATAAAGGATCATACTCTCACATACACACCCACCGCACCTGTATCGAACATTAAAGACATTAAAGGGTAATTGAAAAAGATTTAAAATGATAAATGTATCCGGTTATCTGACCACAAGTATAAACATCAATTCTCTCTACTGTCAGGACAGTTAAATCATCTCTTATCTAAACAGGAGGTTAAATGTTAATTTGACTTTGTGTCGATGCGTGAAATTGAAACTGTAACACTAATTTTACTCGTAACACTACCCCTTGGGTTTTAAAATTAAAGTTTCCACTACTTTAATAAAAATATTCATGATGTAAAATAAAAAATGATAATAATTAGATAAAACAAAAAGGAAAAAAATATTGTCTTTGACTGAAATAATTATCATGGACCCTCTAGAAAGTGTTACGAGTAAAATTAGTGTTACAATTTCAATTTCACGCATCGACACAAAGTCAAATTAACATTTAACCTCCTGTTTAGATAAGAGATGATTTAACTGTCCTGACAGTAGAGAGAATTGATGTTTATACTCGTGGTCAGATAACCGGATACATTTATTATTTTAAATCTTTTTCAATTACCCTTTAATGTCTTTAATGTTCGATACAGGTGCGGTGGGTGTGTATGTGAGAGTATGATCCTTTATAATAAATGAACAATGTATTTTTAGAGAGTTTTTAAGTTGGACTCAGACCAATAAAAATGTAGTAATACAGAAATTGGAGTTTTTAGTTTTTAGGCTTAAAGCCTTGCATGTTGCAAGACAAACGCAACATTTGGTGGAGAATCCGGTTATCTGACCACAAGTATAAACATCAATTCTCTCTACTGTCAGGACAGTTAAATCATCTCTTATCTAAACAGGAGGTTAAATGTTAATTTGACTTTGTGTCGATGCGTGAAATTGAAATTGTAACACTAATTTTACTCGTAACACTTATTATATGAAAACAGCATATTAACTATAAATATATATATGCAAACCAGTAGATAAATAAATTGGCTGACTAATCATTTATAATAATAATAATAATAATAATAAGTTGTAGTAATAATATTATCAGAAGGGCTAGTATACTGGCATTGTTAAATGATAAGCAGAGCAGGTATTAAAGTGATTGGGTAACCCCAACCTACAGTAACCTGCAATGCTTACCATCCAACATGAGCCCCGCCGTGCTTCTATTACTATCACTACTCAACTAAATATTGCAAATATATATTTATATACATGTACCATGAAAACAGGTAGATAAATATAAATAGATTGGCTAATTAACTAGTAATAAAAATAATAATAATAAAAAATAATAAAAATAATAACAATGGCAACAATTTTTTTAGATAAAAATCTTAACAAAGATAAAATGATCAATAGTTTTTATTTGACCAATCCCCACACCTATTTTTGATTAGTTTATAAATGATTTTTCGGAATGGAATGTCCTCTTGATTCCAATCAAAATCTGATATGACAGAATGGTTCTTGAGCAACAAAATAAGTTTTATATTTTCCTGACTTGAATTCAAATAATAATAATAATAATATTAGTAATAATAAAAATACGGTCTTTAATTTTATTTCACTTTTGATGTAATTCATATGTTTTCATGAATTTTATCTACCGTCGTTATATAAATAAAATTTATATCATGCACTTGAAGTCCAGTTGTCTCATCATAAAACATTGCGGAGTTTCACTGCTCTCTCTCTCTCTCTCTCTCTCTCTCTCTCTCTCTCTCTCTCTCTCTCTCTCTCTCTCTCATTATAAAACACGTGGAGTTTCACTGCTCTCTCTCTCTCTCTCTCTCTCTCTCTCTCTCTCTCTCTCTCTCTCTCTCTCTATATATATATATATATATATATATATATATATATATATATATATATATATATATATATATTTATTTATTTATGTGTGTGTGTGTGTGTGTGTGTGTGTGAATAACATATACATGCCGTATCCTATTGTTTGGTAAATTAAAGCTTACTTATTTTTACCTATTTACCACTGATGGAATATAAGGAATCTTTAGAAAGTATCAGTTCTAAAAATGCACTTTAGGTGCTATACAAAAGTTCTACAGTCATCTATTTTGTAAGTCAATTACATCATTGTGACATTGGATATTTACTGTTTACGTCACCGAAATAGTTCAAACAAAAGTATTATACAGAAATTCTTTATTTTTTGTTCAAAAAGAAAAAATCAACCTTTTGGTTCGTCCGCCACTGGGGCCAACACTGCCCCCCACCCTGTGGCCAACAATGTTGAAAAGGACCTCTCTTCTCACCATTCATAAAAGTAATTTCTTTGCAAGACTGTCACAATCTTAACACGTAATAACAAGTTTTAATGTCTAGCATTGAAACAGAGCTGTAATAAAAAAATCATAAATCAAATTAATTGTGATGTCCTGCCACGGATTATGCAAATTTTCTCGTCTCAGTTTTACTTTCATCAGCATTTGTGCACATGACATTTCCATATATTCTGTTAATTGACATTACTTTTATTACAGGTTTTTCTTTAAAAGAAAATATTTTCACCAAATAATGTGAAAAAAAGTATGAATTCCTAAGAAGCTTAAACTGCAAAGGCATAACCATGTAAAGGTATTATGGATTATGACCGTTAATATTTTGAATGCGTGAACTTCAATGACATAACTGTCGGAAAGTTTAATGTGTACAGGGGTTAATGTGACTGTTTTAGCAGATGGCAGATAATGTACATGGTTGTCGGAAATACAATCGTACAGCTGGTGACCTCACGTTAAATTTTGTGTCACCCTGTAATTTGTTATATTAATGTGTAATGGTTTCATGGTTTAATTAATTTTTAATTGCTCCATCCATTTAAGCTCTGAATATTAATGGACAGGTGAACATAATCTGTTAAACATTGTATTTTACATACTAACGCTAGCTCATCTTGTGCGTTCCCCCATTATTCCATACGCGTTTCTTTGGTTTGCCCTTGGTTATTGTCCCTTTATCATAGTACATGATCCCAGTTAAATGTTGCTAAGCTTTAGTTTTGTAAAACTACCATGATACTGAAAAGGGCCGGGAGACCATCTTATTAAATTCTGGGTTTTTATGGCGAGTTACTGCATGTTTCTGAATAAAAAATGTGTAATTGTTAATGTTAAGATTATCTTATCAAAGTTAAGGAAAAAGTCCCTTTTTCTGTTTAAAAAGTGTTTTATTTTTATAGTTTGATTTCATTTAATGCAGTTTTCGTCAAGAATATTTCACGAAATGGCAGACATTTTGACCTTTGCAGTGCGCTTAGGGCAAAGTGTAGTTAGGATTTTTCATCTTGACACTATGCCTTGACACAGTGACATCGGTTCATCAGGTCTCCTCCAAAGCAGCCCGTAACCTTCGTTTCTGAATGCTGACTGCTTGGCGAAAGAACATTCAATACCAAATTTTCAAATCGTATGATCCCCGACCTCCAACATACGAAGCGAGCACTCTACAAACTGAGCTACCGTATTAGTGTTATTTTTACAGTAAAACAATAAATACTATCAAGAGTTATGTTGTTGATCGTCGCATTAAAATTTGACAGGAGCGAGTTAATTAAAATCCAAGGATTATTCTAAAAACAAGTGTATGTGTTAATTGTGCATGTTTGTTTTTTTGACCTGTCTTGTACTAGCGCGCACATTTGCGATATTAAAGTGCTAGCCTACAGTGTCAGTGCAACGCAGGTAAGTACAATATTTGGACACTGGGGAAACCAGTCAATATTCTATACCCTAAATACCGAGCATAAAGCGTGGAAGCAGAATCTCAACTATGTTCCGACAAGGGTTCGAACTAACGGATTAATGCACGGATATATAAATGCACATGTGATCAAATATTTTTATATTATGTATTATGTATTTTTTAAAGGCCAACTAGGCACAATGCACTTTTTCTGTTTAGAAAAACCCTTAGGTTTCATATTAGTTCAATTTTGATAATTTCAGAAAAGTAAAAAAAAAAAATATTAGATTAGTGTTCTTTTCACAATTTAGGTTTCTCTTTTAACAATCGAATTTCTCTTCAGTTTGAAAAAACAACAACCAAATATATGTGTTTGAAAATAAAAATGAAGCAAAACATACTGTCCATACTGTTGAAATCAAAATTTGGATTGAACGCATACTTCGTAAACCAAAAAAGTTCATCAAGAGATTTTCAACGGAGATGGTAGGAATTAAATGTTTTGGGTTTTACTCCAATACAGTCAAGATAAATAAAGCCAAAGCGCCCATTTTACAGAGTTTAAAGTATACTCAAGTGTTTGTAGAAAATCATAAACTTTAGCAAGCAAATTGAATACATAATTCTCATGTTTAGATCTGTAAAAGATGGATTCGAACCTGGCGATGAGAGGCTTTATATGTAAGGTTTAGAACTCTTCTTGAGCTATCAAATTTGATATGGAATGCTAAAGGTAACAAAACAGAAGGCACGAAGCAGTAACATAGAACGGAAAAAACATATCAGAAAGAGAAGAGTTTGTTATGCTACGGAATAGAATCAAAATCACGACCTTGTTCCTCACAATATATTACGTATAAGCTAGAAAATGCGCAATTTGTAATTACTTAATCCAGTGTGAATCTTATCCAGCATATTTAGTTTGAGAACAGTAAGAAGTAAATGACCTTCATTTTTTTATTTTACATCCAAGGACAAAACTGGCGGAAACATTAGGAGTTCTACATTTTTTACACTTGCATCTTTAATTACAATAATAACACTTCATTTTATGCAGTTTTTAACAAATTTTAACCGCTAAATGACATAAACAATGGCTATAAAATTATCAGAAAATATAAGCGACATTAAACGTCTGCTGTTGTGTTATTAATTTACAAAAGAGGCCAGAGGGCGGCTCATTTTTTTATAAAAAAAAAAAAACATCAAAATTAAGTCAGTGTTGAAGTAAAAAATAAAATACTGAAAACTAAGTCCGGAGTAACTTCCTGATAACAAAATAAAAATTGTAATTTCATCACGTGACTTTTTTAAACTTTAAGTTTTTAATTAGACTTTTTTTCTAAATGTAGAATTAATTTTAATTTGAACAACTAGTAATTAATAGGATCGACTTGACGTAGTACTAAACCACTAAACGCCTACTCCATCACAAGTCTCGCAATCGGCATATTAAAATCAATTGTTTTCAATATGTGTTTTTGATGTTTATTGTTCAAGTTGTTCTGGCTATCGCAAAGTCATTTTATGAGCGGAAACATCGTCTTTAAGAACAAGATGGTGTTATAATGCCTAAAGAAATTATCTGACGGTGTTCAAAGTGAGTAGAATGGCCTTCAAACTATTATTGAGGTATTAACAGACAGTTAATCTCACTCCGTAATATTTGACATCAAGATTATATATATATATATATATATATATATATATATATATATATATATATATATATATATATATATATATATATATATATATATATATATAAGATATTTGTGCTTATACACATCCATATCATATAGAAAGATATGACAAAAGCACATGAACTGCAAAGGAGAAAAGTCAATCCTATAAAAAATTTCGGTTGAATCTAGAAAGGAGACTGAACGGTAATTGAATTTCTTAGATGGATCATAAACATTTATCTTGCTGATATGAGTAAGTGCAAATGTATAAAAAATGCAATCGCTCATTTCTCGATTTCTATTTGTTTGCCATCTGAAACATAACGAAAAATATATTTAGCTCAGTAGTCCTCCAGTGAATATGAACCAAGTAACCAGACTAACAATAACTTGCGACTATTACCCTGTTTGAAACAAAAATTTCCTTCATTAGACTTTCAAACTATTCAATTTGGATGGAAGTAATGTTTCTGTACCCCCACCCCCTTGTTCGATAGCTAGGAAAATTAGTAATATAATTATGTTTTAAAAAGGTAAATGTACAACAAAACTAAACCATTAAAACATAATTATATACAACTGTTCCAAAAATCATTTGTAAATATTCTAGAAGAACATCTCCAATAAAACCTTTGACGTTTAGTGTTTTGGATAATGTATTTAATTGTAATACTTTTCATATTCTTTTGAGTTTAGAATTTTTTTCTCTGATTTTTAAAGTGGCTTTTAAGGAAATTTCTTTCTGTTCTCACGCACTTGACGCATTCGCTTAATTTCATAATTACCACAAGTAGCCACAATCACTAAACATGACACAAAAACAACCTCAAGACAATAAAGATACAACAATGAATAATATGTCATACAGATATCACTGAAACGATAAATCTTCAAAACGGAAATATGATGCAAAAGCATGTTTCATCTTTATCTTCCTTTAAGATTTAAGATTTTCAAAAAAAATGATATTATCTAAAATTTAAATTTTAAATCAAAACCCACATTAAGTGTTTTAAACGACAACAAAATATTATGTAATCAAATTCATTGTCAAGAGCTCCGTGTTCTGTAAGATTTACAGTGTAGAACATACATGTATGAGAGTGTATCACCTATAACTGTTTTAGTTCAATTTTATTCAATTTGCCCATCTTTTTGGCGGCAAATAAAAATGACAAAAAGCCACATAAACACTTACTTTGCTCTATATCTAAATGTGTATTCGTTCCTTTAATACCAGAATAATGGAACTATTTCGCCTTGAAGTTAACATACTGCCAACCGTTTTTAAACGGATGTGTTCCGGGAACACTGTTGAATAAATTAGATCATATTGTGCCTTTTCTACTCTTAAGTTGCCAAAGAAACAATTTATTTACTTGTATTTAGTTATGAGAAAATAAAAAAAAACTTATCTTCTAATTAAAAACTTTATCGCATATATTCAAATTAAAAATGAACAAGTTTATTATTAACTATTTTTAAGCAATGTCATTCATTGATATCACGGACGATATACAGAAACATTTGTATTTTTTTCGCCACATTGATGTTAATTTGTTTTGCTCAGAAAAGCTGTAAACGGATATACTAAGTTACGTTTATCTTTTTGTAAAAGTATTCTAGAAGTTTAATATCTCTTTTAAATTTAGCAAATATGATTATTTTAAATCAACAAAATGACTTTAATCACAAACGGAGATATATTTTCTGATATGAATTGTACGACAATGTTTCTATTTTTAAATAGTTGTGTAAAATTCCCAAAAACTTATAAAACATTTGATATTCTTAATCATTTGGATAAAAATAGAAAATATAACCTAGCTATTTTAGAATATTTTCACACTTGAAGAGTAAAAATAGCATAGTCTGACCAAAATATCAATCAAATTTGAAACATAGATAAATAGCAAACCAATAAAATGTCGGCCAATTTAGAAAGCTCACGCGTGCCGACATGTTTGCAACGTGCGCGAAAACAGTCACAGAATAGGCACAACACGTTATAACGCTATGAACGTCACAAAATATACCGATAGAATGCAAAAATGAAATGTTTATACTGATGTTAAAGAGGTCTTTATCGAATTTGTTATGTGTTTGTCCGTGCGAGGTCAACAATTGTGCAATATTATAACCTATATAACTGACCTACGTCCATCAGCAATTTTTGTTTTGCATCATGTTAGTCATTTAATGATACATCAGAAACATAGCAATTATATTTATACTATAGATAAAACGATATATCTGTATATTTAGGGAACTGATGTCAATAAAATTTGAGGGTAAACACGAGTCTATTTATACCCTTATGTAAAACTCCATTAACAAATCATGTGGCAAGTTGCATGACTCGAGAGTTTAAAACGTTAACAGGTGGCCAAGATAAGGGTAAGCATCTGTTAAAAACAATGGCAACTCAGTCATAGGCTTGTGATAGGTATTATATATATATATATATATATATATATATATATATATATATATATATATATATATATATATATATATATATATATATATATCTAAAACATAAAACATTGGACTTTTGAGACCGCCTCGGTGGCTCAGTGGTAGAGTGTCCGCTTTGACGCATTTTACGTTTTGTGAATAAATATGACTGGCAAGCATATACTGATATATGTTTTATCTTCAAGTCTAGCAAACTACATGATTCTTAGGCCTATTAAAATGCCAAAAATATCTACAGTTTATGAAACCAAGAAATCTTCAAAGCTTCAAAAAATTCCAACAAGAAATAACTTAAAAATTATTCAAATGTATATGTCAAAAAACTTTTCCTAGATCAGCAAATATTAATTTCGGTAACATTTTTTCTTTTTTCGTCTAACCAAACTAAGGGGAAACAACTCAATACTAATGTCTTTTTCTAGCATTCATATTGAGGTTAAACTGAAACGGAAAAAGTGTTTTATTCACATTTGTTTAGTATATCACAGAACAGAGACCTTAATGATTCTATTTTTTGGGTGTTTACTATTTTTTCTTACAATAATAACTGTTAAAATGGTCAATTAATCTTTGTATATTAATGAACTATCAACGACGTTGACAGGGTTTGTCGTGTAAATAACAGTTAAACCGACATATTCCAGTCCAATATATGCAACATTTCGGTACAAGGGGTCAACATTAGGCCATATCAAGGCCATTAACAGAGAAAAAAACCTATAAAACAAAAACCATATACACAAATGTATTAAAACAGACCAAATTCTTTCTTTTACGTTTAAAACAATATTTTCTTCATGTATAGAATTATTACATATAATTTATGAAACATACTAGCAATATATTTAGTTTCTTTTGTAGAAATCTGGAGATAGCCTACCCCCCCCCCCCCCAAAAAAAAAAAAAAAAAAAAAAAAAAAAAAAAGCAATTATTTTTATTTTTTTTTTTTACAACACAAAATTTATTAGGGTCAATTTACAACAAAAAATTTATTAGGGTCAATTAGTCTAATTTTAGCTGATAATTGTATCTTACATTTTGCTAAGCAATTTTTTTTTCATAAATGACTTATGAAAACGTATGAACAAAGTGTGTGATTTACATCATATGTATAGCTATGATTAGCCCATCAACTTTTTCATTTTGGAATCATGATTCTCAGGAAGGAAAGGTGTTAATTAAAAGTACTGCACCGCCCTTTTACACTCTTGCGTTAGGTTTCTGGTCTCACAAAAATGTACCACTGCGGTAGCTCAGTTGGTAGAGTGCTCACTCCGTAAGTGGGAGGTCGTTGGTTCGAACCTGGCCGGGTCTGACCCAAGACTTGAAAGTGGGTAGTGATTGTTCTTTCGCCAAACACTCGGCATTACGAAATGAAAGTCACGGTTCTTTCGGATGGGAACTAAAAATAAACGAGGTCCCATGTCACGGCGTGGCACGATAAAGAACCTCTGCTGTATGTTGCCATCAGCGCAACGCAGCAGGCAATATTTCTGCACTTTCGCCTATAGCTGGCGACGTCTCGATATAAGTGAAATATTCTTGACTGGGACGTTAGACACCATTACTCAACTCAACACAAAAAAATGTCCATATTTGTTAATTAACTGCTTTATACTTATACAAATGCCCCGGATACATCAATCTTATACAGGACAAAGCTTTCATCACAAAATTTTCCGTAGACGTCTATCTAACCTGTGTAAATTCTTTCATATTTCTGTCTAAATCTACATGTATACTACAAGTATCTTTAAATCTTTATCAAATCTATGAACATATTTTTTTTCAAAAATCTATATAAATGAAATTCATTAACGTTCAACTACGATTTTTTCACGTTCGATTTTTCTGCGTAAAAGCGATAGCGTATCAAAGCGCGGAAAAGAAAACTTTCGAGAATACTTTATTTAATATGGTGTACTTGTATTTTTACTGGATTTATCAAACGACTTAGAAATAGAATACGCAAATATGACAAACTCAGAAAGAAACTTACCATTTTTTTCCATTTACATATTTTCATTAGTAGGGTTGAACACAAGATTTATCGCGATGCTTTTGGTTGTAAAAGAAAAGAAAACGCGATTTTTTATACGTTAACTTATAAATCGCGTCTGTTAAATCTACAAATATCTATCTCTTTTAAACACATAAATTTAAACCAAAAGCAAACTATTGCAATATATTTTTAAAATTAAATAGCTGACAAAATTTTATAGCTTTTGAATAAATGTCTGTATTAAACTTCAAAAGTAAAGTTGTTCAGAAAAGCTCCTAAATTTAAAACCTTATAAAGTATAACCTTTGAGCACAATATGTCTTGTAGAAGTTCCTCCTTGAAAACAACCATTTGTCTTGACTATATTCTTCAGGTTCTCCAAATAAATAAATATGAACATATAGTCAGTCATAAGTTAAGCACCACTCGAAAGCATTTTATAAAGTATTTTTATTGGCAATACAATTATTTTTTATATAGTTTATAGTGGAATCTTTTGAGATGTACCTGCAAAGTTAATGATCAGTAGGGGGATTTGTAGGAGTAAGCCATAAATTATTCGCCACATCTAATTTTATAAATGTAAAAGTCTGCGAAATATAAAGATTTGATGATTTTATATGAAAGAAGGTAATTCAAAAGAAATTTTCTGATTAGTTGTAAATGAAAAATGATAAAATGTTTATTTATTTATTTATTTATTTATTTATTTATTTATTTATTTATTTATTTATTCATTCATTCATTCATTCATTCATTCATTCATTCATTTATTTATTTATTTATATATTTATTTATTTATTTTATTTTATTTTATTTTATTTTTTATTTTATTTTATTTATTTATTTATTTATTTATTTATTTTATTTATTGTTTGGTTTAAAATGTTAAGTTGCCTCGTTTAGGGTCAACATTATCAAAAAGCAAATTTTACGGTCAAAATTAGAATTTTCTGAATGTGTCAAAATTTGTACAATAAACAGATGTTAGTTTAACTACATGTAAAAAGCAAACGGAAATCTTTGGTGTATTGTTTACAAACTGAGTAAAAGCTCATTTAAAAACAGAGAAATTGAATAAAAGGGTGATCTTTAAAAGAGGGGTGGTTTGGTATTCGTCAAAAGCGAGTATTATTATTATTATTATTATTATTATTATTATTATTATTATTATTATCATCATCATTATTTTTTTCTTCTTCTTGAGTGATTAATTACACTCTCAAAATCCTGTTGCACGTGTTTGATTAATTTTAATTTTTCTTTTAAAAAAGTCCGTATTTCTAATGGGTTTTTACAACATGTTTTGAATTGGTATGATATAAAAGTTACCACCAACAAAATAAAAATTAGGCTTCATTGAAGTACGTGTACCTATGCATATCTGAAAAAGACAGTGCGCAAGCGCTTCTCAAAGACGATCAACGTTCCCTGTTAAAAATTTGTGCCTAATGATATACATCAAATACTGCACTAAAGTGTAAATAAACCTAGCACATCAATTAAATGTTATAATCAATTATTTTTAAGTCCAGAAAAGTGTGCATTCATGGATAGATCGCTAGTTGTATATATAATAAACTGGATTGGTTGTAAACTCTACCGAATTTTAACTTCATCATTCTATATCATTTTTAATTGATCCGGTGTTCGTCCAAAACCTTAAGTTAATGAATTGGAAACCCCGGATTATTTATTTTTTCTTTCTGACTTGTTTCAGTGTGTGTGTGTGTGTGTGTGTGTGTGTGTGTGTGTGTGTGTGTGTTTTATTATTTATTACTTTATTATTATTGTTGTTGTTGTTGTTGTTATCGTTGATGTTGTAAACATTACATGGTTTTAGCTACATGGTTTTATATATATCATACTTCTGATTCCAATAAGACATATATGACGGGTTGTTTTCGCTTAGATTAGAAAGCCGTGTTAGCTTTACATTATCAACAACTAAATCAAGTACAGTTTTACAAAAACTGACTGAAATTTAGTTGACATCTCAAGACTGACAAGAATAGATAAAATGACACACAAAGAATAGAAAGTAGCAGATGTCTCAGGTCGGAAACAGAATCAAGTGAAATATCTACATGTTTTTTTATATAAATGACTAATACCGACAAATAAAAAATTAACGTTTTACTCCATAAACACGAAATAATTTTAATATAGACTTTTAAACAACACTGCCTAGGTGCCAAGAATAGTAAGATATTTTATTAAGCCCAAAAAACTATAAATCCCATTCTTGTAGAAGAGAATATAACAAACTGTTACTGTAATGTCTTTTAAATATCCAGAGTCATCATAAACACGCAAAACAATTTTGTTTAATTTCTAAAATTTCGAAAATGGATGAACAGATTGGGTTGTTGGTTACTATTTGCTTCACAGCTGTTCCATTACACTTTTCAATTGACACTTCTATATTCTTTTAGTATCCAACGTATTTTGCTTTCTTTGCAACATTGTTTTAAAAAGGCATTATCTAAAAATCTTAAGATCGTTGCATCAGTGTATCAATAATCCGGGACCTTTGCTTCATAAAGTTAAACATTTACTTGTCTCAATTTTTACAAGAACCTTTCATTAAATTTATAAAAAAAAACATTTACTGGTATAATATGCAAATAAATGATGTGAAACAATCTATTGTAAAAAAACACAAAAAAAAAAACGAGCCATTGTTTTAAATAGACCATTTGCCAATTAAATGTTCCGAGTCATCGTGAATCATTTTCCTATTTAGATATTACAATGACGGGGGACAAAACCTCTGAATTTTCGGGGTTTTTTTTCGTACAAAGGCACTGTTTTTACCAAGTGTAATTTCTATGTTGTCATTTTATTTAAAGTTTACCAGACAAGCCTAAATACATTTGAGACATTATATGCAAAATAAAATGGTTTAAATGATGAAAATCTTATTTTTAGCTTTTTGTTTGCCAAGAGAAGTCATGCTTAATGGAACGAAAAACCCCGAGAACTGTCCGGTCAAGTTGTAAAATCTTAATAGAAAACAGATTCATATTTCGGTCGGAATTTTAATTGGAAAATCCAGTATTCGAAAATAAAGTATGTTGTTGTTTGTCGCTGAATCAGAAATGATCAAACATCTACAAACATGAACAAAGACGAAAGATAAACATTTTGTTCCAGCATTCGTTGCTATAACCATGTTTCCAATTTTCCAATATTTTTTTTTTTTTTTTTTTTTTTTTTTTTTTTTTTTTTTTTTTTTTTTTTGTTGTTGAAAAAATAGGATTTTTTCTTTAGTTTGCCAGAAAACAAAATGGAATGCTTAACTTTGCACTGGTAAAAGAGAGAGAGAGAGAGAGATTACAGAATTTATCAGAAAACTTAAGACTAAAAATCCATGTAATATAAATGTTATCCTAAACAAGTTTGGTAAAACAAATTATCTCGTTCACCGAAAAAATAATATCTAGTCATAATGCATATTCATTGTCTTAAGTAAAACGACCATGATATAAATTAATCTGTCAGTGTGTAATTTGTTAAAAACAAAACAATAAAATAAATATGAAGAATTTATCTTCGAGACCACCATGATACCTGTGTAAAATTAACTGCATGTTTAAAAGTCAAAACTCAATCATTCATTTACATTACAAATTATTTAAAATTATACATTTTATTATAATTCTTGTTGGTACAAAGTTTTATTTTGTTGTCCGAAACACAGTTTTAAGTAGCATCCATTGACTAAAATAACACTGATATGTGACTCATTCGTTTTACCTGCATTTTTTTCGTCTAAGGTCTAAGAAAGATAACTTCTATCAACGCGTAATAAAGAAGCTCGAAGAAAAGGTCTATGTTTATTCCAATTTCAGTGACGCAAAGCGACAAAAGAGTATAATCCCTTTCCGTTTTGGTACTAAAACGTCGACCAATCGCAAGATTATTCAGTCATATGTGCCAGTATCCATTTATTTTGCAGCTTGGGTGGACTTAAGTATGTTATATGAAATCTAAAGCTCAAAGAGGTATCACAAATACCGACTGTGGCTTATATTGACAACTTTTAAATCACCTAACTGTGACGTCAAGCGCATGTGAGATACACATTTCTCACAAACGGGAAAACCCTATCTCACATGAGCAGATATGGAAGAAATATGTGTCCCGTCCGACTAGCTGCCGTTGGGACATATATGTCCCATAGATCTATATAAGAATATTGATGTTTTAATTGTTGTTTTTTCCATAACGTGATACTCTTATGTCAGTTTATAATTGTTCAAAATCTATTTGACATCCGTCAACGGAATTTTCACCTGAAATTAGACATCATAGGTGACGTTGGTAGCAATTTTTGACGTCATAATTAATATAACGCAGGGTGGACTCGGAATATTTATGGAATGGCGGAACAAATGATTCGACTTTGTTTTCAACAGCAGGAAGAAAGGTTTGGTCCTTGGTCTGTGTATAGTTATGATGATTACGAGATGCCCCATACTCCTTTAGAATTTTCTTCAAATTATGGCATAGTGTCACCCCCTGGTTTCCATGCAAGACCAATTGAATACTTTAGAAAAATGATCACTGATCCAGACACGGATATTTCTGTTATTGATATTCTTACGACAGAAACAAATAGATATGCACGATCTATAAATAATGTAGTTTTAGAAAGAAATTATCGTTTGACAGATTGGCATGACGTCAATAATACTGAAATGGAAGCATTTTTAGGTCTGTTATTGGGGATGGGTATTGTAAAGAAACCCAAATTGAGTCTTAATTGAGACTGGAATAAAAGCTCAAAAACAGAATTAAAACATACATGCGGGTATTCAAAATTTATGTCTAGAAATAGATTCCAAAATATACTACACTTTTTACATTGTAATGATAACGAGCTGCAGATGCCTAGAAATTCACCCGATTATGATCCAGCATATAAAATACGGCCTATACTAGACATTATGAATAAAACTTTCAGTAGAAGCTATAAGTTAGCCAGAGATTTAACCATTGGCGAATATATGGTGGGTTTCAAAGGTCGCCATCACTTGGTTCGGTACCTGCCGGCTAAAAAAAGTCACCGCTGGGGCGCAAATTATTCATATTGGCGGAATCAGATACCGGATATAGTTACAGTATTAAAGTATATGCAGGTATGCCAATTTTCAATTATATTGTCGATACATGTATACGTATAAAGGAACAATTTTTTTAAAGTTTTTATTTGTATTCAATCAATTTCGATATCAATAAATGAATGAAATTTAGCTCAAATTTTGCCTTGAAAAAAGAATATAAGTATTGTCACAATAATACAGACGAAGATGTTATCTTAGAGATGCAGAAAGTTCGGTTGGTTATACGTCGTATCACTTCGCATCAACAATTATCAGTCTATATTATCGATGATCTCAAACGATACAAACATCTTGTAAACACTCTAGAAGCAAAATATATTGAGTAATCCTCATCAGATTTGTACAAAATTATCTTATTTTTTTATAAGCTGGGTAAAAAAGTAGGCCATTGGTTTTAATCTATTGAATAACATCCAAGATTATTTTATCTATATCAATATTGTTTACAAATAGTATATACTGGGCAACGTTAAGATTATACTGACAAGGTAACCAAAAAGGTCCACAACAAAACGATTCAGTTTCGGAATCAAAGTGATAGGACTATTTTCTTACTTAAGTAAAATTTTAACACTTTCATCACATTGATGAACATGTGTTTATAATCTGTGATCCATACATGCTTCATTTTACAGCTACAGTCTTGTATTTTTCACTTTACTTTATTCTATAAGGAAAACGTCCTCGGATTTGTCATAATTTATTCAGATGTAATACCTACGTAACTGGAACAATAAGAGTTCAAAGAAAAGGTCTACCTCATAGTTTCCGATCTATTAACCTCCAGAAGGGTCAAATGGCAATATATAAGAAGAAGATGGGAGGTGTGGATTTGAACGACAAACATCTGCAGACATATTGTCCTGAAATGAGATCGGTAAAACTATGGAAGAAGATGTTGGTAAACCTTTTGCTGCGAGCTATGGGTACTTTGTTACAATAATTTAACTTCAGACATCCATGATAACTTTTAGCGAATTAAACTATTTTTTAAAATTCGAAAAGATAAAGTAAACGTAAATGTATTGCATAACTGAAGAAAAACAGAATGAAAATTATTTAATTTTTTTCAATGTTGAATTTAATGAGAAATTAAGATAATTTTTTATTGTAAATAAAATCTCTTTATCTTATATTACAGTTAATGCTTACATAATCTACCAACAGAATGGAATTTTGCGTACAAAATGTGGACGATTGATATTCCACTTATCTGTGTACAGAGACATGGTCGGTGACCAAAACCTATGAGAATTTACAGAGCACCACAGACAAACATAACAAGACTAACAGAGAGACATTTCATAGATTATATACCTGGTAAGTGTATATCTTCTTAAGATCCTAGATGATTTATTTTATCACTAATTTTCTAAATTTTAATAAAGAGAACATCAAACACGAGTATTTTCAGAAATATCTACATACAATATTCTTTTATCCTTAATAAATATGTGTTAGAGAGAGAGAGAGAGAGAGAGAGAGAGAGAGAGAGAGAGAGAGAGAGAGATCATTACTTCAGTAGACAAAAGTCCATGAGTAGACAGTAAATGGTTATAGATTTTTCACCAAGAGAACGTGTTAAATAATAAATATATTAATTATATTATTGCTGTAATAAATCATATTTTTTTCAGGTTAAATTCTTTTAAGAATTGAATCTAATTTCATAAGAATATGACTTCACCGGACAGTGTCACACTGCGTAATTTTTGTAATGTCTCATTATCACTTTACACAAATAAAGTTAAAATAAAAATAGAATAACTAAAATAAAACCTAATATTTACAACAACATATCTTTTTTAAAAGTGAAGAAAGTTTTACGAAAATCAGACGATAAATAAGATGGTCAACAAAAGTTTAATTTTTACAAAAAATCGTCGAGAATAACAAGTGCGACAGATGAAATCTAATCGATGATGCAACGTAACTATGACGTCACGGCTATTCGTTGTTGTTTTTCGAATCTTCCACGGCAGCAAGAAGGTTAAGTGTTGCGATAAAGAAATGAATCTTTGCTGAATTGCATGCAGTTAGCAATATGTATCAGTAACGGATTGAAGGAAGGTTGCAGGGGCCGCAACCCCCTTTGGAATTGAGAGAGAGACAGAGAGAGAGAGAGAGAGAGAGCGAGAGAGAGAGAGATGGCCAAAAAATCCCGTGACATATTAAAAATTTGCTCTTTGCTCTCCCTTGTGACTTAACCATTGGCGCTCCCAATATTTCATAATAATTACAAACTTCACGTTGTTACACGATTTAGAGCAATTTCATTGGTCGTTTTCATGTCAAATGACGTTGTTATTTTCCAATAACAACGTTTTCTACCGGAACTACTTTCGACCAGTTTCGGGGATTTACCCATCTTTGAGACCTATTAATAGAAGTTATTTTCAAATTGTAAACAAATGGGAATGTCTTCGAGATCGGCAAATATTCCACCTAAAAACATTAAAATCATTTTTTAGATTAAATTTGGCAAAAAATTATTCAACTTGACATGTTCAGATATTTTTTCACCAAAATATTCAAGACTATTAAATATTTATTTATGAAATATTTTTATCTCTTTGTAATTCAGTCGCGGAGAATCCCTTTTGTGCACCCCTTAAAAATCCAAGTCAAATAAATTTTGTTACACACCTCAACCAATTTCTAAACGCCTGTTTTCCGAATTTATGCAAAAAATATCAAAAAATTATTATTGAAATCAAGAATACACTGCACATCGCCCGAGAGCCACAACCATATCTATGCTTAGAGTGATGCTGAATTTCAGTTACGCATCATCATGCTTATGTCAGGTCACAGAAACGAGGCCTCAGTTTACAGCTATAATAGGGACTGTTCTGTTCAAAGAAGAAAAATATCAGTGATACCCTCTCGGGTAACGTCCAGTCTAATGCACCCCATACCGCTTGTTTTACTTCCACGTCTATGATCAGCCATTACAGCTACCGCCGATGTCATCATTAAACGAAATCCTTTCGTCTCGCTCCCTGCCCATAGTTGGCAAAAATTCGCTTTTAACCAAGAAAACATTAATTCCATTTCATTATTTGGTTCCACGGTTTTTAAAACACTGTTCATTCAGTTTTCTTTTGTTATGGGAAACGTCAACCTGCTAAGTTGACACACGTGTCCTACAAACGTATAATAGTCGTACGTTGTTGTTGGTAAATGTGTTGTCACGAGACATAATATAGTTACCTTTTTTATCAAAGGATTTAATTGTATTATCATTTATATGTTGACTGAAATTAACAAGAAAATTAATAAAATGATATCAATTTAAAACCTTTCTTCAGTTTTTTACAAGACATTTTATCGTCTTTTAAAGGTAACATTTAATGTATTATTACGCCGCGACGTTGTAACATCGATTTTCTGAAAATCAGCTCATCAGTTCAGAAATGTAGGTCAGCTTAAAAAACTGTTTAATTTCGGGTTTGTGATTATAAGAATTAAATTTCACTTCTTACGTTGTTATCGGGGTGTAACAACGTGAAAATTATTACAAATTATGCGTATACCCGCTTCGCTACGCTACGCAGTTTTACACAATTTGTAATAATTTTCACGTTGTTACACCCCGATAACAACGTAAAAAGTGAAATTCAATTCTTAAATAAAATTCTTAATCCCTCCTTTTTATAAATTCTGGAACCGCCCCTGTGCAAAGCCATCGAGAGAACAACACAACATTACGAAACATCAATTTATCTACTATTGAAGTCATTGTGTTCTCACAGCAAAAGATGTTAAAAAAAATTAAAAAATCTTAACGAACTTGAATAAAATTGTTTATTTGTTCTTACTTAAGTCTTGTTGTAACAGAAAATTACAATGCGATGCGCATCCGCAATTACAACAAAATACCTTTACACAGTGCACAGTGTAAAACGTTGTCGTTATAGTTACATATTGAAAATTCAGGCAAATAGTTATGGACATAAGACGTTTTACGTCACCTCCCAATAGCGACAAAGGTTTTCCTTTTACAGAAATACTTAATGATAATCCAGAATGTACAGGGCTTTTTTTTAAATTACAACTAGGCTAATATCAAACGTTCTCTAAATTCAAAATTATACTTTCTACTTTATGCTTAGCATAATTTATTGTCACAAACACAGTGATTCCGTGATGTCACCCATTCTTTTTAATGTTATCGCCATAATCGATTGTGTTTACTGTTTCGAATAATGACAAAGCAGATAATTACTAAATGGTTTCAAATTTAATCACATAATTACCATCAAATACAAATGAACATTATAAAAAAAATAACATCAAAATACAGTTATTTAAAATATTATATTGTAAACCAGTATAGAGGATACTAAATATACATATATATAAAGAAAGACGTTTATTTGTTGCATTAAAAATAACATTAATACTGAACAACTTTAAGGAAATTAGAAGAACAGGAAATAAAACAGACAACTACCAGTATAACTAAGGAAAAAGAACTTAGGAATGAAGCTCAGAGCAGACCGAAAATTGGTTGTAAAATGGCACGACATACAAGAATTTACAACGTAATATGACGGCCCAAAAAATCAGCTTACGTAGCCGATACAATCCATTAAAGTTGTATCGAACATCTATGAGTACGAAAACAGTTGCTCTGATAAGCAATTAACATTATTTTTTTCAGTAAAGCTATAACTTACCACTGTATGGCAGAGTGATAGACACTTTGTTATATATAATTAAGAAAAATCACTCGATATTTTAATTAAGAAAGTGATGTCATTTAAAATTCTGGCGTTACCAAATGTCTTTCAGTTAATTAAGAACAAAGTACTTAAGGGTTGAAAAATGGCAAGACAAACAAGGATTTACAATGTAACATAAAATGACAGCACGTAATGACTGCTTACGTAGCCAAACAATCAATATAATTTTCATCAAACATCTAGTATTACTGTTTCGAATAATAACAAGACAGATGAAATACAAATAATCAAATGAAATCAAGTAATGAAAAAACATCAAATACGGATATTTAAATTATTATATTGTAAACCAGTATAAAGGGTACTAAAGATATATAAAGAAAAACGTTGATTTGTTGCATTTGTTGAAGTTTAAAATAACATTAATACAAAACAACTATAAAGAAATTTGACAATCACACAAACACAAAATAAGACAGACAAACACAAGTAGTACCAAATGTCTTGGAAATTAATTAAAGACAAAGTACTAAAAACTGAAACTTGGAGCAGACCGAAAAACTAGTTGTTAAATGGCACGACTTACAATAATTTACAACGTTACCAAATTTGACGGCAAAAAAATCAGATAACGTAGCCTATGCCATCCATAAAATTTTCATCAAACTTCTATGATTACGGAAACAGTTGCTCTGATGAAACAATTTCAATTATTTTTCAATAAAACTGTAAAATATTGAATACCGATTTGTGGTGATCTTTCCACTGTATGGCAGAGAGATAGACCCTGATTCTTTGGTATTTGAAATCGAGAAAAATGCATTGGATATTTTAATCAAGAAACTAATGTCCTTTTAAACCTGGCCTTACCAAATCCCTTTCAGTTAATAAAGGACAAAGTATTTAAAACTAAAACTCAGAACACATCGTAAAAATGATTGTATAATGGCACGGCATACAAGAAATTACAACGTTACGAAATATGACGGCATAAAATGACCTGCTTACGTAGCCGTACAATCCATAAAATTTTCATCGTACATCTCTGATTACTTTTTTGAATAATGAAACACCAGATCATTGCTTATATTGATAGACAAATACAAATAATCAAATTCAATCAAATAATAAAATAACATCAAATACAGATATTTAAAATATATTGTAAACCAGTATAAATGATATTTAGGATATACATGTATAAAGAAAGACGTTGATTTGTTGCATTTAAAAATAACATCAATTCTAAACAACTATAAGAAAATTCGACAAACAGAGAAAACATTTGACAGACAACCACCAGTATTACAACATGTCTTAAAATAAATGAAAGACAAAGTACTTATAACTGAAATTCGGAACAGACCGAAAAATGGTTGCCAAATGACACGACATACAATAATTTACAACGTAACGTAATATGACGGCACATTAAATAAGTTTACGTAGCCGAAAAAGTCCATTTAATTTTTATTAATCATCTTTGATTAAGGAAACAGTTGCTCTGATATGCAATTCAGTAAAGCAATAAAATACTAACTTTTGAGTTGTGATGATCTTTCCCCAGTACAGACTGAAAGGCACTGGATCATTTGGTATTTAAAATCAAGAAAAATGCATTCGTTATTTGAATCAGAAAACTGATGCCACTTAAAATTCTGACCTTAATTAGTGCTGACTCTTTTTTAATCACAAAAATAATAATTCGATGTTAACATGTTTAAATATGCATACATAAAAATGTACAAAATCAAATTAAAAAAATATATAAAACAATTACGGTCTTAATTACGATTCAATCAAAGATATCTTTACCGAATAGATCAGAATGGATTCAGTAAATTTAAAGATTAAAAAAATAAATAAATTATATATATAAAAACATTGAAAAGTAATGCTGACTGTTTAACAAGTTTATCGTTTCTTTGGTGGAAACATTATTTTCTCAAGAGCCATGAACGGTGCTTCAAACGCCAATGATACAACAAAGGCGGTCATGAATGTCAGAGTCAAGTGACCAAGATATAAGTATATCTGCAAATAGAAATAAAAAACAAATATCCATTAAAATGAAATAATATAGAATAAAAATGATCCATATAACATAATACCAACACTAGATAAATGTTCATATGGAATTTCGCAAACAACTGACAGTTAGTGTCAAATCATCTACACAATTTGTGGAGCAGAAACCTATTAGAAATACAAGAATTCCATATTACTTGTCGCACACCTGCGCATAGGTTCAAAACTTCTTAAAGCCGCTTAATAGATAAGTCCCATAGTTATTGAGGTCTTTTTGACTTTGTTTCTTCTTAGGCCCCACAACCGAAACTTGTCAATAAAGCTTACTTTTACTGCTTAATGAATTTCTGAATAATTCAAAGAGCCTTTTTACAATTTCTAGGTTCAAATCCGATGTTTACTACATTACATATAAATTGGTTAAGGATGAGACATCTTAAATATCTAGGGTACAACTATCGTTTATCTATTTCTATAAATATAAAGTAATTTATACAAATTTTTAATTTTTGTCCTGAAGATGTTACATCTTATATGCATATAGTTAAAACTATTGCCTAAAGCCAAGATTTCGTCAAAGTAAAATTTTTCATAAGACTGTTATTTGCTGCTCTTTCGAAATTATTTTTAAAATACTCAACAGGTTCCCAACGCATTCCTATATAGAATCCCCTCTTTGCTGGAGTTAATCTGTGAACTCGCCATTTCAGACATAATATTGCCACGTATCCCAGTGTTTTTGAAGATGAATAAAACATAAACAATGTGACAGGGACAAGCCAAGACAGCCAACACAGGATCGACGTTAGGTCACATCTCATCTTACCCTATGACAAAACATTGCTCAATGGGCAGATATTAAATCTTGTTGTGTGAATGTACAAGTAGCCCGAGTAGGACAGAAGGAAGATGTCATAAATTAACCATGTGCGTTTTCAACATGGTATTTGGCGATTCTTTTGTTTTCTGGTTTCCTTATATCGTTTATATTATGGATATTTATTAGTGTTCAATCAAACGCAAGCATACACGTCCATGTTTAAATTCCAATCTCACAAGCAAAGTAAAAAATATGAAAACAGACAATTGAGGTTTAACACTATACTGGATAGGAGAGATCGGGTACACCTGCTGTTTATCTAGCTACAAGCAGAAGCCATACTTACTATATCTAGATCAGAAAGATAAACTAAAGATCTCTTTGAATAAACACAGATCATCATAACAATTGGATGGACAAGGTAGGCTGCGTAAGATAATCTAGATAATGGCATGATGCCTTCCCAGGATAAAATGGAGTTAACCACACCTAAAAAATAAAATGTAGATAGTTTTATTTAAGAATTGACTGTCATTTTTTCCTGGTTCATTCCTTGATAACCCAGGAAAAAATGACAGTCAATTCTTATATTTATAATATTTTTCATAACATTCTTTTTACAAACTTCTCGAATGCGTCATACAAATAAGAAAGAAAAACCGGTATATACCGAATCTGTCGGCATTGTAAACATTCTGGGAACAGCCAATATGTCAATCAAAATAATTCCCGACTTCTCACTGATTTTGTGACGTAATAGACGGCTTAAAAATAGTACGCTGGAAACAAAAGAACATTTCATACAATTTTATTCGAATAGACAAACAAAGTTATAAATTCATATTGATTGTTTAATTACAGCTATTAAACGTTGAATTTGTCAAAAATTCCGATTGTATGGATGACAGGGTATTGGAAACACCAATGCACGACGTTTTGTTGGACTGGGTTGTGCACAGGTCCGAGCATGGAACCATCACGTGATTATCAGTTGCTGGTAGAGAAGAAGAAGCATGGTCAGATGCAGAGGGAATTACGGCAGAAGTATTACCAGTGACAGTTGATGAAAGAAGCGTCGCTGCGAACTTAAAGCATGTTTTTGCATGGTCGAACAGTCGCGAGAGTAGCTCCTGGCAGAAGCCTCATTACGACGACCGCTCATAAACATTATCTGTCTGGTCTCAATACCGGCATCGCTCATAGCTTGTATGGTAGTGGCCCGCAAGCAGTGTGCCGTGTAGCGTTTAGAACACCCTGACGATGCAAATATTTTAAGTATACAATAAAAATCGAAACAAATATTTTATTTATTTATTTATTTATTTAAAATTCAATATTTTTTCTTTCATTTTCAATGTATATTTAATTAAATAACACTATAAAATGTGATGGCTTGAATGTTAAAAATAGATTGATAAAAGTAGGTCACGGGAATTGCCTAATGTTCTAGATTTTTTACAATGAGTTCATCATAGGAATTCAATAGGTATTGTAAATATTTTTTATTTTTTGAAAAAATGTTTATTTTGCTTTAACGTGAAAAAACTTGAAAAAAGAAGGAAATATCGAAGTATGTACGTGGTTTTGTGAGATAAAAACAGATAGCTAAAAATAGGTCAGTTAGGGAAAAACCAGAATTGGTATTCATGCGCGATGTAAAAAACCGATGTTTATGCGAATAATGAAAACAAAAATCAATCTGGGTTCAACGTAGAAATTATTTTTCTATTGTAAATATTTAAATATGACTTCGTTGTTTAAATAAATAAAATATACGTGTATGTATTCTAATCATTATGAACAAAGATTGAACGGTTGTGCCTTGACGTAAAAATGAATGTTATGTAAACCGGTTTAACACAAATTCATATTATCATCCAATCTTTATCTAATGAGAATTAAATCATGTCCTTTATTTTTCATAGAAATTGACAAAAAAATATTTTATAACTTCAAGTACATGTTAGTGCTTATTTTTATTCATTTTAAATGACAAAATGTCTGGTGAACCCGGAAGATATTTAAGCCACATCGTCTTTAGCTATCTCAGGTGTATAATCGTTTGATCTAGGTGCTTTGTACAATAATGAATACTACAACTACTGTAAAATAACAAATTTTCTTGCTTAAGTGAAAGCCACGAAATTAAATGTCAAGGATTTTTTTTAATTACTAAAGCACCCAATTGGATTTATTTTCGCAAAACTCACTTCAACATAATTTCTCCCTTAGGAATTTTTTAATTGGCAAAATCACGAAACATTTATAGAAGAATATGAAAAATTCTTCGGTTTTACCGGAAACCAGAAATGACCCTTGTTTCAGGGAAAATAATGTATTGCTTATATAAATATACCATTTAACAAAATTTTCAGCCGCCTTAATTTTTGAAATTTATTTAAAACTAAGGTCTGTTTCCTCATGCAAAGCATTCCTTAGCTGGATTTGGATTCATATAATTTTGGAACTTTAGATTAATTATTTTTCAACTTTTTGGCTTATGTTTTTATCTATCAAACCTTTCGGCCCTTAGTGTCACTGATGAGGAATGATTTTCCGAAATGTGCACATATGGCACATCAAAATTTAGCAGGTATTTGTTATATATTCATACATAATAAAATGGGTAATTTTCTTTCAGTTACTCAAGGAATTGTTAAGTTCGTGTATTTACAATAATGCATACACTTCATGACACTGATTCCCGAGATCTGTATTCTTATTGGTTAGGCTTATTTTTTTATCTTGAGTCAAAGATATGTTCGTCAATAAGTAATTATCATTATTCCAGGTAAATTAAAAACAACAACAAAATAGGTTGTCAAACTTACCACCCCTTCCATTATGACAGGCAAAAATAACCCATGCAACACAAGCAGCCCACAATGGTCTACCAAGTGCTTCATATGCTGACCGCCATTCTCGTGACCATGGGGTTCCTCCCTCTTGATTTTCTGAATACGTGCAGTACACCAATCCAAGACCTAATGCTACTGCTATTGCCCAGCCGAGTAATGCTAGTTTCTGAAAATTAATAATGATATGGTAAAAAAATTAATATTTCTCAGAAATTTTGTATTGATAGATTTCACTAGATGTACCTGTATGGTTGATTCTGATACCGTTGGTTTACAAGAATAGTGAAAATGTTTTTGCACATTCCTACTGGAAATAGAAGTTCCGCTCAAGGAATTGTGGGTAACAGGGTTGTATAGGTGTATCAAAACATTTTTTTTCTTTTTCATGTCGTATGCTAAAACTTAACCTTACTTCGTACTTATGTCGTTACAGTTATTTCAGTAAGGCACTCACTCGAATTTTGTCACAAACAAATTGACGTTTTAGCATACTTTATAGTTATAATTAACATAAACAATAATAATATTACCCTGCTGAATTCCTTCTTTTGTCTTTTATACATTATTATTCCGGTTAGTAAACCAATACAAAATGCTGCCACACGACACCATGGTGCAATGTAAACATTCTTCCAAAATGCTCCACCATCCGACTTAAATCTAGAAATATAGAATAAGAATTATTATGATTTTCTATGTATTACCATATAGAAAAATTAATCAAATTAATCTTTTGACACCGGTTCTTTAGAAGCACGTAAAAATACAAACGAAGAACATAAGAAGTGAAGGAGAAACAAGGCTGTACAGTGTGTTTTCAAATGTAAAATTTTACCATAATTCTATGCTGTATTGATTTTTTGTTCAAAACAAATGCAATGTATTCTAATTAATTCAAACACTCTTATTGAAAACAAATCTGGGTAATTGTCATAATATGAATGACTTTGGTACAATTATGCATATTGATAAAAATAACACTTAACGTGAAATATCAAAACATGGTTGGAAATGGATAGGCAAAAGAACTCGCAGATAGTAACAAGGCCGAAATGTTAGTTATGAATTATTTTTGCCAGGCTTAGACAGACAATTATATTATATACTTTACTTACGTTAGAAAGCTTCCATTATAAATATGTTCCTTCCATCCAGCTAATGCAATACCAGCAGACATAAGAAGGAATATTAACACAGATCCAAGTGGAATTGACCTAAACAAAATAAAGTAAAATTTGATATGTGAAAAATTCATTTGTCAAGGTCATCTAGTTTATATCTAATTAAGAAAAACGTATAAATTAACATTTATGTTCGGGTAAACAGCTTTTCACTTATTTCGAAAATTTTGTAGTCATTATAAAAAAATAATTCACACTCACAAACATTTTGACATCTTTTAGATGTTAATATTTATGTTGTTTGAAGTCGTACCAGCACTTTTTCCAGCTATTTGAGTTAAAGTTTATCAATCTCTAAGAACAAGTCTGGATATTTGAGATGTGTTAAATAGTGTACATTGTATTAGTGCGCAAACAAGGCAACGTTAACGTGCTCGATCACAGAGTTAGTATAACGCAGACAAACATACAACTCCTCGAGATTTTTCTGACACAGGATAAACCAAAACTCTGCCCTTTTAATGTCGAGCGTTAAGCAAGGAAGAAGTATCCAAAACCTGAAAATGTTATGTACGACACGACCAGGGTTTGAACCAACAATTTTTACATGTGTATGCCCTCTGTTATAAATACTTTCTTTCTGCGAATGCGTACTTAAAGCGGCTTTTTCTTAAGGTGCTAGCTCACCGAGTCAGTATGCCAATGACATATAACACTGCCCAAGTCATATGATTTTGAGATTTTTGAAAGAGATTTTTACCTTGAATCTCATTGAAAGAATTCCAATTGTTATCGTTGCATATTTTTCTTTTTCAAGAAAAATGAAAAGGATTTGACTTTTAACGTTTTGACACGTTGTCATTAGTGGTCAATGATCAATACCCGATACATGTAGGAATCTATATGGAAAACGTTTAAGTCGCAATTTTCCGAGATTCCTCGACTTTTTCGTGATTTTCAATTCTGTAATTTACGAGCCAAATGTACCCACAAAGTTATTTTAAATCAATATACTTACCATGTCAGGAAAAATAGAAACACAATTGATACAGCATAAAACTGCATATCGTTCGCCAAAAACCACGACCATCCCATACACTAATAAAAAAACAATAATAAAAAAAGAATATAGTGCAATGAGGCAACACAAAAAACAAGGTACATTTGTACAAATGGTATTACGCGCAAACTAGAAATAATACATTTTGCCAATAACAAATGAAAACATGACGTTCTTACCATATCTTCAACATTGACTAGGTTGTTTACATATAAAAGGTTAGTCCACCAAGTTTTCTTACACAAATCGCCAGCCTCAGGAACCCATAACGGTCCACTTCCGACATAACGATAAAGACAGGCAAAAAACATCAAGACAGCCATGTACATCGGAGTCAGTCTGGAATACAGAAAAATATAACTAAACTGTTAATCATAGTAGCCATGGTAGCAATTCGAACTGAGCCAACCCCTATATCATAGATAAACTAACAACTTAACCTATTGCTCTATCCAGACAAATCTGTAAACGTCAACCAATAATCAACGGGCAATTGTGTATACAACACATAGCCTTAAGTTTGAAGCCTTACCATTGGTTAGATGACGTAAGCGTGCTAATAAAATATACAAGAAGGACAAAACATTATCAAAATTCTTCAAAATTCTACAAACGATTTATCTAATTTTTTTTAAAATATATCCTTAAAAGATATAGATACTCGCCTCCAAAATCTGTGGAAATAATAATGAATTATGTAGAATGATACGTTAGCCGCCTTCGGCTTTTTCATCAGCTTTTTAAGGTGCTTCACTTGTAGGTATGTCAGTAGTAAGCCACTGTAAATATAATTAACGTGTAATTAATACAGAAATTGGAGTTTTTAGTTTTTAGGCTTAAAGCCTTGCATGTTGCAAGACAAACGCAACATTTATTACATCATCTTTAACAAATACATTTGTATTTAATATTATATAATATTAATTATTATTTTTTAGCAGTGCGTATATGTTGCAACAAAAATGATCTTGCAACTTCATAAAAAAGTATAAGATCTTGTATGATCATCAAATCATGTTACTCATCTTTAATTTTTCTCATGTTCTATTAAAGTTTGCACGAATTTCACATATGATGCCTTTGAAATGACCAAAATAAATTTTAAGCGACCAGTGATTCATGCTGATTCATTGTTTATCGACATCCCATTATATAAAGCTACAACAATAATATTACGTCAAATATGACAAAAATGAAGATAATTAGAGTTTATCAGATTCATTTTCATAATTCTAGCTTTATTTATAAATTACATAACATACTGACCTTAGCATATAGAAAGTGTCAACAGAAAATCCAGCACCGTAAACGCCTTGAAATGTAAATCTCTTTAATATTTCAAAAGCATCGAGTGCGTTAACTGAAATTTAAAAAAGCAGTTTTAAGTCAAACATAAGAACTCCGATTATCAATGATCATAAAAAGCCATAAATAATTGATGCTTCTCAAATCCAATCGGATATGAAATAGACAGTTTGTCAATTATGTTAATTAATTAAAAAATAACGTATTATTGTTTTTAAAAGTATACTTCTTTAACCACTGAAAAGTAGTTTAAGCTGTTATTATTCCTCAATTGTTCCAAAACTACATTCTCATCGTTTCACTTTTTCACAGTTAGTTCTTTTCGCAAGACAAACGTCATTTAGCAACCCATAAACATGAAAGTAATCCATTTGCGAATCAATTGCTAAGTGAAAATATCAATTTCATGCTAATTATTGAAAAAAATACAGGAACATACAAGGTCAGCTAATTTTTGCAAAACGTATTTTATATTTTTGTTAAAAAATTCAAATTAAATCCGAATTAACCGCACCACCTTGAATTATTGAGGATACTTTATGTGTTAGAAATTAAAAATGTTTTCCTGAATATTCTACTTGAACAAGAACATGGCGTAAGATTAAACAAAAACCGTCTATGATGGTCCATTTTTTCGGGCGCAACACAATTCTTTCTTGATTTCTAGAGACTAAAAGGGGTCAGGCCAAGCAACGCCTTGGTTGACTTTGGGGGATCAACGGGTAGGTTTTAGTTTTAATGTTCATTCTTGAAGGTAGCATCTCGAACAAGGAGTTGAAAACGGTTAATTGGTTGGTTGGTTAAACCAAGTTTTAACGCCCTATAAGCAATTTTTCAGCTATTTGCGACAAAAGCAAGACAAGTATGTCTATGCATTTGGTAAGCTAGTGTGTATATAATCTTCCCTCTCGAACTATGGCGCATTCAGGACTTCTTTCCAAAATGTTTTAAAGAAATAATTTTATTTATTACCCCTGTGCAGTGGTTTTTCTAGAGATAAGTTTAGATTCAATCCAAAAATGTTTTAAAGATACGCACTCTTTTTTCGTTTATGCAAGAATATATCTGTCAGGTAAACGCACTCTTAAACGATCGAATTATTACATAATCTTGGTCAGATAACAGTTTGTTATCCAATGAGTTACCTGGATATTTATTAACCTTGTTAACCGATTTAAAGTGTGATTGCCCGATGAAGTGTTATTGGTGCATTTCTTTGTTGCTAATAAGAAGTAGTTGGAAAATATTTTTCGAAAATTGGCAAATGTTTGCTAAACATAAACTGTATTAAATATTTCTCAATTGCGTTTGAATAATTAAAAAATTATCTCTTATATAATGATCATTCTTTTGTTTGTACAATCAAAAAACGTGTAAAGGTTGCAGATTCGCAAATTTCATGTTTCGAACATTTTGAACATTTTCATAAAATTAGGTTGTTTTCTATGCAATCAAATCCTTTTTAGAATGCATTTTTTATAATGATTTTCCTGTAACGCCGCGTTATAACTTCATCGAAGACAATTATCGCCGAAAGACAGATAAGTTTCAAGATAACTTATGTTGTTTTCAAGCAGATATGTACTGATATGTTTAATGTCAATAACAGTAAGCTTAAGATTATTTAAAAACATCAAATTTTTACTTTTATAATGACACTTATCCAATACCTATATTTAAAATCTTCCAGTGTGTACGTGTTAGATAATACATACTTCAGTTTGATTGTAAGCTTTTATCTATGCCAGTATGCCAGGTAGCATGTTCAAATGCACTTTACCTGATCGAATTTCTTTTTACCTTTTTTCCTCGGTCATTAAGTTCAGGTAACCGTTTTATTCAAACGATAACAAGATAACAACGCTAAGTATATCTCAATCTCCTTATTCCGTGATATATATATATATATATATAGAGAGAGAGAGAGAGAGAGAGAGAGAGAGAGAGAGAGAGAGAGAGAGAGAAGGAGAGAGAGAGATGGTACTGACCAAAGTTATTACTTTACATAGAGAATAACATTATTTTGATAAAAGGCAAATGCCCAAAATACTGGTGTAACATATGTATATGTCATTTTTTAAATGTTCAATGCATCTGGTAGCACACAAAAATAGCCTGTGGATTTTTATATATCATTGATGAAGGCATAAGTGAATTGATAGCTTATAAAGATTCCATGATAAAGATGGTTCGGTTCCCAGGATTAGATGTCCAATTATAGTAGTAATCTTTATCTTTTTATTATTGGTAGATATGCGTAGAGCGACAAATGCTGTACTGCATTTTAAAAAGACGTTTAAAGTATTTCATGTTACAACTGTGGTTGCTAATTTATGTTCTGCGTTTAGAGAAAAAACCATTTCTTTAATCAATATGTTTTTTTTTACTTACCGATGGTCCAAGTCTCGTTAATACGAGATGCTAAGCCGTAATTGTAAGTATGCCCTAGAATAATCCAGCTGATACTCAAAAACCGTATACCATGGATGCAGTTAATGGAACCACCTCCAGAAGAGCCGGCCAAAATTTTAGGAGCGTTCGTCTTTACAGAAAATGCTTTAATTATTCTAGTCAAAAGGCCTGAAATAAAACGAAAAGGTAACTAATAAATCATAATAGTGGTACAAACTTATATTAATTTATTCATTTTTTTATTTATTATTTATTTATTACTTATTTGTTTATTTATTTTTGTTTGTTTGTTGATTGATTGATTGGTTTATTTATTTATTTATTTATTTATTTATTTATTTATTTATTTATTTATTTTGTGTAATTTATGTGGTTGTTGTTCAGTCTGCCGGACTACGATAAGTTGATGTCAATTAGAAAAGAAATTTGAACATTTGTTCCATAAGCAATAGGAAAGAATGCTTTGCAACACATGCAACACATAAATTACACACCCAAATAATTTGGTCAAGAATGTAAGCAACAGTGTGTCTATTTATCATAAAGGTTATGTATATTCAATTAAAAGCAATATTATCTACTTACTGTCTTTTACTTCCGAAATATATACCACATTGTTTCTGTTGTAGCTAGGTTCTTGTTTCTGATCGGAGTCTGCTACACTTTTGTCTTCTTCTACTTTGACAACAACTTTCTCCACTGAAACGCCATTGGACCCAGAGTAATCATTGCCGTCACGTGATGGAGGTATGTATACCGGGTTCTTTGACACGTCCTCTTTATGTGGCATATAACCACGAGGAAGGCCGTCCATCGTTTTTGAAGTCGATTCTTTCTCGTCAGAAACATATGCATGGTTGATAACTCCAACAGGTTTGTCCTTTGGGGTATAAGCTGTTCCATTTGTTTGTTTTTCATTCAAATCATATGACTTTGGTTCAGATGATTTAGATGACATTGCTGCTATAGTTTCGTTTCCTGTACCGAGTATCATGAGGAATAACACCACAGAGAAAATGACACTGAAATACAAGATATATATATCAAAATAACTTCATAGAAGCTGCAATGACGTTTTACTGACATCGCCAAAAAAGTATTTAAAAAAAACAAAATAAATTTAAAAAAATTAAAAAAAAAAAAAAAAGTAACAAAAATAACTTAATAACAAAAGGCTCTTGTGAATTCTTCATGACAACCATTGGTTTTTGTTGATGTTTATTATGCAGTAATTGTAAATTTAAAGATAACTTTTACAAGAAGTATATGTAACTATTTTCTAAATTCCGAAAAGACCAAACAAAGATTTTTGAATCTTTGTAACCTTTAACATTAACATCGCTGAACATTCTTTTACCAACCTTGCACAAAGTATCGACAAATAAATGGCTAAGGAAATGTAGGTAACAAATGGGCATTTAAAAAAGTTTTGCTGATCTCAAAATTTCAACACCTTTAAAGAAAATGCATATAGCAATGGCGAGAGCAATATACTATGCAAAGAAGGAAGGGAGAAAAAAGCAAACGTTACCGCGAACAAAGTTTGTACAAGTCACATTGCACGCGTTACACGTATGATCAAATTAACGTAAAGAGGAGGAAACCTTTTCACTTTTTTTTAAAACCAGAAGAAGAAGCATTTATTAAACACAATAATGGTAAACCAAAAATACTGGATGTGCATTAAGTTTTATTTTATATGAAAGATTAAATGTAATTTAACGGTTGAAAATATCATTATAACTTACATTGCAGCGATAGCGGATCCGTCTTTTCTTACACTTTCATCTTCATAACAAGTAACATCATGGCTTAAAATATCCGTATAATTCCGAATGGAAGCTAAGAAAAAGTTAAGTTAAAATTATTTTATTTGTTTTCGAGTATTGATATTAAATTAGAATTTTACTGTAAATTTTGTTAAAATATTTGATTTTGTAAACGGACATTAAAATGTAAACGTCAGATAACAAACATAACCATTGGTAAAATCTAAAAATAAATGGTAAAATAACGTCATTTTACTCCGTTTGTAGAATTGTAGCCGGAAATCGCAAATTCACAAAAATATTTTCTTTTTCTGCTTCCTAATTGTTTGACAAACCTCTATGTAATATTTTGTTGTAATTATTGTTATTTTTACAAATATCCTTGGGTTGTTTTGGTAGCACTGTGTTGATTTGGTAACACTGTGTTGATTTGGTAGCAATGTGTTGATTTGGTAACACTGTGTTGATTTGGTAACACTGTGTTGATTTGGTAACACTAAGTTGATTTGGTAATTCTATGCGTCAGTTTTTGGTTATGGTTTCATGAATTTGAATATTGTCCTTGAGTTTATTCATATTGATACTACTTATGAAGCATTCGTTACCGATAGATTTTTTAAAACTACTTTTGAAATTATGTTCTCAGCCATGCCACGGGATCCATCGCGATTTTTCTTAACTTGTTTTTGAGGCATCTGTGGCCCTGTAGCATAAAGCACGCTAACAAACACAGCGCATGTCACCGCCTAGGTTTGACAGATCCTAGATGAGATAAGTTTTCTCTTGCCGATGCTCTGTCTTATTCTCCAGGTACTCCGTTTTCCCTCACCATCTCAGAACTGATCGCTTCGATATAGGTTAAAGAATCTTGACTTTGACGCAATCCAATCCTAATATGCTCGCTTATATATCACAATGAAGAGTATAATTTTAACAAGAATTACCAATACTTACGCATTTGAAACAAACTGATTAAGTCTTCCTTATGGCATGAATCTGGAACACACATTCCCAATGTGATCTTTAAATCAACTCCTTTTGTATCCTACAAAATAATCAAATATGTCTTTTTTTTAAGTTTCTGTAAAACAAAGGTAAGCCTAAAACATAGCATTATTTGACATATAAAAATCTGTCAGAGTAAATTGAAAGTTCAAAAAGTTTAAACTTTACTGTTGCTTAATGCTTACTTAGAAAATATCTTGTTTTTCATGCTGAAACGGATATGGTTAATTTTAAGTTCTGGGTTCTTTATCTTGTGAAATACATCGAACTCTTTATTTTGTGAAATACACGAACAACGAATCATTCGCAAACAAAAGCAAAAATTTGTCAATTTATAAATAAAATACACTAGTATATATACCATGTTTATGTGTTTCTAGAACCTTAGAGTTGTCACTTAGTTGTAAAGATAGCTTAGCGACTACTTTAGTGGTATCAAAATCAGTTATATGATTAAAATGCAAAAATGCGTAAATGACAACTAACATCATTGGTGAAGTAATTTGTGGAATCATTTATTATGTAAAATGAAAAACAGAAGTGTAAAACTTTTAAAAGAGTTGTTGTAATTATGGAATGGATATAATTTCTTTATCAGGTTCTAATGTTTTCTTTAATTACATTAATAAATTTTCAATAACTATATTGATTAAGTTTTAAAAACCTTTTTGTTTCAAAATATTTTTGATAAGGAACTATAGATTCGGAAATATACATAAATTGGTTTTCATGGAGACGGGGATATAAATGTATTAAATTTTTAGGTACCATATTCATTAATCCTTCTGGTACTCCAATTCTAGTCTTGCAATATCTGGCACCAGACGTCTTGGAGTTGTTCATTTTAGCTTTAATGTTTGCGCACTCATCGTATGAGCCAATGAAATTTAGATTTCCCCTCATTAGGCCTGCAGGAAGTTTTCCAAGTGCATCAACCACTGCAATAAATCATAGTAAATGTATTAATACTATACAAAAAATTAAAGAAAGAATGTAATTCATTAAGTCCGGTATACCAAAATGTGATACATTATGTTACAAAGTTGGTAACTATTTCAAGCATAATGCAATAATGACAGAACTTTAAACTCCCCAATAACCCGACGTTTTACAGCCGTTTTGTATACAGACATGTTTAGCTGTCAGCGTTCTTCCTTTAATTCACAATCAGAAAATTTCATATATATATACCTGTATGTGTAAACAGGCTTGGCAATGGCCGAAGGGCTCATGAACCCGATACAACACATACAACACAAATGCTTAAAGACACAGGCAAACAATATGCATGGGTCACTGATTATAAAACTCCGGATTCTAGACATTCATTTTATTTATTATTCAGTGGTGTGGTAATAGCCCTAAGTTTGTCATTGAATTTAACATAACATATCATTCAATTATTGTTTTGAAAACTAAAATTTGGATAATATATTGTAAATACATGTATATTCCTACACTTTCAGAAGTTAGTGTGCATTTTGTAAAAGCCCGATACACAGAGAGCTTGTAATAAGACGCCACTCATATGAATTTTAGGGTTGGCCGTCATTGATTTTCCTCAGGATTATCAGTCAGTGAGCAATGCTCTAAGTGAATGTCCTCTGTTAGTATAAGTTTGAGGTAGCAAGTATGTTAAACTGGTGTGTCATTCATTAATTTATTGGTATCGGTCACATTAAAAGTGCCAACTGTGCATCAAAAACACTATCAAGAAATATTGGGAACAAAGGTGAAGAACGGAATAGCGATTTGAAATGTTTTTACATTTGCGTCGTTAAATAGTATAATTCTTTTCTAGAACAAAGACTGGTTTAAAATGAGGTGCTGAAATACAGTTAATTCCTTGCAGTGGTTCAGTTTATGGACTTTGATCATTACAGATTTTGATCTATTTATGATGCCGCCCAATTTTTAAGGTGCATGACCTAGTAATAAACATAGATAAAACATGGTTTTCTATTTTGGGGTTAAAATATACTATCTAAACTATGTAAATACGTGATATTTAGATATAAATAAACACACAACAACGGATTTTAAAAATTCATCAAAAGCAAAAGATACCAAACATTTCCAAGGATCTATATTTATGAACTCGCTTTTTCCAAACATGTTTTCCTTAAAAGAAAATATGTTCGATAAAATAAATGTTTTGAGGAACAAAACTTGTTAAAAGTCGAAGTGAAAGATTTTCAAATTACAAATATTTTATATCTAACTTTAAGAGTGGTTGCTTTTTCTTCCTTTAAGGCCAATCAGAATGAGCTTTTAGTTGTATTTTTAAAGTGAAGTGATTGTAATTTACGCCCAAGTGAGTATTCCTTTATTTTTCGTGTTGTGGCAAGTGGCCTCACAAATTTTCTCACATTAAAATCTATATGGTTTGGGCGATGAGTTGCGCTATGGTCCATAAGCGTGCTTTAGACCAAGTGATGTGTGCACTTTGAGCCAATTAATCCACTATTTATTTAAGAGCACTATAATTCAATATCTAGGAGGTTTCGAAAGATTAAACTAATCACAAATTATGAGTTACTCAATACAAAATTAAATATTGAAAAAAGTTATAGCATAACAAACCAAGATTAGAAAAGGGTATATACAACAATTGAGGTGCGACGTGAACCAGGAAATAGATTGTAAAACTTCATATTTCTGGACGTGTTTTTGGAATTATAATGCATGTTTTCAGATTCATAGGTAGGGTTACTTTCAAAGATATTATGATTTAATGAATCATGTACCGATTTTGCAGATATAAAATGCATCCATGTCTTCGAAAGAGTTTTTTTTTAAATACGTGTTCTTTTATGAACCGTTTTTGATTATATGGGGTGATTCGGGGTTCTTCACTGTAAAAATATTACTGGACGTTACTTCAGTGCCTGTCCAAAGTCTGGAGGGGTCACAATATATGGATATATTGTTTAGTTTAAATGATTGATTATTGTCTCATAGTTTTCCAACCAATGCCTCGTTGAAAAGCATTGACAAGAATAACTGAAACGTCTCCAACAAAATCATAAATGGTTACGTAAAAAAATTAACTGTAATCGAACTGCATCTTTATATCTGGCCCCGGTTTTCAGAATCATTCCTGAACTAAGATTTTCCTTAACTTAAATCTGACAAATTTGTAATCCCTATAATTCTGTTAATTAGTGAGATATTAGGTAATTTTAGGTGTCATTTTGAAAATCACTTCAAGCTTATAACATCTACATTTAGTTCTATAAAACAAATTATTTGTAATTAAAAGATAGATAGTGAAAATTTGCTAAATTTACGTTAAGGAAAATCTTAGTTAAGGAATTATTGTGAAAACGGGGCCAGATGTTACTTATTTAAGTTTTGTGGTACATTTAAAGTACACCCTCAATGATGAACTCCTATCTAACTCCTCTGACCTGTCCTTCACCAAATACAAAAAAATCAATAAGATTTTATTAACAAACAACATTTCACTTATATGACATGTCTGTGTATTAAGGTGTGTCTGTCATCAAGCATTGGGTGTCGTAAAAATCAAAGTTCACTTTAAGACAGTCCAAAGTTCATTTTGTAACGCATTTCACTCCTAAAGATGGAATAAAAACTATGAAAATTTTATTTCAGCGCCATAAACTACTTTTAACAGTGAGGTGTGCTTATTTTTAAATTTAAGGACGTCATTTGCTAATTTTTAGAATAGTTTATATGTATCATAAAAAGGTTTAAAATTAGCACATGACAACAGTGAAGATACTACAAAAACCATTTTCAAGACTGACTGGGCATTTAGTTGTTTAACACATGATGATTTACTCTTGTAGAGAATAAAACAAAATATACATGTAAACTACATATACACAAATAACACACTAACATATGTACATTGTTGCAAATAAATCTTGCCATTCGTTCATTACATATATAAAGGGACTGTTGTTCGTATTTAACATGATTAGGAAAAACGGTCTTTGGTGGACGATGTTTTAACATCACATACAATACAATCAAATATACAGCTACATCACTATGACCATTGCTGTGTTCTAATGATGATGCATTTCTTTTATTGTCCTGTGTGTGGAAGGTCGAGGGTTCGAACCCCAGTCAGGTCTGATCAAGACTTGAAAATAGGGTAGTGACAGTTTTTTCGCCAAGCACTCGGCATTTTAGAAATGGAAGTCACGGGATCCTTTGAATGAGACTTAAAAAAAACCGATACCCCGTGTAACGGCAGGCGTAGCACGCTAAAGAACTATTCCTGCACATTGCCCTAAGCGCACTGCAAAGATCAAAAATTCTGCCACTTCACCTATAGCTGGTGACGTCTTAATATAAAAAAAATTCTCTGGGACGTAAAACCCTATTAAATCAATCAGTCAATCTTTTATTTTCCTCTAAGATAATCATAAGGAAATTAAAAACTAAGCAAGAATTATATGACGGAATAGTTTTTGTTTTTGAATAATTAAGAAATAAGGCAGTTGATGATAAGTTCCATTTTAAGGTTAAATATATTACGTCATTAAATTACTCTCTATTATACTTCGTGTATAGGTTTTATATGTTAAGTGTTTTCTTCTTAAAGCTTTAAACTTTGCTCTCAATTATAGAGGGTAGATTAGCTAGATACAAAGAACTGTTATTCTTATTGAATTACTAGAAAAATATTTCTGGTGAAAATTGAAGCAGCTTACATTTTGGTAAATTCATTTAACTTTGTTCTGTATTATCATATTTAATGTGTGTGTGTGTGTGTGTGTGTGTGTGTGTGTGTGTGTGTGTGTGTGTGTGTGAATACCGAATGATCTAAAGATTCTTTGTTTAATTATAGTACCGGATTACTTACACAAATGTCAATGAATGTGATATTCTACGACATATACTATTTCTTACTTCTTTTTTTTTTTTTTTTTTTTTTTTTTTTTTTTTTTGATATTTAAATTACAAAGCTTAATGACAATTTTAAATCTTAAAATCTTAATTCTTACTTTGAAGCGCCCATACATTCGCCAATGGATTCCCGCTAAGAGCTTTAGTCAATTCAATTATATCCCCATAGCAGGTAGGATTTACGCCATTTGCTTTGCTGGTAGCTATGACAGACAGCATCAACTTTAGAACTGCCTGAACTTTTTGTCACAATGCTATAATTACCAAGTAAGATTTGTCCTGTAGGACGTTTGACTCAAAACCTTAATAACAGTTTGCTGTAGGACCTGTGACGGTTGATTATTGGCACTACTGTTAGTTTTACCTGTAAACACATTGGTCAGATATGTACAGAACTTTCATTCACTAGATTTTCTGGTGTGGTACCAAGAAAATCACTTGCAGTAATCACAAATTCTGTCAGATTTCTCTGTGCTAACCCAACAAAATCTTGTATCATCACTCCTGATATATCCCTTGTCATATTTTGAATATCGGATGACTTTTCCAGTTGTTGTAGAATTAGAGAAGAGTTCAGATTTCCATTTACACATGATACATTTTGATGGAGAAGTACTTGTACTTCATTTTTCAAGGTGCGATTTAAAAATATTGTCAACTTGTGACACCAGTGTTTGCTGGATTGATGATGCCGCGTAACTTTCTAGAATTAATCCTAAAACAATTGCAATTACTTTTATGGCCATTTTGAATTCATTGCACTTTTTAATTTGACTTCAACACACAATTATTTCCGTGTTTACTTCAAAGTTTGATAAAATATCACTTTAACTCTTTATTTGATACCTATGCACTCGATAACTTCCTAACTATTTAAAACAAATTTGTTCACTTTTCCCGCATGTTTAATATTTCCTTTTTAATTTACTCTATTATATATGTCTTCAAAAGCATATAATTGATAACATTTTTCATTGTTGGTAAATATAAAGAATTATACGCATGCGCAGTGCACTAATGCCTCCAAACCTTAACACTATCCATAAACAATTGAAGTGACCAAGATTAAACATTTTGATGGGTACCGGGTAACAATGGTATGGCCATGTAGATATAACGTGTTCAGTCCTTTAAAATCGCATGTACTTACCAAATAATGTTAACATCAATTCAATCAATAAAGTTTAAAGTCCAAAAGAAAATTTACGCCGGAAATATTTGACTGTAATCTCAAAAATGAAGAAAATAATTTTCTGAAGTTGGACTTTGTACTTTTGCAAAAAAAAATAATAAATAAAATAACAGTGCTCATGATATCGGTAGCAAAATTAATTTCTTTCTTTTTTCTTGCATTTGACTTACCTAAAATTATTATTATTATTATTATTATTATTATTATTATTATTATTATTATTATTATTATTATTATTATAAGAGTCCATAAGATCATATATATTTTTGCGCGTTTAATGTCTTTGTTGCAATCATAAATACCGAGAGTTGAAAATTTACGAAATATTTCAAACAGTGCTCTCGTTTAGTCAGTTGGTAACAGTTGTAATGGTGTTTAAAGTCGCATCAGCAACATTACAGCTATTCGCGACAACAGCAGGGTTATAAATCTCTATGAATTAATCTAAGAACAAGTTTGTGTATGCGCGAGATGTGCGAATGTGTATTATAGCCTGCCTGTGTACTAGTGCTCACAAAAAGGCGACTTTTTGGTAAGGTGCTACCTCACCGAGTCACTATGCAACAGACAAGCATACCATTCTACAGTCTATTATCCTGGCACCGGATGAACCAGTCGATGTCCATGTCTTCATGCTTAATGCCAGACAAGGAAGCAATATCTCAAATTTTAAAGCCTTATGCATGGCCCGACCGGAGCTTGAACCTCTGATCTCCCTTTATTGCACTGTACCTCAATACAATGCGTGTTTGTCGCGTTAATTTTCAGACTATAATATGAGTATAATTGCACCGTTTTCTTTACTCCAGTGCCTGTTTTATCATCTTTTATTGTCTTGCCTGTTTATATCAATAACTTGTACTAGTTCATGGTTAAGTGGCGTCGGCTTGTAGTCAAGAACATTTTTGTTTACAAATACCTTTTAACTAGCCAGTGTTGCATATATTTATAACTAAAACTGTTCCTTGAAAGTAAGTAAAATACTCCCACCCCCACAATTGCCATTTTTAATCTTGACTTTTGGCCTACACGCATGGCTGTGGTATGAAATAAATCGTCTCATGTAGTTTGATCAAAATCCATCCAAAGAAGTGAAAGTTATAAACCGGAGACGTTTTAACACGAACAGACAGACTGACTTACATAGTAATTCTTACATGCCCCTTAAAGCTAGATGCTGGTGTATAATTGAGGATAACAGTAATTATATCATTATCAAAACTATTAAAATCTCTATGGAATCTGGAGTTATTCGGTGGCCTTTTTTCATTTATGCTTATAGTGCTAGGGACGTCTAGTCGCTTGTGAAAAAAACAGCACCTAGTGCTATATTGAAGACTTCATAAAGACTGGCTAGAAAAAACATCTTAAAAGAAATCGGAGATAATAAAGGTTTTGGTTGATATTTTTGTGGCACGTTCTGCTAAAATCCTTTTTGCTCCATTTCGTTCTTTCGTTTTATATATTATAATTAACTACATGTATGCAATCGAGTCAAGATTATATTACAAAAGACATTGATTAAAAAAAAAAAACTAAAAAGTCGCCAAAAACAAATAAAAGGGAAATTGGATAGGAATTACAAAAAGGAAACAGTTTACGTGCTACCATTTAAAATAAAATGGTTGTCAATTTGCATGTATGTGATATCTTTTATCATGTCTAGAATTTTCCATAATAAAAAAAAGTTTATGTTAATTTTCTGAACTAACCATTTTAACTGCAAAGAACAATAATTTTTTTTTTTTTTTTTTTTTTTTTTTTTTTGATACATTTATAAGACAGGTTTGCCATCAGACTGGCCATTTGATGATAAAACCCTTGTTACCTTAATTAAAAAACATTTTACATGTATATACATGTATATAACGCATGTATTTATAATATCTCAATCAGATTAAATTTGAAGGAAAAAGAGGCAAATATTGATTAAAAAATTCGGATTTCATCATCTAAAAAAAAATACGTGAACTTTTGGACTTTCAAATCGACCAATCAATTGTCTATTACTGCAGATCTATAATACATCACGTTTTTGTTATGATATGTTCATGCTACCCGTCACGTGTAAATTACTCAGAATGTACTTCGAACTTATATAAATCCTTAAATCCCCAGAAGAATGCAAACAAATAATTTTGATTCAAACATTATGCAATACTTGATATATGTTAAAAGGGAAACACCTATGTCAATACACACCTTTGGACTCGGTTACTCGGCATTAGATGTACTAATTACTCCTGTTTAACGTATATATACGTTAAGTATTCAGGTATAAACTACTGACAGAAAGTTTTGTTAACGTTATTAAATAGTCTTATATATTATAAACTATTTTCGTTTTAAACGCATTTTTAATTTAAATGTTGTATTTCCTTCAACACTATTGTCAGTCTGCCTCGATATAAGTGAAAACAAATACTGAAAGAGGCTTAAAACTTCAATCTCTCAATTCAACTCCTTAAACACTACAATAACCACACCACTAGACTTTTATTCAAGAAATG
This sequence comes from Tegillarca granosa, assembly GCA_029721355.1. NCBI lineage: Eukaryota > Metazoa > Mollusca > Bivalvia > Arcoida > Arcidae > Tegillarca > Tegillarca granosa. The sequence continues at coordinate 20,765,760 of CM056597.1, forward strand.
CTTAAAGTCAAGAATTTTATAATCAGTGGTCCCAATACGTCTGTCATTTCTTGTCTTGACCACTGCAGTAGCTCAGTTTGTAGAGTGCTCGCTCTGTAAATGGGAGGTCGTGGGTTCGAACCTCCAAATGATCCAAGTCTGATCAAAGACTTGAAAGTGGTTCTTTCGCCAAGGACTCGGCATTACGAAATGAAAGTCACGGTTCTTTCGGATGGGATCATAAAATAAACGAGGTCCGTGTCACGGTGGGCGTGGCACGATAAAGAACCCTGCTGCATAATGCCATCAGCGCAACGCACAGGCAAAATTTCTGCACTTTCGCCTTAGCTGGCGACGTCCCGATATAGGTAAAATATTTTTTGACTGGGACGGCGGTAAACACCATTACTCACTTACTCATTTCTTGTCTTGTTAGAATGATGTTTTTAAGAATAAATTTTTATTTTCTCAAGTAAAAACCCGATTGTACAATTATAAGATTTATCTTACAGTTCATGTAAGATGTGCGAGTAGGTCTAAAGTTTTTAACACCACATACTATGCTTTATAAAGACACGAGAGAATTGTTTATTATTCACGTGCATAGGCAACTGAACTTATTGATCACAATCATTCATTCAATGGAATTCATGTACACTTAACTTAAATTAGGAATTATTCGTCGTCAATCTTTAAAGCATAACAATTAAAATTGAATATTTAAATTGTTTAGTGTAGGTTTGTTGAAAAAATAAAGCATTGTTTCATAAAACTTAGTTTTAAAATATGGATGAGAGAAAAATCGGAATATTTGAGTTGTGTGTACATTCAGTTGAATGAATGATTGTGAAACTTGGACCAGTAAACTAAGAATTCAAAACAGAGTTCATTGTGGATGTAAGTAATGTTAATATTGTGATTGATTTTTTGTTGCGTTTGTCATTTCCAAGTACACAACTGAATAACTGTAACATTACTTCCGTCAAAAAATGGAAGTTAATGATAAATTACCGATTTTTTTATCAAGTGTCGGAACTTCCTCATACCATTGGTTAATTATGCCATTAAATATTTCAGCTACAATATATTTATTTAATCTTTTTTAACTTTCCTTTTTATGTTTAAACTTGTATTTTCAGGCAATGTTCAGCATATGGTAAGCAGTATACAATTTTATTCAAAACGTATCAAAAGTTGTATAAGGCTTAACAATCTTTCCTATATAGCGACTTGTAAGCTATAAACAGGTCATATGAATAAACTAACAGTTAATTAAATAGAAACATTCTGGCAATTTAAAATTTAAAAAATGATAATAAAATTATACTAAAGGAAATAAAATTATATTTGTGGAAAAAAAACATGAAAACAATTATATTAAAAAACAAAATTCATGTATTGTATGCTGTTGTTTCACATTTCCAATGGTATTTTCCAGATATTTATGTATTTATAAATTACGAGTATGTGTCATATTTGAGGAATGAACATTGTCAACAATAATTCAAAATATGACTTGTCTGATTATATCTTAAATTGAGGCCAAACTGTATTCAGTGCAAGTTTGAAAGACTAAAATAGATAATTGTTTGCTAATAACCAGTTGTATTGAATATGGACAGTTGTATTTAAACATCAGTACAATGTTAAAGTCGAGGGTTATCGGAGTACGAGGCTCGGGTGTCTCTATATATCAAAGGTTTTCTTTCACGCGAATCAGATAAGTGACAAGATAATGCATTAGAATCTTATCATGATGACACCCAAAAATTACAGAAACAATACAAATGGTGATCTTCCTAAACTCTAGCTATAATTCATAAACAGGTGGTCAGTACGCGCACCTTATGTTCAAAACAGATTTACAATCACATTACATTCACAAAAATTTTATTCTTTAACTATGGTAGTGTTTTTGGTTAATAGAACGCTTAGTTAGTTTGGGAGGACAAGGTGCCATTTCTGAAACGAGACTTCAAAAGGAATTTGATTTTTTTTTTTCGCTAAGTGCAATGTCGCATTTTTTTATTTTCTAAAAGAAACAAAAGACAAGTACATTTCAATATTTCTTTCAGAAATTAGAATTGTACATGAAATAGGAATCACGGCATAAGGCCCTATAATTCGATGTTTTAAATCATTGGTTGCATGCTATGGAAAGCATATACGCATTATACCATAGCTGATAGTGTCTAAGTCCTCTAGACCCATTGTCGTCAATTAGTATCTATTTGAAATTAACTCTCATTGAATTGTTAGAAATATTTAAAATTCATCTTATACGATTCAAGCATGACCTAACAAAGCAGTTAATATTTTCTAGATGAAGCGGATTTTTTTCGATAAATAATAACCTTCAGAATCACGTGCAAGCTGGGCACGGGGGAGGAAAATGCACTCGCGATGTTGCGATTATGGCTCTTGCATCCTCTTGTAATCAGTTCGATTATGAGAAATGACATGTGCACTTGCGATGTCGCAATTTTGACTGTTCGATCTTCGTGCTATCGGTTTAATTGAGCGTACACAAAAAAGCAAATACTTTTGTTTAAAAAACATCAGGTTATTCTACAGTTGCATTTATTCATTATAAAATGAAGAAAGTGAATTTTCTTTTGATCACATAAATTGTGTTAGAAACTACTACAACTCCAATAGTAACCAATCCTTATAGCAATAAATAACTCTTAATATTAATAATACACAAGCCTAAACTGACATATTTAAGTCAGACAACGATGACATAAATATCTATAAGTTGTGACTACAAATTATACTCTATGCCTCGAAACATTTGAGTGGCAAAGATAATTTAAAAGGAGACAAGACAAATGAAGGGTCACAAGTCTCTTCATCACTAACAAAATTTATTACGCTTATATAAATAATGACTTAGCTGTTTAAATTTGCACTAGTTATCCCGAGTTCCATATGTCCTGAACTGGAAGAGATGTTGGTGAGTTAAGATGTGTTGGGGGTAGGAGTGTTGCATAATATGCGTGTAGGGGGTGTTGCAAAATATGCGTTTAAAAGACAATTCATAAACACCTGTTTTACAACACATATATGATATTATTATATTTAATACATATCAGAAATGGTAAATTGAAAAAAAATTTAAAGATACACGATGTTGCAAAGCTACACAAATAATCTTTAGTTTTATTTTCACTATGTCATGTGCTACTTTTGAATTTTTATAAAATAATACAATTTAAAAGAAGCACATGACAACTTTAATATGTGCAAATCTTAACCAAGTGCATTTCACGGAAAGCAAATATGCAAGATAAATTGATTTCTAAAGGATTAAAAGTTTAAAAGATACCAAAAGTTTTTTCTCTGAAAACGACAAACTATGGATGGATTTTCTTCTCAGAAACAGATGCAAAAAGTTTTTTTCAGAATTTTTTAACAGCAAGACAGTTAAATGACAAAATGTAATAATAACTTTGATATCTGATATACCGTGGGAAAGTGTTTCTTAGATTCGAAGAAAACAAATACACGTAACTCACGCAAAAAGTACTTATCTAATTATCTTCGGTCAAAAGCCTTCGTGAAACTTAGTTGATGTATGATGTATTTAGTTGTTTCATTTAAAAATTTTATAATTCATTTTTAAAACATCTGAAGTCACAGTCAATTACGTTCAGTTTGTTTTTCCCTTACAACTTATACCAAGTTATCGACAGGTGCGTCATTAAACATTGTAATCTGAAATTGTAATTTGCGTGTAAATTCAACATTAAAAAAGAAAACGCTTATTTATAATCATCGTTCGTAGCATTAATATAAATTTCCCTTATGCATTTATGTAGGAAAATACAAATTAAGTAACAATGATATTTTTCTACTCATGTTTTGCCTGTATCTATTTAACTACATATATTATATATCTTCTAGTTGAAATTTTGTTCATTTTTCAACATAACTAACTTTTAAGCGGGACATTTTTGCCCACCATAAGAACTATAAATGACGTTATAATATTTAACCAAAAACGCTGATTTTCTCATTTTACGATTAAACATAAATGATTTTTAATTACACATTTATTACTTAATTATAAAATTTAACGATATCTTAACAATATTAAATGGATCTGAATGAATCATAGATATAATTTGGAATTTCTAGAGGCTAACTATCTCAGGTTAGACCCTCTATCTCTGGTGTGACTTACTACTTCTGGTCCGACTTATTATCTCTGGTTTGAGTAACTATTTCAAGTTAGATTTACTATCTCAGGTTTGACTTATTATCTCTTGTTTGACTTACTATTTCTGATTTGACTTACTATCTCTGGTTTGACTTATTATCTCAGGGTTGACTTAGTATCTCAGGTTTTAATTACTATCTTTTGTTTGACTTACTATTTCTGAATTGACTAACTATCTCTGGTTTGACTAATTATCTCTGGTTTGATTTACTATCTCGTATCTCAGGTTTGTCTAACTATCTCTGGTCTGACTTATTATCTCTGGTTTGACTATCTCAAGTTTGATTTACTATCTCAAGTTTGACCTACTATCTCTGGTTTGACTAATTATCTCAGGTTTGATTTACTATTTCAGGTTCGACTTACTATCTCTGGTTTGATTTATATCTTAAGGTTGGCTCACTATCTCTGGTTTGACTAACTACCTCAAGTTTGATTTACTATCTCATGTTTGACTAACTATTTCTGGTTTGACTCACTATCTCAAGTTTGATTTACTATCTCAGGTTTTACTTACTATCTCTTGTTAGACTAACTATTTCTGATTTGACTTATTATCTCTGGTTTGACTTATATCTAAGGTTTGATTTACTCTCTCAGGTTTGATTTACTATCTCTCGTTTGACTTACTATTTCTAATTTGACTTATTATCTCTGGTTTGACTTATTATCTCAGGTTTTACTTACTATCTCTTGTTTGACTAACTATTTCTGATTTGACTTATTATCTCTGGTTTGACTAATTATCTCAGGTTTGATTCACTTTCTCTTGTTTGACTTACTATTTCTTATTTGATTTATTATCTCTGGTTTGACTTATTATCTCAGGTTTGACTTATTATCTCAGGTTTTACTTACTATCTTTTGTTTGACTTACTATTTCCTGAATTGACTAACTATCTCATGGTTTGAACTTAATTATCTCAGGTTTGATTTACTATTCCAGGTTTTACTTAACTATGTCTGGTTTTCACTAACTATCTCAAGTTTGATTTACTATCTCGGGTTACTTGCTATCTCTTGTTTGCTAATATTTCGGTTTTTTACTTTTTATCTCTGGTTTGACTAATTCTCAGGTTCGATTTACTATCTCAGTTTGATTTACTATCTATTTTTTGACTTTACTAATTTCTCCTTTGAACTCTTAGTCTCTGGTTTGACTAATTATCTCAGGTCTGATGTACTATCTCAGGTTTGATTACTATCTCGTTTGATTTACTATCTCTTGTTTGACTACTATTTCTAGTGACTTTATCTCTGTTTGACTTATTATCTCTGGTTGACTTAAATACTATTTTGTTTGACTTACTATTCTGCATTGACTAACTCTCTCTGGTTTTACTAATTATCTCAGGTTTGATTTACTATCTCGTATCTCAGGTTTGACTTACTATCTCTGGTCTGACTTATTATCTCTTGTTTGACTATCTCAAGTTTGATTTACTATCTCAAGTTTGACTTACTATCTCTTGTTTGACTAATTGTCTCAGGTTTGATTTACTATTCCAGGTTTGACTTACTATCTCTGGTTTGATTTTATATCTCAAGGTTGGCTCGCTATCTCTAAATACCTCAAGTTTGACTTACTATCTCAGGTTTGACTTACTATTTCTGGTTTGACTCACTATCTCTGGTTTGACATACTATCTCTGGTTTGCCTAACTATCATTGGTTTGTCTTTCTATCTCTGATTTGTCTTACTATCTCTGGTTTAATACTGTCTCTGGGTTGACATACGTTCTCTAATTTCACTTACTATCTCAGGTTTGACTTACTGTCTTTGGTTTGTTTTAATATCTCAAGTTAGACTCACTATCTCTGTTTTGATTTAATATTTGTGGTAATATTTCTATTCTTACTACCTTAAGTTTGACTTACTATCTCTGATTTATTTTGAAATATTAAAAAATTGTGCCATTGACATTAAGATACATGTAGATAAAGGGGATGCCAACACTAATATACAAAACACATGTCCTGTATCAGAAACGATGCGTTAATGTGGAATACAGAAAAAAATCTTTTTGTTCAATGACAAAAATACATAAAACGTTAAAAGAGAAAGTTCAAAGAGAAAATCACTAAGCTTTTCAGTAAGACGGATCTGATGTGTGTGAACACGTAATGGCTTTATAAAGATTTTGTCAAGCGCAACGTCAAACAGAGACTGAATAGTCGTAAAACGCTATTAAAAATAAATTAAACTTTGTCTTAATGATACACTGATTGAATTTTTTTTAAAATACGGGATTGTGAAAAAGAGGACCGTTAACGAGTGTGAAGGTAACGCGACATATAATTAAGTAGTTATTGGAAAGCCACACATGTAATTAAAGTTAGGCACGGAAATTGTATATATTTGGTAGACTGTTAATATTTATTTACTCTAATTCTTTAAGGGGAGGAGCATCAGCATGCAAATCTTTTTATAAAAAGTAGCCACACTATATATCATGATTTAATTTCTATATCTTCCTGAAACTTCACACGTGCTGGGTAGACGACAAACGTCCGCCGTTTCTTGAGCCTGAAAAAATGAACGAAAAATCAGTAAAATCGGAAACGAAGAAAGTAACGGACAAAAATGAGGAATAAGATAATGAAGTATTTACATAGAAAGGTAAAGATATATAACAAAAATACCTGTTAAATTTTGATGTGCCATATGTGTACATTTCGGAAATCTTTATAAATTATTTATCTGTTTTATTTTTACTAGACTTTTTGTTTTTATTAGATTTTCATAATGTTAACGAAAGCACAACTATACACTAATTATATCAGTAAGTGTTCATCTTAAGCTTTATGTTTTTTTTTTTTTTTCATGATTTTTTTTTGTTCGGTTTTAGATGGATCCTTGTAATGGCTTTTCTGGATAACACCAAGTCAGTGATCAGTTTCAAATTTCTCTTTCAGAATCACCAAACATTTGGTTGAGAAGAAAAGACGAGAAAGGATAAATAAATCATTGAATGAATTGAAGAAAATTATATTTGCAGATTGTCCTGAGGTAGGATATTGTATTATATATATAATATCGTATGTTTAGTAAAATAACAAGTTTGAAACTACTTCAAATCACTTAATATGCGTCGGGATCTTTAGTTTAAACAAATCATGCTATCCAACTCATAATTACTTGTCATTTGTATTTTTTCGGTGATCATCAAAAGATTCTAAAGAAAAATATATGGAAATAATTCATTTATAGTGTACCACCAGTACAAAAGATTTCATCCATGTCTTACTCTATGAATCCTTCGCTAACTCAGAAAGGGGTGTTTTTCGGAAGAGGGGTGGGGGAGAGAATGATTGTCTGTTTTATATTTGGAATACATGAAAGATATATGACAATCGCCAATGAAATCAAAGATTGTAATTTTTGGATGTCATTACACTTATTTATTTATTTATTTATTTATTTATTTATTATTTATTTATTTATTTTCTTAAGTAAATTTCTAATCATTGCCAACTTTTTTTTCTAAATTTAGAGTCTAAATAACAACAAAATGGAAAAGGCGCATATCCTAGAGATGGCTGTTAAACACTTCAAAGATTCAAACAGAAATGCTGGTAAGACGTATATAATTATGAAAGTTTGGGGGCCAATTTCAAAAAAAGTATCACTTCAATTTTGTCAGCCTATAATTTCATCACTAAACTGAAAAATTATTTTTCATTACTTAGCTACGGCGACAGAGAGGGGATATGAAAAAAGTTCCGATATAGTCGATATAGCGTGCTCACACAAAGCTATTGCGATAGCACGCAAAATAAAAAATTGTGTCACTATTGTGCCTCTATACTTAGCTCCATAAAAGGATTTTTGTATGGTCATGTCCCGACTCAAGAACCTTAAGAATAGAACCTACTTGCTTCTCTTCTAATGTCTTAGTTTAACTTTTGGTGTTACTTCTATAATACTCGGGGGGAATATGGCGTATAAAATTAAATATATAACAAAAATACCTGTTACATTTTGATGTGTCATATGTTCACATTTCGGAATATCATTCTTCATCAGTGACAATAAGGGCCGAAAAGATCGATAGATAAACAAGAGGCCCATGCGCCTTAACACTCACCTGAGGATATGTCGAAATTCGTTTGCAAAGAACTTAAAAACTTGAAAATTAAAAAATCCAAAGTTCCAAAATTATATGAATCCAAATCCAGCTAAGGAATGGTTAGCATAAGGGAACAAACCTTAGTTTTAAACATGTTTCAAAAATTAGGACGGCTGGAAATTTTGTTACATAGTATTAAAAAGTTTCATTATTTACACCAAGTTATCAATCTATTCGATTTGAAAATTTTCTTGAATATCTTCTCATTGACTTAATTTTTACAAACTTACGGTTTTAATGTACCTCTTCAAGTTTATTAGAGTTACTTTTATTGTTACTTTCTGTTGATTTCAAATGCAACAGATAAAGCATTCTATTATAAAATAGCAGCTTTTTGTGGTCTCAAGCCAAGAATGTTTCGTTGTTGTTTCTAATATTTTTTATCAAAAACACTTGAATACTTATAATATATAATAAACACTTAATCGAGCTTTTTGCTTTCTCTTAACAGATAATCAGAAGACCGTTGACTGTGGACACACGGGTGGCGAGTACAGATGTGGTTATTTAGCATGCGTAAACAAAGTTTTGTCATTTATTAGTACTACAAGTTGCCAAATTGATTTGAAAAATCGACTTATAGAGAATATTACAGAAATGATTCCTAATAGAACCACACTGGGTCCGAATGAAGCAAAACCTGAAATACTGCAACACAATGAACGTCTTTGTATGGGCAAGTCCACCAAAATGACAACTTTAAATTGTGGAAGCAACAATTATGAACAAAAGATAGTTGAACATAATATGAAAACCTCGGACAAATCTGGCAGTAATCACGTGACACATAAACAGGACAAAAATGAACTATTTTCAAGTCAGTACAATATTCTTGGTATTCAAAATCAAAAGACAATGGCGTCACCAAGAAGTTCGGAACAGATCATGCTTTATCTGATACCAATCTCTCCAATTGACAAACATTTATCAGATAAGATAGGTAACCATGACTACGCTTCTAACTACGACTACAGTCATGAATCGACAACACAGTTTTCAAATTTGGTTTTCCTTGAAAATGAAACAAATGCTTGCAATTTACATGGAAATATTGAAATAAAACCCATGCCTGTTCAAAATGATTTTCATAAATTAGGATTGAATCTCAGTAATCAACAGGTTTGGAGACCATGGTAGTGGTTTAGTGTTTGTATCAACAAACTTGTTTAGTACATTGTTGCATTTAAATTACACATATATTCTGTTTTGAATAAAATACATAGAGAATATTTATCAAGGCATTTTAGTCTGATTTGATTTATTACTATGATTCCTTTAAAAAAGCTATAAAAATTGTACATATGTTCGTTTAAAACTAACTATAATGTAACACTGAGGTTTCTTGTTTTTGGGGTATTTAACTAGTGTGAAGCTAGCCCGATATTCTAGCCCGAAAATCATTTAAAAACCGACACGATTTTCCAGCGTCATGGCACGCGACACAGTCAATTAAACGTTGTATTATGTATCCATTTTGTGTAATCAGTATGTGTTTTATATTTATCATTTATATTTCAGCTATTTCTGCTATTCCTATTATTATTGCAATCTTATCCTTACATAACAGCGTTGTTATATAATGCTATTTTTATTTTAAAAATGATAATTTTGTATTATATTTACCATATTATTAGGGGACTCGGTTGAGGGGGGCGGTGATCGAGTAGTCAAAAGTGGGCGTCTGTGGATCAGTGTGCCTCTCACCGCCTAGGTACGAAATCATGTCGGGAAGATCCTGTTGTAAAAAAAATGGTGGTTTTCTCCAGCATTCCGGTTTCCTCCACCATTCCTTTTATTGCCTGCCTAGATTTGTAAAAAAAATTGACAGAGCGTAATACAAAATTGCTCCATTGTACTCCACTCCATGCAATCATGCTATGCTTAACTGTTTTACATATACTTCATGTACTGCCAAGTTCTAATGCTTAAAGAATTCCTAAGTTGAATTGAAATAATTAAAACAGCAAATCCTTTTTCTTCAAAATAACATGCTTTTCATAAATCTTCTTTTAACACACACACACACACACACACACACACACACACACACACATATATATATATATATATATATATATATATATATATATATATATATATATATATATATATATATATATATACTTTTCTTTTCTTTGCATTGCCAACAATAATACATTAAGAGTTTAATCTACCGTGATAGTTTTTAAAGTGAGAAATAGACTTAGTATAGAATTGTCATGTGCAAAATTTTGAATTTTTACAAAAAGAAATATTCAAAATTCTGCACATGACAGAATGATTCAGCTGAAATCATTATGAAATACTTTAAATGACCAGACAGCTCTGCTGTAGCAGGTGCTGCAGCAGATGAAACTATCCGCTATGGAAATGCTTTGCTGTTGATTAAAACAAACTCCAAATCTAAACCAAACCCGACAAAAGACACTTCATCAAAGAACAAGAACAAGAACGCAAAACATGAAAACGTGATATAAAAAAAGAAAAAATAAACAATGATATATTTAGACCACTGATTAAAAACCTGGCATGACGATATGGTATAAATATGGTATGGTGTAGTTTACTTACTTTTGGATCGCCGATTCCCCTCCCCACAACAGCCAAAGCGTCTTTGGTGCTTCGACCTGATCCCTTTGCGAAAACATTGAATTTTGGACAATAGAGAAAGATGTTCCGAAAACATTTTACTCAGTATTTGTTGTAGTGTCTGTTATAAATGGTTGTATAACATGTTCATATCAAAAGCCAATCAAAAACATTGTAACAATGCGGACAAAGAGGATACGGTTACATTGTTTAGATCTCTGCATTCCCGACTTTAAATGTGCATCTACGATAATAATAAGATGACATCTACGGTGGTGTGTAAACTTGTAGGTTTGTTTAAAGTCCATTAACTCATATTGTTTCTCAACCGGTTGTTCCTACGTTAATTCCATCCATTGTTACCGGTCAGTGTAAAGGAAAAATGCCAGCAACATTGACATTTTTTGTTGATTTTAACGGTCAACTTTATAACAAGTTTGAGAAAAATATCCCCTTGAAAAAACTGCACGGTATTTTTAAATATTTTAAGTGCTTAGTTTAGTTTTTTTTTAGTTTAATAAACTAAAACGTTTTAAATGTCGTTGAGAGAAGTAATGTTCTTATATGCATTAATTGCAATTTTATGAAATCTCGAAAAAGAGTCCGTTTAAAGATAATCTAAAACGATTTTGATGATTTATTTTTTCAAAGAGTGTCCCCCTCTAGGTCAAATCCAGTAGTTATTGATAATCTAAAATATAAGATATCGCCTTTAATACATGTTTAAAAATTTCATCAAAAGAGTTAACTCCCTTAAACCGAAACTATTGTTGGTAATGGCTAGTCAGAAATATGTTACATATTCATTTATCTAGTCTGTTTACGCAGGATCCACAAAATCTTCAGTTTACACTTAGTCCTAACATATCATTAAAGGATAAAATTCGGACCAGTATATACTATTGAAGTGTTATCGCGTGGGATACAAAAGTGATATTGAACTTTTTGCCGGAGGCTTAATAAAAAAAAAAACCGTGCGAAGTGTTGTTCCGGTTGCAGTTTTATTTTATTTATTTTTAGTTTTTTAAATATTTTCTTTGGGCATTCTCGTCCTATCTTGTTTATCTTGTTTTACTCTTAATGAAATTTTTTATCCCAAAATTAAAAATATATATAATGGGAAAGGGGTAAATATTTAAATGCTTTTTTTTATTATTATTAAAATCAGAAGTCCATGAATTACTTCATGGACTTCTGTTAAAATACATGTACATGTAATGCATTTCAAAGACACAACGTTCACTTGAAATATTTTTGTTTTACATGTATGTCAATGGATGAATTTGTGAGGAGATTGGGTTTTCCAACCTAAAATTTAAGATACTTTCCATGGCTAAAGAATTATGTCGATATCATCAGTTTGGTTTATTTACAGCTAAAGTTGTAAAAAGTTTTTTAAACCTTGAAAAACAGTGCAAAAGTACCGTGGAAATTTGAAAATTAAAAAAAAATCCCATCTCAATTTTTTCAGATTTTTAAGATGTTTACCGGGATACCCTAAAAGTCTAACTTCACAGATATCACATTGCAAACATTGCCTTGTCCTGACCTCAATATTTAGTACTGACTTCGTTCTGATATTTTTGTTCAGATCTTATGTTCATGTTTTGTTCCATTGTTGTAAAAGTATTCTTGGGATAATTTTTTTTTTACAAAAAGCCAGTTTTATTTAATTTATTTTTTATTATTTTAATTTTTTTTACTTGAAGCTATCTTAGAGGTTATTCACTACGAAATATTCGTGATACGAGTTATTTCGGAAAGTTTCATGGTTAGGTTCGTTATCTATTTGACTATTATAAAGGGGGACAATACATAAACTTCCGGTTTTATTTTGGATGGTGAGTATTCTGAAATCTGAAATTATAAGAGTTAAAACATCATAATTTTATAACATTTATATGTCAGAATACTTTTCCATACATTGCATACTGAAATATATTCAGTTATTTCTTTTTATTCCAAACAGTTTTGATTTTTTTAAATGAATTAAGTGAGTTTCTTGCTGTCATGTGGTCAGGATGAAAGAGTAAGCATGTAGAAATATGAAGTTATAAATAACTTATTTATATTATCTTGTAGTTTCATTAAGTACAGTATGACTGAGAAAGCCAGTGTTAACCCTATAGAATCATTTGTCTTGTTAGCTAAAACTGCTAAAGGAGCAGCAGCTGTTGGTCTTATAAAACAAGTTCTGGAAACTCCAAATGTCTATGTATTTGGTGAACTACTTGATATGCCAAACATACAAGAGGTAGGTTACAGTCTGGTTCTATTTTTTTTCTACAATGAAGTCATTCAGACTAGCAGCCAATTGTTGGTTCAAATGAGGGTTTCTTCTGATTGTCATAATATTATCAACATATATATTTTTCATTGATAACGGAAGCTTTTCACAAAAGCAATATACCTGTCTAACAATATAATTATGTAAATACTGTAGATAGGACAGTGAAGGCACAGAAGATTTAATTTTAAACTAGATTATACCAACTGACACTATTCTGTTTAATTAGTGTTATTTGAATCACACAAGTGCTGGTCATGAGTATCACAAATATTGCAGAATTAAACTACTGTAAAAAAGTGTTGGGGGTGGTGGGTAGGGTATACATTATTTTAACGGAGTGATTATTCACACGTACGGTAGAATAACGCATGTTGTTGGCTGGCATTATTTACACGTACGCATGCGCAGTACGATAACTTACATCAGCCGTATACGGACAAGGTGTATGTTCAATGAAGTATATCGGACCTATGGTCCAAGGCTTAATAAGATACGATGAGTAATGTAAGAATACATGAAATAAATTATCTAACTAATAAAACCATTTAAGATAAAGTTATTATTAAATAAAAAGTTTAATAACGACAATATGTATAGAATTAAAAAATTATTATTTATAATAATAAAATAATCATGTATAATAAAATAATCATGTATAATAAAAAAAAATCATGTATAATAATAATATAATTATGTCTAATATACTAAGATAAAATGATTATTAAATAAAAAGTTATCATTAAATAATACGTTTTATAACATCAATATGTATAGAATTTAAAAATTATTATGTATAATAATAAAATAATCATGTATAATAAAAAAAATTCATGTATAAGAATAAAATAATCATGAATGATAATAAAATAATTATGTGTAATATACTAGGTAAGATTAAAAATATATCATTAAAATATAATAAAAACAAATAAATTGATTATTAAATGTGAAAAATTTGATAACGATAATACTAATTATATTAAAAATGTTATATATAGAATTAAAAAAAATAATTGAAATACACTAGTTAAAATTAAAAATAAATTATTACAAATTATTAATTAAGAAAAATAATTTATTATTAAGTCAAATCAAAATTTAAAGACATAATCAAATCAAGACGTGTGTATGGATAAAAAATTAAGTTATTAATTTATGAATAGTGTTCATGAATCGTATTCAACTAGTTAACGCAATCGTTCGCTTTAATTACTTTTGTGATAAGGACGTGATCACAGGAGTCCGCTAATGAAATAATGTAATTAACGCCTTGAACACAGGATGCTGAGTAATTAATTGAGCGTTCGTGTCAACGTAATTAATTACCTTTGAACATGAAAATGAACACAAAAATGAAATTGATGCAGAATGCTTACAGACGAGGTTTTTGATGGCGACACAATCTCTACTAAAATCTCAATTCAAAATTCAGGGTTTCAAGACAACTTTGCATTCGCAAAATATAAACTTATTCACTTATTCAAATTTTATTTGAAGGTCCCAATAGTTTAGGACATTGGATTGTAGTTTCAACGATCGATTGTGAAGACAGTCATATAAATCTATATGACAGTCTCAACAAACCAGCTTCTATTGAAACGATAAAACAAATCTGTGCAATTTTGAAAAGTGAAAACAAACATATCGAAATAAACCATAAACTAGTACAACAACAATCTGGTGGTTTAGATTGCGGTGTATTTGCAATTGCAATCAGTCTTGTTATCTGTTTAGGAAAGATCCGGCAACTTTCTTCTTTTATCAACAAGAAATGAGAGCACATTTGGTAAAATGCTTAGAACAATCTGAAATTACCCCATTTCCACATTTCATAAAGCCAAATAGACGTAACATAACAAAACATGGTCGGCAAAAGATAGAAATATATTGCGTCAGTTTTCTGGTCATACATATTCCTGCAACGGAGATGGTTGAATGTACTAATTGCGGTGAATTTCCATGTATCTTGCGTAAACTCTGGACCAATTCAACTTATTTTTGCAGCGATTTTTGTAATATGGAAAAACAATTGAATTAGTTATTAAAAGTACTCTGTAAATAGTAGTTAAGTGATTTTTGAAATAATTATTTCATAAATAAATTTGTAAGGCCGGCACAATTAATTCTCTGAGGTGATCAGTTGCGGCTTTATTCGTGAGATCAACATTCTATGTGCAACTTCAAATATATTGATTGTCCATAATTTTTTTTATTTATTGGTTATCCATTTTAAACAAAACACAATAAAAAAATCAAAATAAACAGTAAAATTTTTATTAAATCAAAATCATCGGGATTGATAACTAATCAAATAAATGGATCCCGTGAGAACCACGTCCTCGTCGTGGGATCTGGAAACATGACAAGTAATTATATGAAATATTTTACAAATATTACAAAAATATTCATTAGCAATATGATGTTTTAAATAAATAAATATATCGGTAATTATATTATTTATAAATATTTATATAATATTGCATATAATAACTCTTCATGGCTAAGTGTTCTCTATAATATTAAACAAGTTATTAAATGCAATATTATACAAATATTACAAAAATATTCATTAGCAATATGATAAATATTTAAATAAATAAATAAATATATCAATAATTATTATATAATTTATATAATATTGCATATAATAACACTTCATGGCTAAGTGTTCTCTATATTAAAAGCGTATTAATAGTCCGATATACTTCATTGAACATACACCTTGTTAGTATACGGCTGATATAAGTTATCGTACTGCGCATGCGTACGTGTGAATAATGCCAGCCAACAACATGCGTTATTCTACCGTACGTGTGAATAATGTCGGCCTTATTTTAACCAGTATCAATAAACAGAAAGAGCTAGCATTTATTATTCATTACCAGATTTTCCTTGTCTAACACAATTTTGCTCTGCTACAAAAATACTTGAAATAGGGACTCTACTACAATTTTAAAAATAATTTTGTACACATTTTTCACATCAAACAAGTGGGAAAGGTTTTTAAAATTTGACTTGTTAAATTTTACCAGTGGTTGTTGTTTGACCATGCACAAATACACATATGTCCCTTTTTGTATAGTTACGGTTTTAGTGCTCCATGCATCCTAGGTCTTTTATGGTATTTTTTAGACCTCTAACCAGTTCTTTTCTTTTGTTTTGATAGCTAGCAAATGGTCCACACTCAGATTATTTTGAATTGCTGAATATATTTGCCTATGGTACATACAAAGATTACAAAGGTATGATATATACATTATGCTTCTTTCATTCCTATAAAGTACAAGTATTTGTCCAGTCAAGACAAATCAATCAAGCAATTTAGAAGTAAGGGTTAAGCAGGTCTGTTTGACAGAACTTATTTTGTTAATATTTACCCAGTTATAAATCTCAAAATACACTGAATATTATTTGCTATTCTTAGCATAGAAATTGAAAATTAACTCCTTTAAGTCACAATAAGATTTTTTTAAAAAGCTACCTAAATGCGAAATGCATGAAAGCATCTTTTTTTATTTTTTTTTTATTATTTTTTTTTTTTCAACCAATTCTGTTCTTTTTACTGCTTTATCAGTTCTAGAAATGAGCATTTTACCTGTAAATGAGAAGATGACTTCTGTCATTTATTTATTTTCATTAACATTTCAAAGGACACTTAATATTCTCAACTGAAATACTTATATGACAGAAATTTTATATAGATTTCAACCACATAAGCTTGTGTGTGTATAATACATGTAAATATTAGTACGATTGTACACCTGTACCAATTTTAACAGGGCCAAAAAAAAAAAAAACAACAACAACACAAAATTACAAGTCTTGTCAATAAAAAAATGTAAGTACATTTATTGAAGACATTTAAGACGTTAAACATTATATGTGTTATGTGTCACAATTTCTTGGAATATCATTAATTAACAAAAAACAATTTTCTTAATGTATAGATTTCTTACTTGAAAGCATTATGGGATTTAAATTATTTCCTTTCTATTTCAGAAAGCAAAACCAAGCTACCAGAACTTACACCTATACAGTTAACAAAACTACGACATTTGACAGTGGTATCATTGGCAACCAAAACAAAGGTAGGTCAAACTATGACACTTGACAGTGGTATCATTGGCAACCAAAACAAAGGTAGGTCAAACTATGACACTTGACAGTGGTGTCACTGACAACCAAAACAAAGGTAGGTCAAACTATGACACTTGACAGTGGTGTCACTGGCAACCAGAACAAAGGTAGGTCAAACTATGACACTTGACAGTGGTGTCACTGACAACCAAAACAAAGGTAGGTCAAACTATGACACTTGACAGTGGTGTCACTGGCAACCAGAACAAAGGTAGGTCAAACTATGACACTTTATTGACATTGGTATCACTGGCAATCAAAACAAAGGTAGGTCAAACTATGACACTTGACAGTTGTATCTCAGGTAACCAGAACAAAGGTAGGTCAAACTATGACACTTTATTGACATTAGTATCACTGGCAATCAAAACAAAGGTAGGTCAAACTATGACACTTGACAGTTGTATCTCAGGTAACCAAAACAAAGGTAGGTCAAACGATGACACTTGCAATGGTATCTCGGGTAACCAAAACAAAAGTAGGTCAAACTATGACACTTTATTGACATTGATATCATTGACAACCAAAACAAAGGAAGGTCAAACTATGACACTTGACAATCTTATAACTGGCAACCAAAAAAAGATAGGTCAATCTATGACACTTGACAGTGGTATCACTGGCAACAAAAACAAAGGTAGGTCAACCTAGGTTATTTTACTGTCATTTCACTGGCAAATTATCTGAGACAAAAAATGCAGAATAAAATTTTGTTCAGCAAGAATTGTTTGCTTATTGAAGCTTTTACATGACTTATAAATTTTTCTGTAATTGTTATCTTTTACTTATTGTTTTAAATTTTTAATAACATTCTGAAATGTTTCTATTTTCAGTGCATTCCATATTCAGTATTGTTAACAGAACTTGATATACAGAACCTAAGAACTTTAGAGGTAAAAGTAGATCTATTTTGGTTGCTCAATGATTTGTTTATAATAAAGATTATTACTAATCATTACAATTTCATTTAGTATAACAAAGATAGGAAGGCATAAAAAATATGACAATGGTATTTCATCATTAGTTATAAGATTATATTTACTTTATTGTGACAGCCTTTATTCAGCCAAAGACATAATTATTTATGTAGTTTTCATAAGTTCAAATTTTATTATAAGTACAATGGTTATACAGAATATATATAAAGTAAATTATAACTGAACATTGAAGTAGTCACAGGTTTGATCAGAAGTTGTAAGTACATGTAATAGGTAATATGAGATGTAGTGTCTGAGATAGAATGCAAATTTGGAGATGGATGTGTGAGGTCTCTGTTCTGTTCTATAATAGATTAAAAACAAACATGGACATATACTAAATATATAAACAAAGTATTTGTTTAAAGGTTTTTTTTTTTAATTATAGAACTAGAATGCAGGGAAGTTACGCTAGTCTTCTGATTTCTCTTATAACTGTTACAACTGATGTTCAAAATTTTCTACCATAATTCTCAAAATGAGTAAACATGAGACTGTTCAGAAACTGTATTTTGTTAATTAAAATCTTACAACCCTTCCCCCAAAAACAAAAACAACATAAAAAATCTGCTGATAATGATGCATTCATGATACCATTTGTAATTTTGTATTTTTTATATTCATTAGGATTTAATTATAGAAGTTATATATGCTGATATAATCCATGGGAAGTTAGATCAGAAGAATCAACAATTGGAAGTAGATTACGCTATAGGTCGGGACATCCGATCAGAAGCCGTGACTGAGATCGTGAATGTATTACAAGATTGGTAAGGCATACAGAATCTTCATTTGTAATTAAATGTATATGACAGTACTTCTTTTTGCCTGAGTATCCAGTTCAGACAAATCCTACATATAATGTTTTTGAGAAAGTTTGTCATTTCTGTTAGGAATGTGTGTTTGAGAGGTTTCTTTAGATACTCTGATCTTTCGCACAATCTTAAAACTGAAAACTGATTATCTCAATATACACACTAGTGAAAGAATTTTGACTAGGCTGTGAATATGACACATTTTCAATTCACAGTGAACTATTAAGATATTAAGAAAATTTCTTAATTTTATGCACCTTTCAATCAGGCTAGGTTATTTGAAGCTTTGTTATACTAACCTAACAATAGTGAAAATTTTCTGTTTGTGTATTCTCATGATTTTTTAACCATTAACCCATTTACTGTATGTCAGATATAGACTGTATTATATAGATGGCTAATTATCTCCCCTAGTATCACACTATGGCTCACATTAGTTGTTAAGAACAGGTGTGATGGATTTAGAGTAAAAGCTACATTGATTATTTGAATTATCTCCCTTACCATCACATTATAGCACATTCATGTATATCTTCTCAAATTTACTTTGATAAAAAAGTTTTGTATATTAATTAAGGTGTGATAGATGTAAATATGTATTTGATTATAAGAATTATCTCCCTTATTACCACACTGTGACACAGAAATTCACTTGGATTAAAATTGATAATTTTGGTGTTTAAATCTTAAAGGTGTGCTGGGTCTACACTGAATGTTAAACTTTACTGATTTCAGAATTATCTCCCTTACTATCACACTAAGGCCCTAAAAATTTAACTTTACTAACCGGGTACTTGTAGTTTGGTGTTAATATTTTACAGGTGTGATGGGTGTGAAGCTCTATTACATGTACTTATTTGTAACTTGGTTTTAATATTTTACAGGTGTGATGGGTGTGAAGCTGTATTACTTACTTGTTACTTGGTTTTAATATTTTACAGGTGTTATGGGTATGAAGCTGTATTTCTTATTTGTAACTTGGTTTTAATATTTTACAGGTGTGATGGCTGTGAAGCTGTATTACTTATTTGTAACTTGGTGTTAATATTTTACAGGTGTGATGGCTGTGAAGCTGTATTACAAGGAATAGAAGCACAGATAACTAAAGCTAACCAAAACAAAGAAAATAATATCAAGATAAAACATGATATAGAACAAGAGGTAGTACAATTCTGTATTTTATTTATCAATATAGCAGTTGATTCTAGGCATTGAAAAGTATATCAAGTTTTATTTTTGGCAAATTGTAAAAATCATCTTTAAATGTAGCATTCCTCTAGCATTTTCTTTTTGTCTATAAATCTTTTTTAACTTGACAAGATCAAACTTCAATTACTTACCAAAAATTGCTATAGCGTACGGTCCAAAGACCACTATCATAAATACAGAGAACAGATAGCATAAAAATGATGGACAAATATTGTTACGGTATAAATATTGATAATTTCAATATGACCCCTTAAAAATAGCCCTTCAAAAATAGCCTGCTATACAGTATCTGAAAAAAAAGAATAATCACCACCTTTTAGTTGTAAAACAAAATCTTGACTTAAATTTTCATTTGTCTTTTTATTGATTTAACAACTAAGATTTCTTTAGTTTTTGTCTGTTTATGGGAAAGGAACATGAGCTAAGGCTTTTATTTAGGTGCATCTTTTCTGTTGTGTAACATTTCATGATGATTAAAACAGTTCATGAAATCCTTTGACAAAGTATGAAATTTCTGAACTGAAGCAAGTAAATCCATACATTTTTCTTGAGGATGAAATTCAAACCAAAGTCTCATTATACTACAATTTTTTCAGTTACATGTACCTTACTGAGTAAAAACAATTTATTGTTAAGAGAAACTGTTCCGACTCATAGGTATGCTTTACTTACAAATTAAATTTGTACAGGTATCAAACATCAAAAAGACCCTGAAGAGTACACAACAACCTGATGCAGATGAACATATGGTGTCAGATAGTCGTGATGTGGTCATGTCAGATAAACCATCCAAAAAATCCTCTAAAATGAAGGGGTAGGTACTATATAGTGATATTTATCCTGCTATATACATGTACACAAATATGTTTCTATATAGCAACCACCTCTATATTGAGATATCTTGTTATAAAGCTGATGTTCAAAGTCCTTTGCTTCATATTTAAACAAAATACATGTGTACATATATAGACTATCTTGATTTCATATCCAATTTCTTTATAACATTGGGTCTTCTAATATACCGGTATATATATGTATATATACATGTACATATACTATACATAAACATGTACATATACATGTATCACTCCACTTTTAACTGTGCATGGAGGGATGTGAATGGGTGAATATAAGAATTTATGTTGGCGTGTATTATATTTGGCGCTCTTGAGGGTCTCAAACATTTAGTATGTATTAATATTGTAAAATTATGAAGTACCAGTGTTTATTCAAATGTACTTTTTGTATATTGTAGATTGAGAGGAAGCAGTGGTACCAAACTATGGAAGTGAAAATTGATATCTATGACTGTGATTATTTTTATATTGTTTATGTATTAAACTCAGTGCTGTAGAAAGAAATGTGCAAATACTGTGAAATTGCAAAATAAAACTGTAATAATTGTAACAAGATGGTATTTCTATGTTCCTCAAACTTGAGTCAAAATTGGACTAGAAATGGACTGAATGGAAATTGATCGAAAGTCAGGAAAAAGGCATTAGTTTCTATGATTACCTTTGAAAACAAAAAAAAAAAACAAACAAAAAAATTTTCCAAAAAATACTTTAGACAAGAAGCAAGGCAGAAATGTTATCCCCCCTTTTTTTTTTTTCTTCTTCTTCCCGGGGGGGGGGGGGGGGGGGGGGGGGGGGGGGGGGGGTTATGAAAATTGTAAAATTTTAAAGGAGAAACAATTAAACAATTTCAGGATTCCTTTGTAGGTCCCTTTTTCAAGCAAAAATGTAGTATATACATGTATCAATATAAATGATGAAAAATTCAATTTCTGCATAATACTCTTTTAAGAAAATTTATATTTAAAATTGTTAAATTTTAAAGGAGAAACAATTTAACAATTTCAGGATTCCTTTGTAGGTCCCTTTTTCAAGCAAAACTGTAGTACATGTATATACATGTATCAGTATAAATGATGAAAAATTCAATTTCTGCATAATACTCATTTAAGAAAATTTATATTTAAAATTGTAAAATTTTAAAGGAGAAACAATTTAACAATTTCAGGATTCCTTTGTAGGTCCCTTTTTCAAGCAAAACTGTAGTACATGTATATACATGTATCAATATAAATGATGAAAAATTCAATTTCTGCATAATACTCTTTTAAGAAAATTTATATTTAAAATTGTAAAATTTTAAAGGAGAAACAATTTAACAATTTCAGGATTCCTTTGTAGGTCCCTTTTTCAAGCAAAACTGTAGTACATGTATATACATGTATCAGTATAAATGATGAAAAATTCAATTTCTGCATAATACTCTTTTAAGAAAATTTATATTTAAAATTGTTAAATTTTAAAGGAGAAACAATTTAACAATTTCAGGATTCCTTTGTAGGTCCCTTTTTCAAGCAAAACTGTAGTACATGTATAAACATGTATCAGTATAAATGATGAAAAATTCAATTTCTGCATAATACTCTTTTAAGAAAATTTATATTTAAAATTGTAAAATTTTAAAGGAGAAACAATTTAACAGTTTCAGGATTCCTTTGTAGGTCCCTTTTTCAAGCAAAACTGTAGTACATGTATATACATGTATCAATATAAATGATGAAAAATTCAATTTCTGCATAATACTCTTTTAAGAAAATTTATATTTAAAATTGTAAAATTTTAAAGGAGAAAAAATTTAACAATTTCAGGATTCCTTTGTAGGTCCCTTTTTCAAGCAAAACTGTAGTATATACATGTATCAATATAAATGATGAAAAATTCAATTTCTGCATAATACTCTTTTAAGAAAATTTATATTTAAACAAGTATCATAATTATCAGCTATATTGCAGAAAAAGTCCAAATTCATTCACACCCAGATGTTTGTAATTTAAACAGAAAAATGTGTTATAGTTAGGTTTGGAACATTACATAACCAAAAAAGATAATGGGACAAGACTATACAAGGCAAACCTATTTGAATCTGAAGTTTATCCACATATACTTGTAGTAGAATTTATAAACACTTTGAAGTACCACAGCTTCAGTAAAAGCAGATGTCACCTTGACAACCAATTATCTTTTTTTTTTTTTTTTTTTGGGGGGGGGGGGATTATGCCTCAATTGAGACTTCAGAATTTTTTTAATCAACTTTGTGCATCAAACTTTAACATTGCACATTTTATTTTCATTTCCTGCTCTTTCATGTACTGCAAATATTTTTGGGTAATTTTCTCCCTTTCAAGATGTAGATAGACTAAGCTACTGCAATGCTGATCTAACCAGATGTTGTGAAGAACAGCAGATTGGACTTGATTGGTTTTAATTCTTATACACGTTTTTCAGGAGTCAAAACCTGCTAACCTAGTTTTTTTAACAACACTTCTAAATTATCTTTATCTGCTATACTTAGAAGTATAAATCTTCCCTGTTGAATTAGAATCTAAGTGTGAGCAGGCAGATCAGATCACTCGGCCACAGAAGCTCTGGTTGTATCAAGGTTGAGTAATTGTTTCTTGTATCAGCAATTTTTTAGCTATTCAGGAAAAGGAATTTTTAGCTCAACTGGTAATAGCCAGCTGAGCTTATGGCATGGGGATGCGTGCGTGTGTGTATCCGTGTGTAAACTTTAATCTTCTCCTCTGAAACTACTGAACCAATTTTAACCTAATTTGGTGTGGAAGGTCCCTAGGTGATGCAGATTAAAGTTTGCACAAATAAAACTTCCTGCAGCATCCAAGATGGCCGCCATTTCTATAAATAGCAAAAAGTGATAAATGGCTGATACACGTTGTTTGGCAACTGATTTAGTTCCAATTTGGTATATAGAAAGTAGATGCCTAGCCATTTAACATATATAACGGGTTTTTCAGAAACATTTTTTATTGGGTCGCTATTAGCAGAATATTCAAATAAGGTGCTATATTTAGCCAATTCTTTGAAAATCTTCTCCTCAGAAACTACTGGACCTATTTGAACCTAATTTGGTGTGGAAGGTCCCTAGGTGATGCAGATTAAAGTTTGCACAAATCAACTTCCTGTGGCATCCAAGATGGCCACCATTTCTATAAATAGCAAAAAGTGATAAATAGCTGATACACGTTTATTTATCAACCGATTTAGTTCCAATTTGGTATATAGAAAGTAGATACATAGCCATTTAACATATATAACGGGTTTTTCAGAAACATTTTTTATTGGGTCGCTATTAGCAGAATATTCAAATAAGGTGCTATATTTAGCCAATTCTTTGAAAATCTTCTCCTCAGAAACTACTGGACCTATTTGAACCTAATTTGGTGTGCAAGGTCCCTAGGTGATGCAGATTAAAGTTTGCACAAACTGTGGCATCCAAAATGGCCACCGTTATTATAAATAGCAAAAAGTAATGAATGGCCAATACACATTTATACATGTATATCATACAATTTGATATAGACAGTAGATGTATAGCCATTTCACATACGAATCATTTTTAGCTCACCTGGCTTTAGCCAGCGTGAGCTTATGGTATGATGCGGCATGTGTATGTGCGTGCGTGCGTGCGTGCGTGCCTCCGTAAACTTTACATTTTAATCTTCTTCTCCAAAACCACTGGGCCAAATTTAATGAAACTTGGTAACCATTATGCCTGGATGAAGCCCTTTCAGATTTGCAAAAATGAAAGAGTTATGTCCCCTTGGGGCCCCATAAGGGGGGGAAAAGTGAAAAACTTTAAAAATCTTCTCCTCTGAATGTACAAGAGATATACCTTAGTTATTTCATTTATAACATCCTTTGGTCATTTAGTTTCAGATTTGCAAAAATGGTAGCCATGGGGCTCAAAATGGGGAAATTATAAGGTACTAAGTGGGGAAATTGCTTAAAATTATATATTTGTCACTATATCTTGAAAACTATCAACTTTTTGTATAGGCATGTATATTAGAATATTGTAGGTATTGACATGGCAACCATTTTGATATATGGTTCAAGGTCATATGTTGAAAGGTCAAGGTCACAGCTGCAAAAAAAGACTTTAATTGCTTATTATCTTGAAAACAATTGACTTTTTGTATAGGCATGTATATTAGAATATTGTTGGTATTGTGACAAAGATCATTTTGATATATGATACAAGGTCATATGTTGAAAGGTCAAGGTCACAGCTGCAAAATTAGACTTAAATTGCTAATTATCTTGAAAACTCTTAACTTTTTGTATAGGCATGTATATTAGAATATTGTAGGTATTGACATGACGATCATTTTGATATATGGTTCAAGGTTATATGTTCAAAGGTCAAGGACACAACTACAAAAGAAGACTTAAATTGCTAATTATCTTGAAAACTATTAAATTTTTGTATAGGCATGTATATTAGAATATTGTTGGTATTGTGACAAAGATCATTTTGATATATGGTACAAGGTCATATGTTGAAAGGTCAAGGTCACAGCTTTAAAAGAAGACTTAAATTGCTAATTATCCTTTTTTTATAGGCATGTATATTATAATATTGTAGGTATTGACATGACAATCATTTTGATATATGGTTCAAGGTTATATGTTCAAAGGTCAAGGACACAACTACAAAAGAAGACTTAAATTGCTTATTATCTTGAAAACAATTAACTTTTTGTATAGGCATGTATATTAGAATATTGTAGGTATTGACATGACAATCATTTTGATATATGGTTCAAGGTTATATGTTGAAAGGTCAAGGTCACAGCTGCAAAAAAAAAAGACTTAAATTGCTTATTATCTTGAAAACAATTGACTTTTTGTATAGGCATGTATATTAGAATATTGTTGGTATGGTGACAAAGATCATTTTGATATATGATACAAGGTCATATGTTGAAAGGTCAAGGTCACAGCTGCAAAAGAAGACTTAAATTGTGTGGTATAGATTCAAATTGTATCTGACATATCTTTCCGAAATTCAAGATGGCTGCCGTTACTTTAAAGAGCAAAAATAGAAAAATGGCCATTTTGGGTTTATTTATGTACTGATTTTGTTGAAATTTGAAACATAGAAAATAGATGTTGGGGGATAAAACATATATAACGGGTTTTTCCGTAAGATTTTTCGTTTGTGTAATAATTATGTAATATGCAAATAAAGTTTATTTTTAGCCAAAATCTTTGAAAATCTTCTCTGAAAGTACATGGCCAATTAAAAGGATATTGAATGTGGAAGGTCCTTAGGTGGTATAGATTCAAAATTTTATCCGACATGTCTGTGGGAAATCCAAGATGGCTGCCATTACTATAAATAGCAAAAATAAAAAAATGGCCATTTTGGGTTTATTTATGTACGAATTTTGTTGAAATTTATAACATAGAAACTAGATGTTGGGGATAAAACATATGTAATGGGTTTTTCTGTACAATTTTCCATTTTTGCAATAATTATGTAACACGCAAATAGGGTTTATTTCAGCCTAAATCTTCTGAAAGTACATGGCCAATTGAAAGAAATTTTATGATTAATACTGCTTGAAATAATAGAAAATAAGGATATTGCTAGTGAGTTTGTTTACATTTTATTGATTGAATATATTTAAAAAGAAAAAGCAAATAATAAATAAGGATGTGCCAGGTGAGCGATACAGGCCCTATTGGGCCTCTTGTTTTCTAAAACATTTTAGCTCAACTGGCAATAGCTAGCGGCATGGCTGTCTGAAATTCACATTCAAGTAAAGTGCCAGTTGAGCAATACAGGCCCTTTTGGCCCTCTTGTTTTATAATCTGAAGAATTAATCAGAAAAAAGTTAATGCGTCATGGGAGGTTTTGCAAAGGTTTCTGATCTGCTTTAAACTAGTGCTTACTTACCGAAGTCATAAATTGCTAGCACACTAGCCCACAATGCCAGATAAACATTACAGGCCACTCATTCAATTCATATTGTACTATGCTAACCAGTAAACACATTCTTGGACAAGGAAAACCCTTTCTTACTTGAAATTGACTAGGGTCTAACTCAGAGAGGTAATGCACTTTGAGTTTTGAAGGCTAACACCTTAACCACTTTTTAAGTGGAGTCTCTGCAATATTTAAAATATTTTACATATTTGAACTGTGAAACAACTTTACATGCGGTATGGCAATGAGAGATATAATCACTTTCCTGACAAACTCTTGTTTAAAACAAGTTTCATTGTAATGTAGTTGTAATGGCTCTATTTAAATACATACATATTTTTTTCTGAAAATTTTCAATATTCATTTTTCAACAAAAGGTTTCTTATTTAAGTTTATTCTAGTAATAGTAATAATACAATTGATTTCATCTATAATATTCACAATAAGACAACATATACATGTATATATATATATGACAAACATGATAAGACATAACAAAATAATACCATTTTACAATGCTTCAACTAAAGCATACTACTTTAATTCATGTTCAAGTTCCTGTATAAATTCACTTTTATTACAGTACAAATGCACAACGTTTTAATTTTTCATGCATTTTATAACTATAACTCGTCTTAATGGGATTCACTGCCCTACCAAGTGATGTATTGAAAAATATATGTGGAACTACCATTTCCACTGGATATAGAATCATACAAATTAAAATTTCCCGTTTAACATTTAAATGGGCAACTTATGGGAAATTGATCACTTGGTACACTGGTAACCATCATTCAAAGATAGGCCTCATTGGACACAGAAAACCCTTTTTTTTTCACTTGAAATAGACTAGGGTCTAACCAAGTGGTACATTACCTTGAGTTTTGAAGGCTAAAACTATATATATAAAGAATGTCTATACATTTATATAGAACATGTAATAAGGATAGGGTTTTGGAATTTTCATGTTTATTGATGGACCTTATTTTTTCATTGATTCATTTTTTCCCTCTTCTCTGTACAAAATAAATGCTAAAAAAAGGTAAATAAACAAATGAAAGAAAGCCTATTTGAATTGTATGTGGTATTGGCCATTATAAAGCTTCTGGTATTGTATTTATTATTATTATATAAATGCAGAGAACTTAAACAAATGCACAGTACATGTAAATGCGAAAAAATACTTTTTTTGATCATAACATTTAACCAAGTCCAGATCAGATCTTTTTATTAAATATTGCACCAATATGACAAACAGATCGAGAACTGGCCCATGTTTGAAGTATTTCCTGATTGTGTGTATCACTGAAACTATTTAAAACGTACATATAACTCAATATACTTTATACACACATGCTGTTGTTTATCTTCCCACTGCATATGGAAATGATTCCATTAGCTTCTGATTAAAACATTGCACAATTTAAAGAACAATCTCACTGAACTTATCTGATCACAGACCAATTATTAAGTATCCAGGACATTAATTTAATGTATTTATTTTTCCAATATTCATGTGACAATAACTGCAACAGAACAACAAAAAAAATAGCAAGTAATGTATCATTAAATAAAAGCACCATTAAAATGGAGTTTTAAAAAGCGATCAAAAACTAGTGACTTAAATTTGCAACTGCTTCTAATCTCAAAACTAACTTTTTTAAAGAACAATGAAAAAAATTTAAACATTGAAAACAATTAACAAAATATTATAAATAATATGCTGTATGTCAAAACCAGATTTACCGATAATTTCAAATCCTGATTAAACATGGAAGTCAACATTTGTTACTTAACCTTTAAACTGTCTAAAAATGAGGCTTAATGCAAACTGAATAACGCGCGCTAGCACTTTATGATTAGTTTGCATTGCACGGCATTGGAAGTTATATCAACTAGAAGCCTAATTTTAAACAGTTTAATGGTTATATTTACATTTCCCGATTTTTAAAAAATTATTTTGATATTTTTAATCCTCAAAAGAATGTCCAAATACTTACCGATTACGACAAGTATGTCCAGTCACTGGAACAGCCGAACAAAATAGTGCGTAAGAAAAAGGAACAGATAACAGTGAAGTCAAGGTAACATCATTAATTAAATAATTCTTTTTTCAACAAATTGTTTTATTGTAACATTTAATCTGCAAATGTTCTCTGTTTATTTCAATATAAAATTACGATAAAAATAGCTTTGGGCACTAGCAGCAACCGCGCATGGATCAACTGCAGACTGTGTAAAAAATCTTATGTTATTATAGATAGCGGCCACGTTTGTTTACCTTAGATAATGTAGTTTCGTATGTAACAATGTGTTCATACGCCGATCAGCTGATCAATGGTAATTATAGCCGATATCATTGGTAATTATAGCTGGTATAATTACCACTGGTCTCAAACACAGTTATATAAAGCAAACACATTGGAAATGTGAATATAATAATGATAGACCTTTTAATCATTCTGAAGTTCCATTGTATATTTCTTGCACGTTTTTGTAAAATAATGATAGACTTTTTAATTATTCATTTTTAATTATTATAATGTTTCACTATATATTTCTTGCATGTTTTAGTTATATAGCTAAGTCTGTATCAGACAGAAAATTATTATATTTTAGTAAACATTCACTAAAATAAACTTTGATATCTATTTTCTTAAGACATGCTCAAATTGCATTGAATCTGAGCAATTTATTGACAATTTTCTAACAACAGTCTTAGTATGACAACCAAAAAATATTATGAACATAAACTACTATGCCAAAAGTCAATCACATAAGGAAATTGTTTCATAGATTTCCATATCAAATAGGATTTAATTCGAAAACTTATTCTAATTTTTTTTTCTAGACAAATTTTTATGAAATTTTTATTGCAAGAAACAATAATTCGCATATGTGCGTAAATGTATACATTATAAGTGTACAAATTATTTTAAGTGTACAAATGTATATATTACATGTATGATCTTTCGAGGTTTTAAGCTATCATGTTAAACTCAATCCAAACATTTCACAAACTAAACAATACTTTATTTCAAACTAAACAAATAACAAGGCATTATTACAAGGTCAAAAAAAGCACAGAAATATAAACTTTGGATAAGATTTTACAGTTCATAAAATGTTTATTGCTTCAATACAGGATCTATCCACTATCACAGTTGAAAATATGGATATACCAAAATGTACTTGCAGAATTTAATCAAAACTTACTGGAGAATGATACTGTCATATGATATCCAGTGTCCGACTTTTTATCAAATGTTAACTATCCATACATTGTCAGAAAGTGAAAAATTTCAAAAGTCTCGATATTGTTTCATAGTAATCTTATATAACAATATTCATATACAAATACATTAAGCAAAGTCTTTGTTAAAATTTTTGGTTACCAAAAAGTCATGTTTTCTTATGGCACAACAATGTACTTCTGCTGTCAACTTTCCAGTAATTGTCGTCTCTATACATAAATTATTATTGATAACATGGGGAAAAAAAATAACCTTTCCAAGATACCAAAGTTTCACTTTAATTTGTCATGGTGTTTTTCCTTCACTTCACTATACAACATATGTTTGATTCAAAAACAAAAAGACAAAATAAACAACAGAATATTTCTAACATTAAAAATTTTGAGGTAATTTATATCTATGAATAATTTTACATATAAAAGTATACTAATAATTAAAGCATTATTGTAAAAGGTAAAGGTATTTAATATTATCATAAGTGTTGAAATTTGCATGATCTTCAAAAATCATAATACATACTTTGTACAATGTACAGTATATGGTTCACAAAAAAAATCTTAATGTGCGTATTATGATAATATTCATGGTTTAAAATAAATTAACAATTTGATATGAAAAATTCCATTAAGTAACAAAATTTATGATAAATATAAAACAATATACAGTAAAACTGTTACAGCAACCAACTTTATTTAAATAAAGACCACCTGTACATCAAGACCAGCATTATGAAATAGAACCTCTATTACAATGACTACCTGTACTGAATGTTGATTTCAAAACCATAATAAAGATTTACTCAATGGTTTCTAAATGACAGGTACAATACATTTTAACATTTAAACCCATGAAAGTCTAAACTGCAAATACTTTTCCATCCTTTTACTTGTATTCATTATTCAAATAGCTGAAAACTTTAAAAAAAAATTTAAATTTTCAAATTTTCTTCAGACAAGTCTTACTTATTCTAATAATTTTCCCCCTTATTATTTTTTTTTTAGATCTATAAATCTGTACATGTTTATCATTTGCATATAAAATAGTTATATTTTTGTCCATGACCAAGTTTACTATATTTTTGTATAAGATTAATAGACTGACATCAACCGTGTAAAGAAATACTGAGAAAGATTTCTCATCACATTTATAATTTTTATTTTTTAACTGAAAAATTTAGAGTGTACAGCAAATATAAGAACAATGTAAAATTTTTGAAAAAATATAAGCAGATTTGTCTATCACTAGAAAGATAAGTTTCATTAGTTTTTATAAAAAAAATAAATAAAATTATGCAAGTCAAAATCAAGAGAAGGGAATTTCTGATTAAGGTCCGATATGTGGTCTTTATATACAGGTTTTACTGATAATGACACTAAATGAATGACCCTGTACTTTTTCTGTGTTAAACAAAATTTAAATGACAAAAACTAATACATGTACTGTACACAATTAATGGTACTATTCCAGTTCTAAGAACTTTCAACTCAGCCGACATGGTTTTTTAGATTCATAAAACATTTGAAGATGAACTATGTATTGTTTGAAAAATAAATGGAGAAATAAACATTATTATGGCCAACCTATAAAATTGGTAAAAACATCATCTTAAGTCCAATAAAAAAGCGGCAAAACTGCTGATGTGGTTTTTAACATCTCATTAACCCCAATATATTTTATATAACCAACTTAATACATGTATAGATAAAGTAAATTATTGACAGTAAAATAGAGGATATCATCTCAGTAGAGTTGAATGCTTTACAAACTGGTCCCTGCTTTACTTATTAAGTGTCTAATTAACATTGCTGATAATAAATGGAGAAATATATTTTACACATTCACAACACTCAGAACACATATGTTTTACTATGATTATTATTTACATATATAAATTCTTTTTATTAAAATATAAGGGGAAAAAATAATTCTATACATACTACAGAATTTACAGTGGAAAAAAAATTCTACACCGAGTTCCTAATGCAAGAACCCAGTTAACTTATGGATTTCAAAATTCTGGGAAAATCATTAACACTGATATTGCTTTTCGAATGAAGTTTAACAATAACATGTTTAACTAAGTATTACTCAATACATGTACACTCTAATCTGCCTTGTTTTAACCCAGTAATAGTATATCAGGGTCACCCGGTCAGATAAACACTTTTAAAGTTATCTTTAGTGGTCTTTATAGACAGTGAATAAATTTAAATTTGCTTACAAGGAACCTGACTTTTAACTTGAGATCTGCCAGAAATAACTGAAAACAAAACTAACGGTTAACCTTATACATTATTGCTTTCAAAATATGCATAGCAGCATATCCTCTGTCAGAGATTAACTCTCGATAGATAAAACAAGACCTGTCATTAGCAACCTGCATTATATCCAATTTATCCCAAACTGATCTATCAATTTTGTTATTAAAACAAAAAATACAAGATTTCTTAGGAAAGACAATTGTTTTAAATTACCAGATAACAAACCTAATGAAGAACTCGTAGGAAACTATCTATGCATTATACATATATATGTACTTGTCAACTTTGGCTGAATTTTATTTGTGATGACTATAATTGAAAGATTACTCATGAAACTATTAAATTAATCAATAGTTTTTATTTTTCTATTACAACTTTATACTTCTCATTTAATAAATTCTATTCTATCAAAAAACTTGCTTTAAAAACAAAGCACACTTTTTTGTATAAAATGGTTTTGTGTTTCTTTCGCAAACACCATATCAAAGACATATGGAATCGGTGTAAAATTTGTTACTATAAAGTACAGAAAGAATTGTCGACAGGTGACAATCAGATTTCACAAAACTTGCCACTTTATACAACTCCTGACTCAAGACAATATAATCATATTCTAGCAAAGATAATAATACATAATTTAGACATTTGTGACATCTGTACCCAGTGAAATATAAAAAATTATAGAAAAATTATTGTGCTAGATAGTAAGCATGCAACAATACAACTTTGTCGCAATATGACACGTATTAAGATACACTCTTCATGATATATATTAGGATAAGTTATTGGCTTGTCATCATTTCAATACATTGTTGCAACATGCTTTCTGGTTGCTTTCCCTGTCAGAAAAGCCCGAAAAGTAAAGATTGGTGATTGGCTGCTACTCTTTTGGCTTATGAATCAGGACACACTTAGCATCAAGTACATGGAATCACAGTATCTACACATCTTGTTAACATTGTGGCTTGTTTTTCATGTTTTTAAGAGAATTATTAAATATAACCAGCATTTCTTAAAAAGATATCGTATTCGGGTATTGTGATATTCAAAAGATGCGTCATGAATCGTAATGCTAGATGTCATGATACATCAATTACTGCCGAATTGTTTCACCCCTACTGGATATGGCATGTTTTCCGACAAGAGAGCAATAGAGATTTTAGAGATGCCAAGAAAAAAGGGCCTATTACCAACATTTGTGGAGAAAGTACAGCGGAGTAGGTTTTTACCTAGACAAGATATGTTTACAAACATCACAGAGGTTAGTCCTGGAATGGTGGAGAAAACCAGAGTACCCAAAGAAACCACCAAACTTTGGCATGCAAACCACCAAACTTTGGCATGCAAACCACCAAACTTTGGCATGCAAACCAACAAACTTTCTCACATTACAATCTACCTGAGTGGAATTCACATCTAGACAATAAGAGGCACTGTTCTTAAGGAGATAACTGAACAGGTATCAGAAGTAACAAAAATAACCAAGTACCTTACCAATGATAAAATAAACTTACAGTTGCAATAAACTGTCATTACCAAAAATCGGAACATATTAAAAACATACTAATGAAAATAATCCAAAGTGGAAATAATGTGAAAGACATGGCTATCCATTCCTATTTTTTTGTTTTAGATTTGTCAATAATAAACAAAAATTGGAATTACTAACAACGAGAAGGTATGGTAAGGTGCCTTGAACACCCCCAAAAATTAGTTTCTGATTATATATTTACTTGGTCATTAATCACAGATATAAGGTTGCTTTAAATTGCTTTACTACAAAAAATCAATTTTAATTTCATTTTGGGGTGTCAACAGAATTTGCCTTGACTGTTGTTTTAAAGAAATTAGAAAACACAGAAACAGTGTTTGCTCAAATATTACCTCAGAGGCATGTTCAACAATTTGTGCACTTTACAATTTAGATTTGGACACAGACACTGACTGGAGAATAAATTCTGAAATACACATGCATAAATTAAATTTGGCATTTAAACACGAGTTTTAACTTATTTTATCACTTCAATCCCTTCTAGAAAGCTACTATACACTTATAATTCAATTTCAATAGCAACTCATGTTAGTTTTAAATTTTATTAAAAACATTTCTTGTAAACTTTGTCTCCAGTTGCCATCTTGAAACTATGTCAAACAAACTTACGATAATGATAGCGTTCTCTCAATTCCATTTTCACGAATATTGGCTGTTAAAGAGTATGCTTGCAAAAGTGAAAGCATAAGTACACACTGTTGACAATGCCTCAGAAGTTGTCTCATACCAAAAAAAGTTCTCCTAAAAACGTCATGAAAATGACATAATTTTTTCATTTTTCTTGATAAAATAAAACGTTATATCCTTATATACAAAGCAGACGTGATTTCTTTAAAAGATCTACTTATGGTTGACTAGTCACAAAATCAGGGACACCCACAGTACCTTACCATATCTAATCCCCTATAAAGAGATTCTTTTGTGTACCACTAGTAAAGCTACAGTGGAACCTGTCTAAAAAAAACTCCCTCTGGACCACAGATTTTTTTGTTTTTGTTTTTTATTTGTTTTTGTTTTGTTTTTTTTTGTTGTTTTTTTTTTTTGGGGGGGGGGGGAGATAAAAAAGATATTACTGGTTCACTGATGAACTCAACAATCACAATCCTAATAAGTTTTTCAGTATAGACGGAATTATGGTTTATTCAGGGTTCAGTTTTCACAGGTTCCACTGTATGTACGAAAATGATACAGAATAAGATTTACAGAGATTACTGAAGTAATGCCATTTTACGAGAAACTCTTTTTAGATTTCATATCAAATGAACAAAATTTTGCATAAACATTTACATATGGAACACAAGTGAATCTCAATGCTACATATATGCAAGCAGAAAAGAGGTAGAATGCATTAATGAAATAAAAAATTTAAATAATTTAACATGAATGTTGAAAAATAATAATTTTTAATTTGATGATTTAGCTTTAAGAAACTTTAAACATAGAATTACAATTATATTTTGTTCTTAAATGTCAATGGGACAACAATATTTAATGACAAAGTATATTACATGTATATTTAATGAACATCACAGTTATCTAATCTAATCATTAGTAATAAAAATTGTTGAGATTTTCTCAGATCTACAAATGTATAGATATTGTAAAAATGACTGCACTTTGTACAAAACATATTGAAAAATTTGGTGTAATACAAAATAAGGGTCTTTTCCTTTCCGTGTAACAGCTGACAACTATTGAATTTCAACAAACTCTGCAAGATAATACAAATTTCCATAAAAAAGTTCCAATATGTCTTAAAAACATTTTGGAACTAATTTTATGTGCCTTCCCCCAAAATGCAAATTCTCATTAAAAAGATGGTGTATATTCAATTTCTTATGAAAATATTGGTGTAAAAAAGTTCATTAAAACAATAGTGTGAATTCAACTTCTAATGAAAATGATGTAAAAAATATCAGCGATGTCAAACATATTCATAACCTTTTTCATGTCAACTATCCGCTACATGCAAGATAAAGGCCCTGATATTGTGTCAAACCAATACAGTACATTTAGTTTTTATTAACTGATGAATGAAAAAAAAAAAATCAGAATTTCAGCACTTTGTTGTGGATGCGTTATATGATTTCTTTAAAAGAAATTGATTATGAAAAATTATGACTTTAGATGATAGACACAAGATAAATTTTTATGACAACTGAAACTGTTGCTTTATGGTGTAAACACAGGGAATTTTCCCACGCGTTCTTTGTCTTCATCAGAGTCTGTTCGTGCGATGAGAAGCGTGTGACCAAATCCACATGACACAGATTGTATATAGGAACCCTCTGTTGTTTTAACTTCCTGTGGTGTGGATGATGATTTAGGCTTACTGTCACCATAACCCTAAAAAATATTGAAATAGAAACTTGTCAAAATATACACAAGTACTCACTGTTCGAGTTACAGAAAAAATTTCCTATAAATTTAATTTAATGCAACTCTTTTTTAGAGATTTCTTCTAACTGTAATCTGGTAAAGTGACCACAAAGGACTTAACCTAATTCATCTGTGTAATCTGAAAAATCTTTAAATTGATATTCTTGCCAAATTGCTCAATATTATCAAATCAGTTGTTCAAGAGTAGATCAAAAATGCAAAAAGATATGTACTAAAGATAGTTATTCAATGCAACACATGCAGGTCTTCTTAGTCAAAAGCCTAGGGAAACTGGGCATGGGTTCAACTCCTGTTAATGCACAATTTTAATATTTAACAAAAATTTTGTCTGAATTTTAAACAATAATGTAAGCCCAAGAAAAAAAATACATCAGGTATATTTATCTGCATCAGATAGAAAAGGAAGGTTGTATAAGCTGAAGTTTTTATCCCCTCGCCTCGGCAGAGCGGGGGATATAGTGAAAGGAACGTCCGTCTGACCAAACATAGTGCATAGTTTGTGTAATCTGCAACTCTTATAAACATTTTCCAAATTGAATAAAATTTTACCCACTTGTTTGGCACATGTCAGTAATGTGCACCTCCTATTTTGGTGACATTCGAGAAAGTTTTTCTTGAAATTAATGCTTGTGGAACTTTGCCATTTTTCAAAAGGAAATATATGTACGGTGCATAGTTTGTGTAATCTGTAACTCTTATGAACATTTCCCAAATTGAATAAAATTTTACCCAGTTGTTTGGCACATGTCAATAATGTGCACCTCCTATTTTGGTGACATTCGAGAAAGTTTTTCTTGAAATTAATGCTTGTGGAACTTTGCCATTTTTCAAAAGAAAATATGTGAACTATGCATATTTTGTGTAATCTGTAACTCTTTTGAACATTTTTCAAATTGAATAAAATTTTACCCAGTTGTTTGGCACATGTCTGTAATGTGCACCTCCTATTTTGGTGACATTTGAAGATTTTTTCTACAAATTAAGGCTTGTGGAACTTTGCCATTTTTCAAAAGAAAATATGTGAACTATGCATATTTTGTGTAATCTGTAACTCTTTTGAACATTTTTCAAATTGAATAAAATTTTACCCAGTTGTTTGGCACATGCCTGTAATGTGCACCTCCTATTTTGGTGACATTTGAGGATTTTTTCTACAAATTAAGGCTTGTGGAACTTTGCCATTTTTTAAAAGAAAATATGTGAATGGTGCATAGTTTGTGTAATCTGTAACTCTTATGAACATTTCCAAAATTGAATTAAATGGTACCCAGTTGTTTGGCACATATCAGTGATGTGCACCTCCTATTTTGGTGACATTCGAGAAAGTTTTTCTTGAAATTAATGCTTGTGGGAACTTTGTCATTTTTCAAAAGAAAATATGTGAACGGTGCATATTTTGTGTAATCTGTAACTCTTATGAACATTTCCCAAATTGAATAAAATTTTACCCAGTTGTTTGGCACATATCAATGATTATGTTCATGGAACTTTGTCCACGAAACATTTTTTTTTTTCATTCGTGGAACCGCTGCATTAGAAGCAATTAGTGTTTTTGTTTTATCCAGGTAACTCTTTCTTTAATAATATTATTCTTTAATCATGCTGTAGTGTTGTATACATCTTGCTTTACCAGAAGTAAATACACATGTTCATGGTTTATGACTTCAATATGTCACAAATTTTTCCTGAAAATTTGAACACTTCATCTCATCATGTAGAAAGTGTAGACCCAACAACTCCAAAATGTTCTACGCTCAAAATCAGTTAAAGCAAGCCAAAAACTAGATTTGATGCCACATAGTTTCTGTTATAAAACTGGGACTTTAAGTAATCGAAATATATGTCGTCATATGATTACATGGTGCACAAGTTTTTACCTCATAGAAATTTCATAAAGTGTTGAATTTAGTTGAGGAATTCCAGAATCAAGTTGAAAACCACATGCTCTTGAAGGTTGATAGAAAGTCTGTTGTAAATTGTAAGTTTAAAAATTTCATTAACCATTGGTTATTTTGAGTGTCTTATGCCCATGTCCCCCTACCCATAAAACGATATTCATCTTTCCCCTGGAAAACTCAAGAGTTAATTATATAGTACATAACTTCAAAACTTCAATATACATGTACATTGCACTATTCCTGAAAGTGTGATAATTGTACATCTGCCTGTGTAGAAAGAGTATATATATATATATATATATATATATATATATATATATATATATATATATATATACAGTCGAACCTGCCTTAAAGCACACCGGTACATAAGTGCCTATTTATAACATAGTTATATAGTGATTGGGATGAGAAATAATGGCCTTATTACTATTAAGGCCATTATTTCTCATCCCAATCACTATACATGTATATCTATATTATTTTAACCTCTATATTCCTATTGGCCAATTGTACATAAAGGTCACTTTTCCTGCTTCCCTTGGGAGGCCTTTACAGACAGGTTTGTCTGTATATATAGGCAAGGGGATACCATGCGGATTTTGGTCGGTCTGCTTTAAAAATCTTGTTATGATTTAGATTTAGTTCTTTAGCGTGCAGGATTATGATCACTTCATGGTGGAAAAGGGAATTTGAACTGGTTACAGAATGCCTGATTTTGAGAGGTTTTAATATGGAATGTTATAACCATGACTTATATAAACATACCAATTCTCCATATGTTGGACTAACTCCCCATGACACCAGACTTTCATCAGCAGCTACAACAATACTTCTATTACTGTCAAATATAATTATAATATTATCACAAACAGCAATCTCAAACATAAGTGTACCACCGGTGTTGTCATTGACAATGTTTTTGAACAGATTTTAATTTTTAATATCAAATAGATTTAAAAAAGGATTTACCTACTACATAGAGGTTATTTAGGTACATGTGGTCAGGCTCATGTGTCCACATGGTGTCAATTTTTGTACTGACGACACAAGGTTTGATGACCATCTTTGTTTATTGACAATCGTGCATTTTCGTTTTCCGAAGTTACACAAACTTTACTGAACTTCATTTCAAGACCTCTTTGATTGTATTTAGACATTTTAAAATTATTTATTTATAACTAAACAGTTTGCAAAGACTGTACAATGGGCGTCGTAGTCTTATTTGACATCCCGCATGCAACCTCTTTGATATACATGTAGTCCGACGACCATGACCTTCAAGGATCAACCCTCATAATCAGCTGTTTATGGCTTCCGTCTGTCAAGCCATGTGATTACTTAATAAACAACTTAACAACAAAATTAATGAGGGTTCGGACGATGAAACAAAAGGAACAGATTGAGACCATGGATTCTAACTGATTAATAAACAAAAACCTAATTATTATATCAGTAGTATTTATTGAAAACGGTTGACAGGTGATAACAAACAATACTCGAGTAAAATAATGACCGACAAACATATTTATTTATATGTCCGATTAACTGAATTCTATTATTAACTAAAAATGTCCGACAAGTGTTTTTCACATCGGACAAAAATATTTTTTGTCGGACATGTCCGGCAAATATGACCGTTTCTGGACCCCTGGTGTGAGCATATAGTGAAAACTTGAATACATACATTTACAATGAAAATTGCTTTCTGTAAATACACTTACAGAAAGAAGGCTGTGCTATGTTTAATGCAGATAGATATGAAATGAAGAGTATAGGAAGGAAATAGTGCTAACAAGAATTCCACGAATTCAAATGTCTCATCTGGTTAGTTTTTGATCAAGTAGAAATTACATTACTTTAACATAAACTTTCACATTTTGACATGCCGCTGCCGTCGCCAACAACAGAAAAGTAACATCTATGGTGATGCCAAGCTCAACAAAAATGAGACAAATAACATGCACATATTGAGTTCTTAAGAAAGAGAGCTGCTGCTAATCTTAAGATTAGCTTTAAAAAATAGAACCCTTTTGCACTCTCCAAATACAAATACTGGTATCTGCAAATATTGGTATTTCTGTGGAGACTTTAAAACATTCAAAAACTTTC
This sequence comes from Tegillarca granosa, assembly GCA_029721355.1. Taxonomy (NCBI): domain Eukaryota; kingdom Metazoa; phylum Mollusca; class Bivalvia; order Arcoida; family Arcidae; genus Tegillarca; species Tegillarca granosa. The sequence continues at coordinate 20,806,389 of CM056597.1, forward strand.
ATAATTTAAAATACACATATCAATAATCATGTTAAGACTGACATGTAATAAGAATGTTAGTAGATTTTGCTTTCACACATACATGTACATTTCGAGACTAGGAACATAAGCCACATCAAAATTTCAACATTTGAAAGCTGATTGTGTAATGTTATGACCAGTATAAAATAAACTGTTTTCAAAGCATGCTTGTTTTAAAGCACATCATAAGGAATTTAGCATGTGATAGAATTAGAACATCTTCTTACCAACATCCAATACTTCGTACCCTCCAACCACTCAGATCTTGGACTAGTTTAGGATACATAGCTGCTTCACCTGTTGGTTTGTTTTGGCCCCATAAATACAGTGCACCTGTAAAATATTTATTTCTTGAATGAGATTAATTATCTAAGATTTTTTAGATTGTGGTTTGGACAAGGACTGGTATGTTTGTTTTATATTTAATGGTTTATAAATACTTATTATAAATAATTTAATAACTCTGATTAAGCTTTATGCAACTTGGTTTAGGATTCTTTGGGAAGGAGGATCTTTTTAAGGAACTACAAAAAATGTCTAATTCTGATCAACTCACAAAAGAACAATTATTATGTATTTAAAAGCATGGAGTCACATCATAAGTAACTGACTCACACTATAAACATTTTCATGCTATTTGTAATTATTATTTTGCATGTACAAACATATTGTAAATTTGAAATTGTCGTGTGCATAACATACATGTATAACATTTAGATTTAATGCCACTAAGTGAAAGCCACTAAAGTGAGTTCAGGATTTTCCATTTTTAATTTTGCAAGCATTATGACAAATTACTTTTTCCTCTGCAGCAAACCGGACAAAAATTCCAGCCAAGCTGGCTTGTTGTCAAAAAGAGGGTTTTCCCTTCACAGATAAGAGATGGCCAATATGTCATGCAATGCTATTACACTGAAGTAGATTTGTTGACAGTATAATAGATGGTCAAGGTGCCAAGAAAGCATTTATCATTTTCAGTGCAATTGCAGAAACAACCTTATCTGAATGTGTTGGTGTCATGGTTCACAATGTCGATTTGTTACCGTAACTGGTAAAAACTTAAATAAGGATCCAACCCTGAAAACGAAAACTGTAACGGACCCAGAGAGAAGAAAAGAGTATGAAAGAAATTGTACCAGGAAATTTCTTACAAAATGGACAGTTGGAGGTCCCTGGCTATGGAATGAGGAAATTGTTTGGGCGAGTTTGATTCTGATTTGAGCAAGCAAGTCAGAAAAGTTACTTGCCCAGCTTGGCGAGTGTCTTTCAAAATCCAATTTTTACACTGGATAATGCATCTCTATCATTGGGCCTCGGTGGCTAAGTGGTCCAAAGCACAGTCTGCTTACGGATTGCACTTTGGCAGATCCCAGTGCGAGAAAGTTTGTGGTTCCCTTGCTAAAGGTCATGGTTTTCTCCAGACACTCCGAGTTCCTCTATCATCCCAGAATTGACCACCTCAATATAAGTGAAACTCTCTTGCTTGGGGTATAAAACATCATTATTTCACTTAACTCATTACTCACATCTCTATGAATTCAAATGGACTACTAATTCCAATTTAAATATTTTTGACATACTATTTTAGAATCTGGCTTATCTAGAGGTTTTAAAAAAAAGAAAATTCTTAATTTCTTACCATATTCAGTTACAGCCATACTGAAAGATGATCCTGCATAAATTTGTCTAGCACCACGACCTGGTCCATCAAAAAACTTTAAATGACGTGGTACCATTTCATCCTTTGGTTCGGCATGTCCTAACCTACCATAACCACCAAAACCCCATGAGAACACTCTCTTCTTTGAGTCAATAATTAACTTTAAAAGAAAAAAAAAACAGTAAAAAGTTGACACATTCTATTCATCTTGGATATATTATTTTACATTACATACATGTATCTTTACCACTGACAATGTGCAAATTCTGTCGGCATTCTGCTACTTTTTTTGGACATGAACTAGACTTATTCATTTTACTATAAAAGTGAAAAAAAATGACCAAATGTTTATGTTATATCCACATTTTTCAGCTATTTACAGCCAACTCGAAAGTTCAATCTTACTAGAACTGTCTCTGAAGAAGACTAATACCCCCACTCCAAATTGTTGGTGGAGAAATTTGTCAGTAATGGGTTCTTATGATGCTTGTCATCTATGCATAGTTTCAGAATAAATGGATCATACAAAACTGAATTAAACTCAGGACAAATTGTGTCTATGAACAGACAGACAAAGTGATTGCAGTATACCCCCACCCCCAACTTCTCAATGGTATTTTAACAAGTTTTATGTGAAACTTAAGTTAGATGCAAGTACAGTGAAACTTCTGTAAACCGACACTCCACGGGACCGGTCATTTTGGTCGGTTTACAGAGGTGTCGGTTTTCAGAAGTTTGAAAAAACGGATTCGAATCCGGTTCGTTCCAGTCCGTTACCAGGTCAGAATTTAGTCAGTTACCGGATATGGCTTCTATAATGTATTCATGTGTGTGGATTCGATCGTGTTTGTTAACACTTACATCGTGTAAAGTGGTATTTTAAATGTTATTTATATTTTATTTTTATATTAAACAAATTGAACAATAAAACAATGTGCATACATTGTCATCGTAGTTGTAATACGTAGTTCTTATCGTCTACCAAGATCGGGCCCTGCTAACAATACTCAAGTTTGTGTTATTTTATTTTATTTTTCTCGCCCGAGAAGAAGAGGTCATATCAATCATTCAGATTTAAAAAAACAAGGAAAAGAAAAAGCTGCATTGTTTTGCCTTGCATCTAAAAATATCACGCAGCCGTTTTCGGCATCCGACTTCTGTTTTTTTTTTTTTTTTTTAAATATAAACAACGCAAATTTTAATAAAACGTTTTAAACACGTTTGTTTATTTTAAAATTACATACAATACAGATACATAATAATAATAATTATAATTAATAAGTTAATGTATTTAGTAAACATCGACCGTAGGTAAACAGGTGTTATACATAGCCCGCGGTAATATGAGTTCTCATCACGTGCAGTCATTCGTGACCATTTAAACATTATTTGTTCCACAGGTAATGTCGGTATTCGGAAGTTTATTTACTGTTAAAGAAACCGATTTGGGCTGACAAATTATGTCGGTGTTCGGAATACGGAGGTGTCGGTTTTTGGAAGTTTTTATTACATCATTTATATAGGAATAAATCTGTCCCGGGCAGACAATGTCGGTTTATGGAGGTTGTCGGTATTTAGAGGTGTCGGTTTTCGGAAGTTACACTGTACTTATGATTTGATTTGCACTAGTACACAATTGGAGATCTTCATAGTGCTAGCTCACTGAAATACACTGTTGGAAATAAATATTTTAGACCACTCTGTCTGGATATCGGTACAATTCAACAGTAGAGATAAGGACAAGGAAAAAGCTACTCTTTGGAGGCTAACACTAAAACCACTGTGGACTTTTACATGATTTAAATAATGTAAAATTCTACACTTTTATAAAAAGACAGGTAAACACAGAAATAATGTCAAAATATTCTAAATTTTGATAAACTAAAACAGTCTTCTCACTTTGGATGAGCCACTACGGTAGCTCAGTTGGTAGAGTGCTCGCTCTGTAAGTGAAAGGTCATGGGTTTGAACCCTGGCCGGGTCTGACCCAAGACTTGAAAGTGGGTAGTGACTGTTCTTTCGCCAAGCACTCAGCATTACGAAATGAAAGTCACAGTTCTAATGGATGGGAACTTAAAATAAACAAGGTCCCTTGTCATGGCAGGCATGGCACTATAAAGAACCCTGCTGTATAATGCCATCAGCGCAACGCACAGGCAAAATTTCTGCACTTTGCCTATAGCTGGCGACGTCTCAGTATAAGTGAAATATTCTTGATTGGGACGTTAAACACCATTACTCAACTCAACTCACTTTGGATGATATAGCAGGGATTAGCTTAGCTTGATATGACTAAAAGGTACATTTCCATTCTTCTTATTGTTTCTGGAGAATTTTTCTCTTTTCTAAAAGAAAATTATGTCTTAATAACTCTAAATCTGGATCTAAATAACCAATTCTCTTGTTTTTTTTTGTTTTTTTTTTTATAACATGTATTAATTTATGCACAGAGAGGACAATAACTGGATAGTTGGCAACATTGTAACATAGGAAAACATGCCTTTTTGGTAATCAAAAAATTTAACACAAATATTTACAGTAAAACTTCGATCGCTCAAACATCTTTACCTCGAATACCCCGGATAACTCGAAGTCATCTGTTGGTCCCGACCAATTTCCTATAATATCCTATGTAAATAAACCTGGATGGCTCGAACTTTGTTAACTCAAATACCCCCGCTCGCTCGAACAATTAATATTTTTCAAAAGTATGAAATTAGTGAAAATTCAACTTTAGCTTGAAGATACAATTTTTGTCAGAACAACATGTGGTCCGCGTCATTGTAAACAAAACAAAAGCTGAAGCCATATTATTACAGATTTCATCAAAAGTAAAAGAGTGGAATGAAACAATTAGTCTAGACAGTTACCTAAATTTAATCAACTAATTCATCAACTAACCTAATGATAGTGTGTCGATATATGCAGTTGTTTAATCTTTAATCCAATTACATGGGGGAGTGTTTGATCGGTATTTTTAAACACCTCAGTCGCTCGTGCCCGATGATTGTGCATCAAAATTCTGTAATTTACATGTCCTTTGAGTAGGTAAATTAATGTGTATTATCGTTCCTGTGATTAAAACGACCGGTGCTTTATATTGTTTCTTTAAATTTGGCCTTGTTAAGTATTACATGTGAAGTTTGAATAAAGTAAGTTTATTCTGTACCATAACCTGTTGAAATTAAAATATAGTGTCCTATTCTAGCCCCGCAGCCATGTAACATCATACGGCAGATTGCAGGTCAACAATTAAGTTGAAATGAATTTTGTATTTTTAATTGGTACATTTAATTCTCTTTGATTTTTTTTTTTTTAAATTTTCGTGATAAATGAGATTTTAATTTGTTGTTTGACCTTTTTATTAACATGTATAACAAATTTTAAGATTCTTTGACCGTCGATAAACATGGGAACCTCCTATCATATCTCGATATTCGATCACTCTAACCCCCCGATTTTTTAGTCGAGTCCCTTGGACTTCGAGCTATCGAAGTTCTACTGTACTAACTATAAAGAGATGTTATACTGTACATACTGTATGATTTACTCCACATGCAATGTCTCTGACTTCAACATCTGTAATTGGTAGAATATGACCTTCCCTGGTTTTTTCAATGAATACATTCACCTTTCTTGGTACTAACTCACATTTGAAGGATAATTTATTACTTGTCACAAAGTATTTACCATCAGAATTGTGACCTAAAAAAGAATTGATGATCCCTTAAACATGCAAATCTGATTTTTAAATATAACCAAAATTACATTCAAATGCTCTAATTCCCCTTCCATAAATGCATATGGTAACAATGTACATGTACAGGTATGTTTTAAAATGCATAGTTTTGGCACTACATTGGAAGCAACTACACATGTACATGCAAGTCAATACTTCACGCCTAATATTTTAACATATTCATCACATTGCTCCGGAAATATTCATAATTACTGTCTTCAAGTCACAAAAACTGTATATCTAAATGCTGATGTCACTGAAATTTAAAGTCTGTGTCAAGAAATGGTTCAAGAATGAAACTGATTGATAATTTACAAGAAATTTAAAACCATTTTACCTACCTAGCTGACCATATTCAGGTAGCCCAAAAGAGTACAGATTACCCCTGATATCGCCTATCATACTAAACTCTGCTCCAGCTGCCAAGGTTCGAATTGGCGGTCCTTTGTAACAAATCTGTCGATTAAAAAAACAATAAAATGTGTAGATCAATATATAAATTTATAGTTGTTTTAATATAATAATTTCAGGTGAATATTTTATGACATTCCACTGAGAAGATTTCTATTACATGTACATGTAGTTCTCTTGAAGTAAATTTTGACTAAAAGTGTCCGAACCAAGCAATTTTGAACATCATTTCTAAATACAGTTGAATCTTGTTATCTTGAACTCCACAGGGAAATGCAAAAAGGTTGACTCATCCGGAGTACGAGATAAACAATCTTAAAAAATGACAAAGAAAGGGAAATAACTTGTACATGTCTATTGGGAGTCACTTCCAGTTTTATCTTGTCAAACTGTATCACTGTTTTATCATATGTTATATGTATTCCAAGATAAATATATTTAAGAAATTATAAGTTGTTTTGTTACATAGTTCAACATAAAAATAGCATAATTTGAAACAGTAATATAATAGTCTACATGACAGGCTAATGTCGACAAAATTCACAGTATTTACCGATGCCACGAGCCACAATGTAATCAAACCCTGATAATCTTCTTGATAGTTTAATTGTTTATGCAACGGATAATAATTAAGGGATTAAGGAAATCGGGAGGTCAGTGCAGTCTAATAATAATGATTGCATTGATTTAAAATCAATAGTACTGATAGTCACTGAAATCTACCAAAAAATGGGTTCAAGTTGACAAATTTTATTTTCTTAAAAATTTTTGTTAACAAATGTAATTTTTCTAGGATTTTTATTCAAGGGGATGAAAAAATTGTTCCAACATATCTGGAAATTTCAGTTATCTGAGTTCGAGATAACCAGAGTTATTTTGGTTGAATAAGGAACAACTCTGTCCGGACCTTTTCAAAGAGTTCTACTTAACCAAAAGTTCGATATCCATGTTTGAGATAATGAGTTTCAACTGTATTTACATCTGCATCACTTTGTAAAGTAAATTTGTATGTACACACAAGGACTGCATGTACATATCAAAATATATATACAAGTTTTAAAAAGTTTTTCTTAATTGTCATTTTTGTGAAGAAATACCTGCTTTCGAGGGACCTCTTCAAACTGAAACAGGGCTCAAAATAAGAGCAAAATTGGACATTTTCTTCGTTGTTTCTAAAAATTTTGCCACTGTATAGGTAACTTTAGATCTGGACTAGAAATTCAATTTGATAATAAATCAGACTTGGAATCACATAAACTTGTTACCATGAAATTTACAAAATTAATAAATAATAAGATTAAGACTATAGAGATTGAAAATACATGTACCACATAACATTCTGTCTCCATTCATGTCTTTCCGATTTTTTTTCAGTCAAAGATGCCCAATTTCCAAGAAAATGGCTGTACATTATCAAAATATGAAATTGTGGGAGATATCTTGCTCCTAAAGCTTTATTCTAAATTCTTTTTAAAAATTCCATTTAGGTTCAGTTTGTGGTGTTCAGAATACAACCATCTCCAAATGGATAGACAGACAATGTTGCACCAAAAGCTGTATCTTTTTAATGAGCATATTAAAAAACATACAAAATAGAATTAATGTATTTACCTGGAATTAAGGATCAATATTACACTTTATGTAATGTGCAAGTGCAAAAGTCATGCTGAAAATTTGCAATAGGCTGCAGGAAAACTTTTTTCCTGTTTTGAAAAACTCAACATTTCAATAATCTTGGCTAACGGAAAAGTCATCTGATTTTTCTTTCACAATGTAGTAAGAGCCCTGAAGAAGTAATGAGTTGTTTCTCGATATGTGTACTTACTTTTGTTGGTGTAGAAATGGACAATGTTTGATGCCCAGACCCAAGCTGTCCCATTTTATTGTCCCCACAAGAGTAAACATGACCTTTTTCTGAAAAAGAAATTTTTTCAATTTCAACACAAAGAAGTGAAAAAAACATTTATATCAAAGTTTTATAAGTTATAACAGAAGAAATTAGTGAAAACTGGATTGAAATGCAAAATGGTTGTAACTTTTGATGATCAATTATCAAATCATATTAACTGATTATTCACCTAACTCATAATAGAAAGAAATTATTTTGAATATTCGTGTGAGAAAACAATATAAATCAGGACTACAGAAAATAAATTTTGATTTGACCTTATTGCCTGTAATTTAGCATAATACATCCAATGCACTTAAACACACACATGTACAGTACATATAAATACGACTTGATAAATACTCGATTCATCATCATAACACAACCTCTCATGATATGAATCGTCTCTCATTTGATATACATGTAGGTTAAAAAAAAAATAATAAATAATAAAAAAATTTAAAAAAAATAAAAAGCACAAAATACTTTGCGATTTTGACTTCATCTCAACCAAAAGTGTGGAACAAAGTTGCTTGAGTGTTCAACATTTGCAATTAGCCATCATCAGGAAAATTTTTGATACAACATTTTTACCACATAGCAGAAGTAAGATGGATGTCAGGTGACATTATAAGAAAAGTTTTTGGTATTGAGTAGCAGCAGTAGGGTCATTATAAGGCACCATAAACAAAGGATTCTGTCTCACATAATAGTTGTTCTTGTGGGGTAGTTATCACTGAGAATATGTTTTAGTTTATACTTTTTATACTTTTTCTACATGCATTTTCAGGTGAGAATTGTATTGCTCTTTTACATGTTTTATACCTGTTAAGAATAATGTATGATTTCTTCCAACAGCAGCATCAATAATATTGAGACCTTCCAATAATGGGACTTCTGTGGGTAAATCACGTCTCTTTGTATCACCCAAACCTAGCTGTCCAAGATCATTTCTACCTATAAATACATGTGTGTAAAAAAATTAAACAGTGAAATTATTGTACATGTATAGGCCAACCTAAATAAACAATCTTCATCTTACATGATCAATATATTAAATAAAAATTCATCTTATATAGATACAACCATAAACATGAAAATACATGTAGTGTCACTTATTTAAAATTGAAAATTCGAAGTCAAATTGACATTTTAAAAAGCATCTTATTCCATACATTTGTCCAATTTTCTAATTAAATAGAATTTAAGTTAAGGAACATGTGCACAATGTCATTAAATTGTCGCCCCTTGCCTTCAAGAGTGGAGTGGAGTGGAGTAACAGTGTTTTACACCCCAGTCATGATTCTTTCACTTATTTCAAGGTGGTCAGTTCTGGGATGGTGGAGGACACTGGAGTACCCAGAAAAAAACACTGACCTTCGGCAAGCGAACTGACATACTTCCTCACACTAGGATCTTTCCTGAGGGGTGATTCGAACCAAGGAGCTGTGATCCGTAAGTGTTTGCTTTGGAAAACTCAACCACCAGGGGATTTGAACCCAGGCGGTGTGATGCGCTGTGATCCGTAAGTTGGTGCTTTAGAAAACTCGACCACCAAGCCCCCACCCTCAAGAGGAAAAGATATCTTTGTACTGATGTTCATTTCATGTAAAATTCTTTAAGACAAGAGCTTTTAAAAGTTGAAAGAACACCTTCAGAGTTTCATATTAAATACACTTGTATTAGTTTATTCAGAGTAAAATTCTTTTTATTGCATAACCAAAGTAACCAAAGAAAATTACTGTTCTCTTAACAATGCAGGGGTAACATAAAAATATTCTGCACAGCCATGAATGAAGTACTCTTAGTCAATCCTACCTTTTTGACATCACAATGTCTTTATTAATTCATAAATGATATATGTGATAAAATTTCTTACCCCAAGTCATTGCTTTCCCATCTGCTGTAATAGCAACACTGTGACAAGCACTGCATCCTGATCTGACAGTTCTAACTTTGACTCCAAGCATATTACATATTCTGTGAGGGGACCACAGGTTGGGACCTCCACCATTTTTCACTAAAAAAATTGAACAGAACCAAAATGCATTAAAAATGATTTCAAAAAATATAAATATTCTACATGTTACAACTAATGCTATCTTAAGCATGATGCCCTTATAATCTAGAAATTCAGATTTTCTTTTCAACCTAGAGATTAGCTTGGGACAGTTTTCAGTTCAATCAATGAACTTGAGTAACAGTCATGAAATAATTCATAGAAAACAGAAAATACGAATGAACATAAAACCTGGGTGTCAACTTCCCATAGCAAAAATTCCCTTGAATTCAGGGATGAAAAGTAAGGCAATTCTGCCAAAGGATTTTTTGCTTTTTTCAAGACTTAAGCCACGTAGAACAGCATTATGAAAAATGTACATGTATTCATAATAACTTCAGATTAGTTGTCATTTATTTCATACAATGGATAGGAGACACACTTAATTATTACAATTTCCCATATTTCACATGTGTACTCTTTAAGACACCTTAAAGCTGCATTAAGTTTACCAAATTTCTGAATATTTTTTGATTTTCTAAAATATATTTTTTTAAAAGTAGATATCTTCTAACCACGATCCGTGACATTCATTTTCTAAAATTTTATTTCTTTTAGCTGTAAATAAACGGAATCCTCTGACCGGTTGGTCAGTGTTCTACGATGGTAATTATGAGCTTGGAGCATGCGCACGGATGTACGGAAAAGCCTAGAATCGAAAGTGAAACATGACAGATTGCATTAATTGTTCTTCATTAATATCCAGATGTATTTGAAATGGTATTATTTTTCCCTTACTAAGTCACAAATGACAAATTCAACGAAGTTCTGTGTTTAATTTATCGTATTTCAACATTTTGAAAGTTGTGTTTAAATGACCCGGGTTTTGATGACGTAACCATGTTCTAATATTAGATCCCAAATGCTGCATCTTGCTGGGTAAATACTGTAATTTCTGTATTTATTCGAGCTTTTATCGTTGAACCAAATGTAACATTGTTCATTAGGAACATCATTTATTAGATTAGCACCGTTTTACTTTTTTTCTTTGGAAAACTTAATGCAGCTTTAAACTGAGTTTTCTTGGAATGTTTAAAAGTAAGCATGTCTCATCCATATTGAATATAGAGAATATTAGGGCACAGAAAAAGTCTTGATTCACATTTTATCTCAAGTCAGTATGCATCATTTTTGATAACACCAAGTGCTAAAATTCTAGGTTGATTTTGTACACTTGCATTGTAATCTCTTGGCAATCCCTGTCCAGAACACCAAACACTTCACGATGTCAAGCTAACTTAACTTAAATTGCAGATTTTATAATGGGATTTTCTATGAATTAACCTTGACCTACTTATTGACCAAACATAACTCAAAACAAACTTCAACCTGACATACATTTTTTGAGGATCATTCTGCTGGTCTTCAGATGACTGGAAATAAAACTGGGGCTACTGGTGTGCTACCATCAACTAACTTGTCCATTGAACCAAAAATTATGTTCTGCACGTTGCAACTCAAATGCCAATTTAAAATTATTTTAAAAAGTAATGAAATCATTTATTACCTCCCTTTGGTACTTGTTTTCTTCCAACAAGGTCCCAGTTAGAACCACCACAAAATAGAAGTTCACCAGTCAACATGGATCCTTCTAAAGTCTGAAAATATACATTAATCAAATATCAATGCTGGTGAGTTATCTAGATAAGAGCTTACTGACTTAACAGTCCTTTCCAAAGTCCATTTTTTGCAACAAGATACTGACACAAATTCATCATGCCTTGTATAATCATAAGGTTAGTGACAATTCAAACAAAACCTGTATTGTGTATATAAAATTTCTTTTTTGTTTTTCCAATAGAGTACCGGGTATATATCATAAAACTGTCAACTTTGAACACATTGATCAACAAAAGAAATGCACATATGTACCCTTCTATCTCTCATGAACAGGTTTGTTTTCAATGACAATAATGGGACAATAAAAATATATATTTACTTAAAAATTTTGAAAAATTAAACACAGCCACAATTAAGTAGATATTTTCAAATCAAAGATAGACTATGCTCAATCCTAAGATTTTATATAAAAAAAGTTTATAATGAATAAAAATGTACCTCTGTTTAATTAAACACCAAAAATATTATTACTTCATTTATATGAAAGTGAAATGCATGTACATAAAATTGGATAAATCAACCCAGAGTGAACTGGCATTAGGGCAAAACTACTTAAGGTGCAAACAGGTTTTAAGGTGTAATGACTTGGATTCTGTTCCAGTGGTAATGCCATAGGTATTTATTATAGTTCAGAGCTGTGGGATCACACACAAACCTCCAAGTATGCACTCTGACGTGTGTTTGACTTCATCCTACCTCCTGTGTACAATTGCAACAGGAAGGAAAAAATGATAAGGCCATATCGGGACTTGAACTCAGGATCTTTCCAATATTATTGAGATGCTCTACCGACTGAGCTACCCACCCACCTATCAATTCTGTTCTGCTACATTCCTCCATTCCTTTTTTTAATACAACTACTCTGAATATAAACCACCAGCTTCTACCCTGGGACCAACCTGTTGGTCAGCCACTTCCCAGGGTCAGACAAGCCTCAAAATGTAACAGGAAAGGGAAAAATGCAGTGGCAAATCCTGGACTTCAACCCGGGGACATTTTAATGGCAAGCAAAGAAATGGAATAGTAATGGGGATTTATGCTCAAATCAAGATTCTTTTACATATATTTAGACAGTCGGTTTTTGGATGGATGGGGAAACCAGAGTACTCATCAACCTTTTTTAGCACACCAACTAAAGCTAACTTTAGGAACTACCGAAAGAGGTATTAAAACAAAAGGAGTTACAGGCTTTGTCTTTAAGTCAAAGTGGCCACCAAGAATATGTATTAAAGAGGACTAACACTCGAAATTTCTTACATTCTAAGCTGCACCGATTTTATGCGATAAAATATAGACCCATTTTTAATTCAAGATATTGTCTTGGCTGGCGAAAAATATCACACTGTCACCTTGTCATGTTTTAAAACATTATATTTTAAGTTTTTATGTTTTAAAACATAATATTTTAAGTTTTTAAACTGTTTAGGTTCATGTAATTTTATCATAAGATTGGGACATACAACATCATATTGTCCGACCGATTCCGATCCATTGTTCGCAACATCTCCACCGGCATCATCTTCAAAATCGTCATCTGAATCTCCGTCTTTCTTCTTTTTTCGTTTTATAACAGGCTTCCCATCTCCGTCTGCGGTCCGTTTTTTAACTGGTGGCATCTTTACTGCATATATATGATACTAAATAAAAGTATTTTATACAAAATCGATTGTTTTTGTTTTCCAATATTTTCATTAAATTTCAATGCTTTCAGTTCCCGCGATTTCGCGTACTTTTCACGCGAGACTTTTGGCGCGGGCAGTTTGTAACGACCGATTTCATTGGATTTTAATTTCAGTGACACCAAAAGTTCATGGCGGTCATGTGAGTTCATCTTTGTTTCGATGCTAACTTCTTAGTGCATTCGTGTGTCAGAAAAGGGAACGGCTTAAAGATTGAATCAGAACTTCGATTAAGTCCTATAGAAAAAGGATACACGAAATAATCTATAATAGACACTTTATCATTATTTTGCAACACGTTAATGTATGGATAATAATGTTTAGACAAAATATTACGGTTATAATTTAACTTCTAATAAAAATTAAAAAATATTACCTGTATTATGCAATGTCTCCAAATAAACAAATACACGTGATTAATAAATGTATTACTTTTTAAATTTAAAATTCATTTATTTATTTATCTAAAAAAGTTAATATTTTTTATGATCGAACCAACGGTATTCAACTTGATGGACTCGTTATCAATGTTTTCAGTTATAAACGTATTATCGTTGAATAATGCTGATGCGGAATTTTAAATACCTATCAAATAAAATATTCAAAATTTCGCATATGCACTATGTCAATATGATATTATTATTTCTTTTGATAAAAATTCAAAATTCTGCACATGACGACTAGAGTTTCATCTAGCTAATAATTGAACTTCTGCTTACGGTATGATTTAATATCAACAAACATTTCCGAAATCTTAAACCGTGATTTATGGAATAAATGAACACTCGAATCATTATGGTGGCTTATTTCTGACATGACATAATTTTTGTCGACATAAAATTATCTCGACATGTCGAGTTATTATCTTGGCAAGTCGAGATGTTGTAATACTATGGTTGCTTATTTCTGACATCGATATAATTTCAGTCGATTATGTCGATGTCAAATATTTCTTTTATTCAAAACTATCCTCATAAAAATTACGGAGCCCCGTTTGTACCACAGGCAAATAAATATAATCAAATCGAGCGCACGATTTTGAATGCGAGCGCACTACTATTGCTCAAGTATGGGCTATTATTTGTAATTAAACATATTTAAGATTTAAGAAACTTTATGATGTAATTTTTATAAAGTAAAGAATGAACAAATGACAACTTCAAATTCAAAACAACACACAAAGTAAATGAATAGAAATGAAGTGAAAGTTTACAATCGCCTTCTCTCATTTTCTCATCCTTTCCTGAGTTCCGTCTAAAGTTTTAATTTAAAAAAGAAAGTTACACCTTTTTTATTCCTAGAGTTAATTAAGAAATCCTTGAATAACTTTTTTGCCAACTGTATAGTTATCAGATTATTTATTTATTTATTTATTTATTTAGTTAGTTAGTTTTTGTTTCAGTAAAGTAATGCATTCTATTTTGTCATGTCTATAAAAATGAATTACAGTTTCTACATTCGAACAAAAGGACGATAGTGGTATTCGACCTATAGTAGGAAAGTTGCGGAAAATGTGGTATATAAACATATTTTTATCACCTGCAGATCTCGCATTTTTAAATTTGTGTCTATTGGGGTTTAAGTAATAAAAAACTACACATCTTTAAGGAAATATTAAAATGTTTAATAAATTTAAATTTAGATTTATGATAAAATAAGTATTATAAACGAAATTTTTATACATGTTCAATACACATGGCCGATTTGCAGATAAATCCCCTAGTTACAGGGAGTCTGAATTGAGGACAAGTTTATGTCGTTCGTGGAGAGGGGGCACTTACGCAGACCTTTACAGTGATAAGACACTAGCCCGCAATGCCGCTAATTAATAAAAATCGCAGACCGCTGCGGATTCTGTTATACTGGAAACAAGACTTAGTAACGGCTTACGGCAAAGGAAAAAAATACTTTCTCGCTTGCGGTAGACAGAGGTAAAAAGCCTTGGGGTTAAATACAAAATCCTTAACCACTCGACCGCTGTGCATGTTTCTTTCTCCTGAAATAGAACTTTAAACGTTAATTAAGTGACCTCGCTAAATAGGTTAAGTATTAGGTCCGAGAAATTTATAGAATTTAATAATTCCACCGACTATGTCTTAATATTTCTTTATCAATGCCTAACTATGTCCAAATACTTCTTTATTAATGGTCCGTTATGTTTAAATACTACATTATAAATAGCTGACTATGTCTAAATACTACTTTATTAATAGCTGGTTATGTCTAAATACTACTTTATAAATAGCTGACTATGTCTAAATACTACTTTATAAATACCTGGCTATGTCTAAATACTACTTTATTAATAGCTAGCTATGTCTAAATACTACTTTATTAATAGCTAGCTATGTCTAAATACTACATTATAAATAGCTGACTATGTCTAAATTCTACTTTATAAATAGCTGGCTATGTCTAAATACTACTTTATAAATAGCTGGCTATGTCTAAATACTACTTTATTAATAGCTGACTATGTCTAAATACTACTTTATAAATAGCTAGCTATGTCTAAATACTACTTTATAAATAGCTGGCTATGTCTAAATACTACTTTATAAATAGCTGACTATGTCTAAAAACTACTTTATTAATAGCTAGCTATGTCTAAATACTACTTTATAAATAGCTGGCTATGTCTAAATACTACTTTATTAATAGCTGGTTATGTCTAAATACTACTTTATTAATAGCTGACTATGTCTAAATACTACTTTATAAATAGCTGGCTATGTCTAAATACTACTTTTTAAATACCTGGCTATGTCTAAATACTACTTTATAAATAGCTGACTATGTCTAAATACTACTTTATAAATAGCTGGCTATGTCTAAATACTACTTTATAAATAGCTGACTATGTCTAAATACTACTTTATAAATAGCTGGCTATGTCTAAATACTACTTTATAAATAGCTGGCTATGTCTAAATACTTTTTTATAAATAGCTGATTATGTCTAAATACTACTTTATTAATAGCTGGCTATGTCTAAATACTACTTTATAAATAACTGGCTTAGTCTAAATACTACTTTATAAATAGCTGATTATGTCTAAATACTACTTTATTAATAGCTGGCTATGTCTAAATACTACTTTATAAATAGCTGGCTATGTCTAAATACTACTTTATAAATAACTGGCTTAGTCTAAATATTACTTTATAAATAGCTGGCTATGTCTAAATACTACTTTATAAATAGCTGGCTATGTCTAAATACTACTTTATAAATAGCTGACTATGTCTAAATACTACTTTATAAATAGCTGGCTATGTCTAAATACTACTTTATAAATAGCTGGCTATGTCTAAATACTTTTTTATAAATAGCTGATTATGTCTAAATACTACTTTATTAATAGCTGGCTATGTCTAAATACTACTTTATAAATAACTGGCTTAGTCTAAATACTACTTTATAAATAGCTGATTATGTCTAAATACTACTTTATTAATAGCTGGCTATGTCTAAATACTACTTTATAAATAGCTGGCTATGTCTAAATACTACTTTATAAATAACTGGCTTAGTCTAAATATTACTTTATAAATAGCTGGCTATGTCTAAATACTACTTTATAAATAACTGGCTTAGTCTAAATACTACTTTATAAATAGCTGGCTATGTCTAAATACTACTTTATAAATAGCTGATTATGTCTAAATACTACTTTATAAATAGCTGACTATGTCTAAAAACTACTTTATTAATAGCTAGCTATGTCTAAATACTACTTTATAAATAGCTGGCTATGTCTAAATACTACTTTATAAATTGCCTACTTTGTCTAAATACTACTTTATAAATAGCTGACTATGTCTAAATACTACTTTATAAATAACTGGCTATGTCTAAATACTACTTTATAATTAGCTGGCTATGTCTAAATACTACACTATTAATAGCTGGCTATGTCTAAATATTACTTTATAAATAGCTGGTTATGTCTATATACTACTTTATAACTAGTTGGCTATGTCTAAATACTACTTTTTTCACCAATGGCTGGCTATGTCCTTATACTCTACATCATTGGCTAGCTTTGTCTAAATAAAACGTCGTCAATGGCTGGCTGTCTTAATGTTAATAATACTACTTCATCAATGACTGGTTATGCCTTGATACTACTACATTAATGCCTAGTTGTTTCTAAATAAGGTAGGACTTCCTTTTGTATCCCCCACCCATTAAAACCAATGTAGATTTTTTAAAAAAAAATTTCCTTCACAAAATGTAAAATATTGAATTATTATATCATTTTAACCATTAATTTAGCTAAAAAGTAAATTTGGGTGGGGGGGTACAAATGAAAGTCCTTCCCTAAAGAAAACGTAATCAAAGGCTGGCTGTCTTAGATTACTCCATGAAAGGCTGGCTATGTACTAATACTACTTCATCAATGGCTGACTATGTCTTAATACTACTTCAATAATGGCTAGCTATGTCTTAATACAACTAGCTATGTATTAATACTTCTACATTAATGGCTGGCTATGTTTTAATATTTTTCACCAATGGCTGGCTATGTCTTAAAATTACTTCATCAAGGACTAGCTATGTCTAAATATTACTTCATCAATGGCTGACTGTATCTTAATAATTTTTTTTATAAATGACTGGCTATTTCTAAATACTTTTTATTAATGACTGGCTATGTCCAAAAAATACTTTATAAATAGCTGCCTATGCCTCAATGCTATTTTTAATTGTTGGCTATATTTAAATACTACTTCTTAACGAATGACTGGCTATGTCTAAATACTATTTATAAATGGTTGGCTATATCAAAATACTACTTCAACAACGGTTGGCTATGTTTTAAATACATTCATGAATGGCTGGATATGTTTCACTTTTTAATCAATGCCTGGCTATTTCTTAATATTACTTTATTAATGAATGACTATGTCTAAATACTACCCCAATAAAGGCTGGCTATAACTAAATACTAAATTGATGGCTGACTATGTCTAAATACTACTTCATTAATAGCTAGCAATCTCTTAATACCACTCCATCAATGCCTACCCATGTCTTAGTACCTCTTTATAAATTACTGGCTATGTCTAAATACTACTTTATTAATAGCTGAGCTATGTCTAAATACTAATTGTCACCAAAGACTGGCTATGTCTAAATACTACTTCATCAATGGTTGGCTATTTCTAAATATTTTTGCATCAACGGTTGGCTGTTTTAATATTTTAATAATTGGCTGGCTATGTTTTTATATTATTTCATCAGTTACTGGCTATGTCTAAATACTTCTTTAATAATGGCTAGCTATGTCTTAATATTTCTTTTTTGAATAGTTGGCTATTTCATCAATGGCTATCTATGTCTACATATAACTTATTAATGGCCGGCTATGGCTAAATACTTCTGAATCAATGGCAAGCTATGTCTAAATACTACTTTATAAATAGCTGGCTATGTCTAAATACTAATTTTTACCAATGATTTGCTATGTCTAAATACCACTATTTTTGGCTGGCTATGTCTTAATGCCGCTTCATAAATGCCTGCCCATGTTTTAATATTCTTTCATCAATGGCTGGCTATGTCTAAATACTGGTTCTTTTGGCTGTCTATGTCTTGATACCCATTCATTAGTGGGTGGCTATGTCTTAATACTATTTCATCAATGGCTGGCTATGTCATAATTCTTCTTCAACAATGGCTGGCTATGTCTTAATACTACTTCTTTTGGCTGGCTATGTCTAAATACCATTTCATCAATGGCTGGCTATGTCTCAATACCACTTTATTATTGGCTGGCTATGTCTGAATACTACTTCTTTTGGCTGGCTATGTCTTCATATAACTTAATTAATTGCTGGCTATGTCTTCATACTACTTCTTTTAGCTGGCTCCGGCTTAATACCATTTCGTCAATGGCTTGCTATGTCTCAATACCACTTCATTAATGGCTGGGTATGTCTTAATACCATTTCATCAATGGCTGGCTATGTTTAAATATTACTTCATTAATGACTGTCCATGCCTTAATACAATTCCAATGATGGCTGGCTATGTCATACTAATTCTTTTGGCTGACTATGTCTTAATACCACTTCATTAGTGGCTGGCTATGTCTTAATATTACTTCATAAATGCTGGCTGTTTTTTAATATTATTTCATCAATGGCTAGCTATGTCTAATTATTACTCATTAATGGCTGTCTATGTCTTGATACCATTTCATGAATGGCTGACTATGCCTAAATATAAGTTGGATAAAAATCCTTTAATTAATTATACAATTGAAAAGCTGTTAAAAACCATTTAAAAAATATTACTTCATCTGTTTTTAGCTATGTCTCCATAACTCTAAAAACTGGTAATATTTTAATAAAAGGTAAAACATTTGCACCTAGTGCCAGGATAAGACTTGTGTAGTACTATGCTTTTTACATCATACTGAGTCAGTGAGCTAGCACCTTAACAAAAGTATTGACTTGTAGATTGATCCTAGAAATCATTAAAATGGCTCTCATCACTAATAACTTTAAAATTGTTGTGACGTTAAATAAAATTACAACCAACCAATCACACTGAAATATCCAGTGGGATTCAAACCCTAGGTACTGTCATCGCCAGGTATGCTTTAGATGCCATCAACTTTGATAAAAAAAATTATAAAATAATGAGTGATATCTCAATATGAGTAACTAAACACTCCAAGTCAAATAATAAATGTCAATGCATCAAAAGCTGGTGATATACTTATGAATTTTTAAAATAATGCAACTAGCTGGTCGTGTCTCGATGTAAGTTGTCTTGACTAAAAGCCCATTTCAAATAAAATAACTTTAAAACTGGATGTTTCAATGCAATTGAAATACAAGAAGACATAAATGATTGTAATTCAGATCCCCTGCTCTGCTCCCTTTCTATTTTCCACCAATAGTTTCAGTGATTACAACTTCTATTCAATATCATGTTAAACTTATAGAGTCTTTTGTTGTCTTAACAATGACTGGAAAACTATAATGTTTTAAAATGACATTTCGTATTTTAACCAAAATATCAACAATATCCATAAGTAGTAAACATCTTTCATCAGTAACACATGGATAGAACTTGATTCTTTTTCTCATGTTTTTTTTTTCTTCAATTTTTGTTCTGGATATTGTTGTTGTTGTATTCATTGAAAACAAAAGTGATTATAAGCTTTTTACGTATAAATGCATATGTTAAAATATATAACATCATTCTGAAAAACAGGAATAATCAGAGAAAATTTGTTCATCATCATCATCATCATCATCAGCAGCAGCAGCAGCAGCATCAACATCATCATCATTAGGAAAATTCAACATCATCCCTATCATAAATTCAACATCATTCCTAGCATAAATTCATCATCATTACTATCAGCAGCAGTAGCATTATAATCATCATCCCTTTTTTTTTAATATTTGTATAATAATTAATAAATGTATATTTTTTCAGAAAAATAAAATCCTACACCAAAATACCCACCCAATAAAAAGAACTCCATCAAAGATAACAGTAAATTGATAAAAGCCACAAAAAAGAATTTTCTCAAAATCAGTGTTTTCTTTTTAAAATTGACATATTTACACCAAAAATACTGAACCATTTAAAAAACCATGTATATTTGTTAAACTTCTTTTAATAATTGCATGATATCTAGAGTTTCTACAGAAAATCCTATAAAATAAACAAGTTCATTTTCTAAAAATGTACGTTCTTCATATAAAATATGCATTTTTACTAAGAAATACTTAAATTGCTGGTATTAAATGTTGCAGAGAAATATGTGAACACTTTTGAAGTAATTGCACTATTTCTTTTTGGTATAAATTTTTTATTATTAACTTACTATTTTTAAATCATAATATAAAAAATGTAGCAAACTTTAACGCAAAAGGTTAACATTGTGTTCTAGATGGGTTTTCTGGGCAATAAATTATGTAAAACCATACACACATTTAAAAATAAATTACGATAATAATTTCTTTAAATCAGAATGAAAAATTCTGAAAAAATTCAACTGCTTGGAAAACTTAAATGGAAAAACTTAACATTGTACTTCAGACAGACGAACGGACGGAACCCATTTCTATATCCCCCACCAACTTTGTTGGAGCAGGGGATAATTATTCAACAAAAACTTGATGGTTGGTTTTGGTCTGATACAGGTTGATAATCATCATAAATTGGACAACTTAAATGTAATATATGTGACTGGTGGCATCTCAATAAAAATTATATAGTTACAGTTACATTTATTCAGTCTTAATGCTACATTAAGTTCTGATTTTATATAACCCCAAAACTGCTCAGAAGTCTTGAGCATGTGTCTCAAGTGGCTAGGTTGGAACGCCAGTTGGAGCAGATCCAGGTGTGTGAAAGTTTAATTTCCCTTGCCAAAGAAGTTATGAAAGGAAACTCTTGGTTTCCTCTCGATTAAGTGAAAAAAAAAATGACTGGGACGGAAAACTGCTCAACTGGACACAAGTGAAAAAATCTTGAATCATAAGAAATTACTTCAACTCCTCATTTTTTGTAATCTTCAAATGGGCAAAATTATTCAAAGCTTTGTTAAAATTCAAAACTCCTTATACCGATAATCAAGTTAAAATATTAATTTGGGTCTGTCTGTTAAATAAATTGCTAAATAGTAACAAAGTTTTAAATTCTGAAAAATTTGGTTAAATTCATAAACAGTTTTATATTTGATACCTAATATTATATATACATATACAGTGCAACTTCAGAATACCAGCCCTTCTAAAAACCAATCACCTCCACAAACTGAACACGCAGGACCGGTCCCAAATTTATCCTTCTTTGTTTATATTAAAATAAACTTCCATAAACTGATCTCTCTGAATTCTGAACACCAGCCTTTTTCAAGTGCCAAAATCATGTTACATCTTAATAATTTACTTCCAAAAACCGTCTGTCCAGAGTCGCATCACTGAACTGTAACGGTCAAGTGATTTTCTGTCTGCTAATCCGATTACTGAAATAACAACGTGTCGGAATGTTCACATCATTGTACTTGAGACCGGACTACCTGTACAGGTGTAATTGAACAATTAATAAATTCTATCTTAATTGTTTCTTTTATTGATTATAAAATGATTGCATTTTTTATCCTTCTGATGGTCTTTTTTTTACAAACAATTATGTTTATTTCACTCACGCAATGCAAACATATTAAGAAATATTTTTTTCTTTTAAAAAATAGCATTGAAATAATTCTTTTCAATAAAATATTTGACACTTTAGAAAATTATTCCTATTTAATATCAAAACATTCCTGTCACCATGACCCGGAAACCAGTGCAAAGAAAAACTGGATCAGCTTGTAATTAACAAATCGGCCCTTGTTTTAAGTGAAGTGCGCCTTATTAACACGAGCACGAATTTCACATTACATATACAATCAATACTTATGGGAATGCAATGACATTTACAGTCTTTTGTCAATGCACCATTTGATAAAACTCCAACATGGATGAGATTCAGACCGGATCGGACTACCGGATTTATAAGCCCTCTAAATGCCGGCCCCTCTAAAAACTGGCAAATTTCTTGGTCCCACACAAAGCCAGTTTTCGGAAGTTGCACTGCATATATATATATATATATATATATATATATATATATATATATATATATATATATATAAATTGTTTAAACAAAAAAATTAAAATCTACAAGCATATTATGCTAAACAAAGCTTTGAACAATTGGAGGCCTTTTTAAATGTCTTATAAAGTATTGTTAAAGGGGCCGTGTTTTAGCTTTCAAACTCATGGCATCTCACTGCTTTGGGTTTGACCCAACAACTGCAAGTATAAAAGGTTTTCCTTGTTGGCACTTATGGGTTGGCTGGATATCGGTATAAGGAACCAAGTGGTCTGCATGTTTATCTTTGACAATGTAGGACAGTGTACCAGCACTATAAATGTGTACTAGTCCAATTCAGATCAGGCCCCAGTTTTACAATCATTCACTCAACTGAGTGTACACTCAATTCAAATATTTCCTTTTATCAATTTTTTTTTTATAAATTTTAAGTCTTATGAGAAAAAGTTTTGTTTGTGCAACAAAACTACACTAAATAATTTAAATATAACATTAGATGTATAATTTTGTCTGTGTAACATCTTAAAATT
The DNA here is from genome assembly GCA_029721355.1 of Tegillarca granosa. NCBI lineage: Eukaryota > Metazoa > Mollusca > Bivalvia > Arcoida > Arcidae > Tegillarca > Tegillarca granosa. The sequence continues at coordinate 20,829,627 of CM056597.1, forward strand.
GATATTGAAAAATTCCCTAAATTGAGATGAGTGTACACTCAACTGAGTGAATGATAGTGAAACTGGAGCCTGAAACACTCGTGCACCACGTTCTTGTGTTAAGATTTATCCTTGAGATAAAAAAATTATCTCGTCATGAATAACTGAAAAATTGCTGATGTGACGTAAAACATTCATCTAACCACTTCATTAAATTATATGTAGTTAAAACAAATATAACAAGATCATATTATAAATTAAAAAAATAATTTATTAACTATGAATTAGAGCTGTAATTGATATATTAAAACAGAATCCCCTAACAAGAATTGAAATAACTATAAAACAACTGACTGCCACATTTGGTTTACATTTGATTTAACATTATTTACACAGTATTGGAATTTATCTTAATATATCAATGACAGCTCTGTGTATGCATGTGTTTGTGTATATGTTTGTGCATATGTTGTGTGCATGTATGTGATGTGTTGGTGTATGTTTCTTCTGTCAATGTAGGTTGTACTGACATTTCTACTTCTCTCCTATTAGTTATCAACAACCATCTTTGGCATTTTGTACTCCCAGCAGGTCAGCCACCACTAATGAAGAATCAGACTCAAAAACCAAGGCAGAGCATTTCTCCATCAACTATGGTACATTGATGTATGTAAAAAGACCAAAAATCAATTTAGGTATGTTTTTTGATGAGGGTAAAACTTACCCTTTACAAATAATGACATATGTTATGGGGATAGAAAGTGATTTAAAAGAAAGAGAAAGAAGGTTAAATGATTAGCAATGGACATTTTAGTGTATTAGTAAGTGAATGTTAGCAAAAGGATAAATTGTCATTATCTGGCCATCGTTAACATAAACATATACGAAATGTATATATGCCAAATATTCAATTTTGTTATACATCAATGATACCAAGTTAACTTCAAAACACTAAACCCCAATTTCCAAACCTAATCCTCCATCAGCGATGACACAACCAAACTGCTAAAAGGACAACAATCCAATATTGATGTTGAAAAACCGCTTGAATTGAAGCGGAGCAACCAGACACAAACTAACATTGAAAGAAGAGAACAATAAAAATTATACATAAATGACAGTAAAAATTATATATACATGTACTGGTCTGTTATACCTTAAAGAGTTTCAGAAATTTCTCAATGCATGTGTTATCTTACAGTGTTCCTTAAAATATTGTCCACTGTCCTATCATATTGACCAGTAGTGTCTGTAAATAGGTTTTGTATTATATCCAGTTCCTCAGAATATTGTTCTCAACATATTGACTAGTACTGTACGTAAGGATTTCCATTTCATTTTATTATGATCCTCAAAATATTAATCATGATAGTCCATAGATATACGAGTTTGTTTATATTCTTAATGTGTTCCTTAAAATGTTGTCCATTGTATTCATAATATTGTTCATTATTGTCTGCAGGTTTATGGATATATTCTTGTCGTTCCTCAAATTAAAATGACTTGTGTTTATAAACGAAGTGTTTCCTTCATGTAGCTGTCCAGAAAATATACCGATCCATTCTAGATAATCTTTCCTAAAAATACAGAAATATTGATGTAAAAAGATTATCATTTATTTAAAAGAAAAATAAAATGGCAAAGTACGTAATGATTTATTACTAAAATATTTATTTAATAGTCTTATTTGGTTAGGCACTATAAAAAAGTCACAATTGAACAAGACGTACTTTTTATGAAACATTTTCTTTTACCTTTTTTTAAATCATATTATATTATATCATATTGAATTATATTCTAAACCAAGGAAGTTAAGTTTATATGCTAACATATTTTTTTAAAAGTTTACTCCACCACCCCAAACCAGACTGCCTTGACATTAGTAAAATACTCTTGACTGATGTTAAACAAAACATCAATTACTACAGCCCACTCATACAGAATATTATTAAATAAAGGGAGATAATTTCATTTTTTATACATGTATTACCTTAATATATTTTAATTAGTCCTTTTTTCTCTCTTGATTTAGTTGTTCTTTTTTTCCTTTCTTGATTTACCTGATCAAATAATAATATTATGATCAAATAATAATAATATTATCTTTATTAATATTATCATTTATTACAATATATAAATACAACAAAGGAATATTTGAATAAAGGCATTTTTTCTACACAAATAAAAGAAAATTTTATCAAATTATTAATTTTTCTCCATCAAATATAACAATGATTTTTGGCCATTTTTGAATTATTGTAATGACCATTAAAAGAAGTTTCATTATAAAGGCAAACATCAGTCTCTTAACTTTTTCTCACTTTTTGCATTTGAATAAAATTATATTAAACAGTTTACAATTACTAATTACAATCCCATAAATAAATCTGAAAAAAGTTGAAAATGACCTTTTGACCTTGAAATTTAAAATTCAGTAATGTGATGAACTATCCAACGTTGAACGTAACAAAGATATATAATTATTTTAATGAAAATCTATTGATAATAAATAAATTCTTGGGTTATTCTTAGCTTTACAAATAACAATAATCATTATTCAAAAAAAAATCACTGGAAGCTTGATGTTTAAATCATGACCTCTCCTACATTTGTGCAAGGAGTTGAAAACATGAAAACAGGAAAATATATATTAACTAATCTGTAGGAATTTGGGTATTTTGTTCTTATTATCCATATATCTGTGAAGTTTTGGTTCTATCTCTTCATTTTGCTACAAATTCAAAGTTTTTTCCATCTGAATTTCCCCCCGTTTCTGACACACTCTTGCTTACAATGTTCCTAGAAATATTGTCAATTGTCCTCAACATATTGTCAGTTTTGTCTATAAATGGGTTTGCATGATATTGTTTCCCAAATGTTCATTGTTCTCAACATATTGACTATTGTCTGTAAATGCTTTTGTATGATAATGTTCCTGATTTCATTCATCATTTCATAACTTTATTTATAGGTTGGTACCATAATATATCCTTGTTGTTTTCCTCAAAATAGACTGTTCCATGTACGGTTCCCTAAAAATTAAAAAAAGATCAATAAAAAACATAACACATTTTTAAAAAGTTTCAACAGGTAATGTTTCGTTAATTGTAATTTTTTTGGTCATCTATGTGCTTCTCATTAACAAGGGTGTCAAGTTTTAAAATAAAAATTTATCAAATGTTGTTTAAATTCATACTTCACTTTATATCATTCAAATTATTTCAGAAATGTACAAAACAACTTTTACTGAATTTTCTTCCAATTGAGGAACTTGGACAAAAGTGCCCGACAGCCTAGGTTTGAATCTCCGATTTGGGTATAACCTAGAGCAAATGAAGCTTGTCACTTCATTCCTTTTGGTTTGCAGTGTTCGAATGATCAAGGTATTATTTTGGTGTAACAAAGGTTAAATTTTTCCTCGGTACTCAGGTTGGCACAATAACACTAATGAATCTGCAACAATGCACCAGCACAATGCATATTAGACACAGTTATGTTTGAGATAGAAGTTTAAACACCAGCAGATTCCTACCAAGACTTTAAAATAGGTAGGGAGTTCTTTTGCCAGGCACTTAGCATTTAGAAATGAGAACACAGGGTCCTTCAGAGAAAACCTTAAAAACCAATGCCCCACATCATGGTAGGCATGGCACTAAAGAACCCTCCCTGCACATTGCCCCGAGCTCACTTCAAAGATAAAAATTTCTGCCACTTCACCTTTAGCTGGTGGTGTCTCAATATAAGTGAATATTCTTGACTGGGACAAAAACCTAATTCAATGAATGAATGAATCTTATTACTCCAAACTACTCCTTCAAATAAATTGTTTATACATGTAGTAGAAAAAGAATTCTTATAATAATTACCATTATTTCCATCTGTTGCTTCTTTTATCTTGATTTACCTGACCAAATAACAATTATAGTTTCATTAAAGATATGAAAATACCATAAAGGTATATCCTGTAGCAATTATTTTCTACCCCCAGTGTGTTGAGAAAAATAATATTCTGCACCACTGTTGGGGTTGACAATAACAACATATTAAAGAAATGCTCAGTTTTTTTGACCAGATTTAGACAAGAATATAAAGTATTAATGTGGTCATGCTCAGTTTAATTTTATATTATGACAGTAAAAATCCTCAATTTTTTTTTAAACAGCCTGTGCATCTCTCTCCAAGTTTAAATAAAAATATGAACAGTTTGCAATTTTTCATTATAGTCCCTTGGATAAAATTGAGAAAAATGTTCAAAATGAAGTGTTTTTTGTTTATAAAAAAATTTGGTTTATTCTTATTGGTAAGAATACCGATAACTTCAAACTTTACAATTCTGTTTAAATCTCTGAGTTATAAAAAAAAATCTCAATATTAAAAAACAAAAAAAAAAAAAATATATATGGAAGGACAAAATTATAAAAAAAATAAATTCATTACCCAATTTGTGAGGTTTTTGGCAAATTCTTTTCTGTTTACTGTCCATTATTTCTTCACCATCTTATTTGCGACTTTTGGCAGGGTTTCTTTCTTCTTTGTCATCTTATTTCTGACTATGGGCAGGGTTTCTCTCTTCTTCACCATCTTATTTGTGACTATGGGCAGGGTTTCTCTCTTCTTCACCATCTTATTTGTGACCATGGGCAGGGTTTGGCTCTTCTTTGTAATCTTATTTGTGACTATGGGCAGGGTTTCTCTCTTCTTCACCATCTTATTTGTGACTATGGACAGGGTTTCTCTCTTCTTTGTCATCTTATTTGCAACTATGGGCAGGGTTTCTTTTTTCTTTGTCATTTTATTTTTTACTATTGGCAGGGTTTCTTCACTTTTTTATTTGTTACTATGCACAGGGTTTTTTTTTTCTTCATCTTATTTGTGACAGCGGGAAGGGTTTTCTTCATCTTATTTGCGACTATGGGCAGAATTTCTTTCTTCACCATACTATTTGTGACTTCGTGCAGGGTTTCTCTTTTCTTAACCATCTTATTTGCGACTATGGGCAGGGTTTTTCTCTTCTTAACCATCTTATTTGCGACTATGGGCAGGGTTTTTCTCTTCTTAACCATCTTATTTGCGACTATGGGCAGGGTTTCTCTCTTCTTTGTCATCTTATTTGTGCTATGGGCAGGGTTTCTCTCTTCTTTGTCATCTTATTTGCAACTATGAGCCGGGTTTCTCTCTTCTTTCTCGTCTTATTTGTGATATGGGCAGGGTTTCTCTCTTCTTTGTCATCTTATTTGCAACTATTGGCAGGGTTTCTCTCTTCTTTGTCATCTTATTTGTGACAATGGGCAGGGTTTCTCTCGTCTTTGTAATCTTGTTCGCGACTATGGGCAGGGTTTCTCTCTTCTTCACCATCTTATTTGCGAGTATGAGCAGGGTTTTTCTCTAATCTTTGTCATCTTATTTGTAACTGTGGGCAGGGTTTCTCTCTTCTTTGTCATTTTATTTGTGACTATGGTCAGGGTTTCTTTCTTCTTCACCATCTTATTTGGGAGTATAAGCAGGGTTTCTCTCTTCTTTGACATCTTATATGCGACCATGGGCAGGGTTTCTCTCTTCTTTGTCATCTTATTTGTGACTATGGGCAGGGTTTCTTTTTTCTTCACCATTTTATTTGTGACTATGGGCAGGGTTTCTCTCTTCTTCGTCATCTTATTTGTGACTATGGGCATGGGTTCTCTCTTCTTTGTAATCTTGTTTGCGACTATGGGCAGGGTTTCTCTCTTCTTTGTCATCTTATTTGTGACTATGGGCAGGGTTTCTTTTTTCTTCACCATTTTATTTGTGACTATGGGCAGGGTTTCTCTCTTCTTAACCATCTTATTTGCGACTATGGGCAAGGTTTTTCTATTCTTTGTCATCTTATTTGTGACTATGGGCAGGGTTTCTCTCTTCTTCACCATCTTATTTGTGACTATCGGCAGGTGTCATCTTATTTGTGCTATGGGCAGGGTTTCCTTCTTCTTTGTCATCTCATTTATGACCATGGGCAGGGTTTCTCTCTTCTTTGTCATCTTATTTGTGACTATGGGCAGGGTTTCTCTCTTCTTCACCATCTTATTTGTGACTATGGGCAGGGTTCTCTCTTCTTTGTCATCTTATTTGTGACTATGGGCATGGTTTCTCTCTTCTTTGTAATCTTGCTTGCGACTATGGGCAGGGTTTCTCTCTTCTTCACCATATTATTTGTGACTATGGGCAGGGTTTCTCTCTTCTTCACCATCTTATTTGTGACTATGGGCAGGGTTCTCTCTTCTTTGTCATCTTATTTGTGACTATGGGCATGGTTTCTCTCTTCTTTGTAATCTTGCTTGCGACTATGGGCAGGGTTTCTCTCTTCTTCACCATATTATTTGTGACTATGGGCAGGGTTTCTCTCTTCTTGTCATCTTATTTGTGATTATGGGCAGGGTTTCTCTCTTCTTAACCATCTTATTTGCAACTATGGGCATGGTTCCTCTCTTCTTTGTTAATCTTGTTTGTGACTATGGGCAGGGTTTCTCTCTTCTTCACCAATATTATTTGTGACTATGGGCAAGGTTTCTCTCTTCTTGTCATCTTATTTGTGCTATGGGCAGGGTTTCTCTCTTCATCTTATTTTTGACTATCGGCAGGTGTCATCTTATTTGTGCTATGGGCAAGGTTACCCTCTTCTTTGTCATCTATTTGTGACCATGGCAGGGGTTCTCTTCTTCTTGACATCTTATATGCAACTATGGGCAGGGTTTCTCTCTTCTTTGTCATCTTATTTGTGACTATGGGCAGGGTTTCTCTCTCTTTGTCATCTTATTTGTGACCATGGGCAGGGTTTCTCTCTTCTTTGACATCTATATGCAACTATGGGCAGGTTTCTCTCTTCTTCACCATCTTATTTGCGACTATGGGGCAGGGATTCTCTCTTCTTTGTCATCTTATTTGCAACAATGGGCAGGGTTTCTCTCTTTTTCACCATCTTATTTGCGACTATGGGCAAGGTTTCTCTTTTCTTCACCATCTTATTTGTGACTATATGCAGGGTTTCCCTCTTCTTTGTCATCTTATTTGTGACTATGGGCAGGGTTTCTCTCTTCTTCATCATCTTATTTGTGACTATAGGCAGGGTTTCTCTCTTCTTTGTCATCTTATTTGTGACCATTGGCAGGGTTTCTCTTTTCTTTGTCATCATATTTGTGACCATGGGCAGGGTTTCTCTGTTCTTTGTCATCTTATTTGGGACTATGAGCAGGGTTTCTCTCTTCTTTGTCATCTTATTTGTGACTATGGGCAGGGTTTCTCTCTTCTTTGTCATCTTATTTGCAACTATGGGCAGGGTTTCTTTCTTCTTTGTCATTTTATTTTTTACTATTGGCAGGGTTTCTTCACTTTTTTATTTGTTACTATGCACAGGGGTTTTTTTTTTTCTCATATCTATTTGTGAATTTCTTTCTTCACCATACTATTTGTGACTTTGTGCAGGGTTTCTCTTTTCTTCATTTTTTTTGTAACTATGGGCAGGATTTCTCTTTCTTCACCATCTTATTTGTGCTTATTGGCAGGATATTTCACCATGTCTTTTGTGACTATGAACAGGGTTTCCATTTCCTTCACCATCTCATTTGTGACTACGGGTTTCTCTTTTCTTCATCTTATTTGTGACTATGGGAAGGGTTTCCTCATCATCTTATTTGTGACTATGGGTAGGATTTCTTTCTTCACCATCGTATTTGTGACTTTGTGCATGATTTCTCCATCTTCTTCATCTTATTTGTGACCAAGGGCAGGGTTTCCCTTTTCTTCACCATCTCTATTGCGACTATGGGCAGAGTTTCCCTTTTCTTCATCTTATTTTTGACTATGGGAAGGGTTTCTCTTCACCATTTTATTTGTGAATATGGGCAGGATTTCTCTATTCTTCACCATCTCTTGAGTGACTGGGCAGGATTTCTCTTTTCTTCATCATCTCATTTGTGACTATGGGCAGGATTTCAATTTTCTTCATTTTATTTGTAACTATGGGTGGGTTTCTCTTTTTTTATCAAATGTCTAATTGTGGCAGTGTTTCATTTTTCTTCAACATTTCACACTGTATATTAGTGACTTTGTTGCAGGGTTCATTTGATAATATATATTTTAATAGCAGGGCTTCTCTTCAAAATTTTACCATTTATCTTAGCAACTTTGTGGGAGGGCTTTTCTTTTCTTCAGCATTTGATGTATCATATAGGCAGTTTTCTCTTCTACAACATTTTATGTATCTTTGTAACTTTGTGGCAGGGTTTCTCTTCTACAACATTCGGATCTTGGTAATATTGTGGCAGCGTTTATCTTCTACAGGATTTGAACTATCTTGGTAACTTTGTGGCAGGGTTACTTTTATTCAGCATGTTGTGGCAAAGTTTCTCTTCTGAAGCATTTTACATATCTTGGTAACTTTGTGGCAGGATTACTCTTATTCAGCATTTTGTGGCTGGGTTTCTTTTCTACAGAATTCCATGTATCCTGGTAACTTGGTGGCAAGGTTTTTTTTATTCAGCATTTTCTGGCTGGGTTTCTTTTATACAGTGATGTATCTTGGTAACTTTGTGGCAGGGTTTCTCTTATTCAGCATTTTGTTGCAGTTTTTTTTTTCTTTTATAGCATTTGAAGCATCTTGGTTACTTTGTGGCAGGGTTTCTCTTATTCAGCATTTTGTGGCTGGGTTTCTTTTCAACATTATTTGACATATCTTGGTAACTTTGTGGCAGGGTTTCTCTAATTCAGCGTTTTGTTACAGCTTTTTTTCTTTTTTTTATAGCATTTGCTGTCTCCCTTTTCCAGCATTTTGTGACAGGGTTTTCTTCTACAGCATTTAACATATCTTGGTAAATATTGTGGCAGGGTTTCTCTTCTACAACTTTTGACATATCTTATTAATATTGTGGCAGGATTTCTCTTCTTAAGCATTTTACATATCTTGGTAACTTTGTGGAAGGATTACTCTTATTCAGCATTTTGTGGCTTGGTTTCTTTTCTAAAGTATTTGATGTATCCTGGTAACTTTGTGGCAGGGTTTTTCTTATTCAGCATTTTCTGGCTCGGTTTCTTTTCTACAGTGATGTATCTTGGTTACTTTGTTGCAGGGTTTCTTTTATTCAGCATTTTGTGGCAGGGTTTAGTTGTATTAATTGTCCATTTGACAATGACTTTTTGACTTAATCTTTCTTAGAGGGATTCATTTGTCTTCACTATAACATCTTTTATCTGATTTTGTGACAAGGCTTCTTTATTCTTCATCTTTATCAATGCAGGAACCATTCTCTTCACCATCTGACATTTCTGTAACTCTCTGTGGTTTATTGATTCTTCACTATATGATATTTTGAGCTTTGTTTCAGGGATTCCTTTTTTCATTACAATTCTGTGATTTCTGAGATTTTATTTTCCCTTATCACCAACAAGGCAAAAATTTTCTTTTCATTGTCTAATGTCTTTTTTCATCATAAATCACTAATTTGTGGCAGGGATTCTTTTTTCTTCCCCATTTTACTGTTGTATCTTTATCAAGAGTTTTAGATTTGGGAATTTGTTGGGGTTTTCTTCATTAACTTACATTTTGTTTTTTAAACACTGTTGTGGGGATTTATCATGTTCACCATTTATTTTTAATCTTGTGGTTTTTTCCTTGGCATAGCTTTTATCTTCCATACTGACCGACTTTTTTTATGTTTTTAATTTCTGGTAGCAGTTTCTCTTTTTTCAGTTTCCAACATATATCTTTGCTACTTTGGAGATTAATTTTTTTCATTGTTTGAAACATATATGACTGCATGCTTCTGTTTTCTTTAACACTTATCAGGTTCTGCCCTCAGTATATGCAATCCTGCCTTCTCCTTCCCTCCTGTTGTAGTTTATACCTGCTTCTAATCTACCCCTACTAGTTTATCGAATTCAATTAAGGAATTTGGTGTTCAAAGTACCGCTACATCCAGCCGTCCATTCATCAACTTCAATTGTGTATTTTTGCAACCAAGGTGACACATCTGCAGCTGATCCATTTATCAACTTCATATTGGAACGCTGTCCTCTCTTCAGATGATCCCAACAACAACAATGAAAAAATGGACTCAGAAACCAGTGTAGTGTTTTTTCAATTAACAGAGGCACATTGGCGTATATATAATGACCTAAAGCTAATTTAGTATGTTACTCAATGAGGGCAAAAAATACCCCTTTACAAATACTGACATTTTGTTATGGGGATTAAAAGTGTGCATTAAGAAGAAGAAAAAAGGGGTTATTAAATTAGCACTTAGGACATGTCACTCTATTAGTATAGTGACTGTAAGTAATGGGTCGTTTGCCATTATTTGATCATTGATAACATGTTAATGACCAAAAATTAATTTTGCTATACAACAATGGTCCTTTGTTAATCTATTAACATTACAAAGATTTCCAAATCCATTTTTTCATCCCCACTGCGAAGACCAAAGTGTCGAGATTCGAGCTCTCCAACAGGGGAGGTTGACAAACTTCAATTGAAGTAAATTAACCCCAATAAACTGGTCTGCCACCAAGACCACTATACCCATATTAAAGTCGAAGAACTTATACTAGCCTTAGTTGAATACAATGGACTATTCCGAAAATTGAATTCTCAAAACTTTAGCAAGTAGCATAGAAAGGCCCAAACTACAACATTAAAGAAAGAGAAAAACAAAACATTACATATCCTGCCTACTGCCGTTTTGGGAATTCATGGTCTTCTGCCTGTTCTCACTGACCATTCCTCCAGATGAACTTTGAAAACCATTTCATACCAAAGTTGAAATGTCATTCTTTAAGTTCTTTCCTATTTACTCTGGGTTCTACTGATCCATATAACATAGGTTTGTTTTAAGTCTAGATTCCATGGGATGGCCTGAAAATATAGAAAAACGTTCCTTATATTAATGCCAAATCAACTAGCATATAAGCCTAGTAACTGAACAATATGTCTTGTCCTTGCATATTTACTATAAAAAATGCCAAATCAACTAGCATATAAGCCTAGTAACTGAACAATATGTCTTGTCCTTGCATATTTACTATAAAAATGAAGAGGCCAAACTGGTTCCGGAAATTTTCGGGAACTCAGAGTTTGCAAATGGACGCTATAGACAGTTCTTTTGAAGCTTGGGGTATGAAAAATGGTGGCCGCTGGCCGCGTAAGACAGTGACTGCTATATAGAGGTGAAATAAATAACAATATTCACCAGGAGGAATAAGATATGACCTTAGACAAGTGGGAACTAACACAAGTTAGACTGTATTGCAAAAATGAAAAATTGTACAGTAAATCTCATTTCATATGTTTTATCCCTCAGCATTTATCTTCTATAATTCTAATTTCAACAAAATTGATAAATAAATGAACCTGTTATGGCCATTAATAATTTACAGTATTGGCAGCCATCTTTGATTTCAGGTAAACGTTAGATGAATTTTTATCCTTTCAATGCAAGGACATCCCAAACTGAATTTCCTTTTCATTGGCCATGTATTTTCAGAAAAGATGATTTTCAAAGATTTAAGCTTAAAAAACACAACTTATTTGCATATTGTTATTGTGCAAAAAAAAAAAAAAAAAATAATAATAATAATAATAATATAGTAATTGTGAGCAAAATTTTTCCAGTTTTCATCTGGATTTGTTTACATAGGCAAAATGAAATGTTATTAATATGATTGTAGGCATATCCAATGGAAAGAGGGCAGCAAATTCTCATATGCATTTTTTTGCCACCAATGGCATTTTATAGTTTATTTATATCCTAAATAATAGTAATAATAATAATTTAAAAAAATTCATTCACCTATTCAATCAGACTATGTATGTAACGATCATTTTATATGCTATTGAGAAGTAAATGACAAAGTCACGGTGAGAATGTTTAGCCTTTTAAATCCACAATCAAATGAATATACTTGTGTAACCCCCCACCCCCCCCCAAAAAAAAAAAAAAAAAGTTTGTATGTTGGAGTAACTAAAAGTGGGAATTCGAAAGAGAAATGGACAACTAAAAACTGTTCTATTAGTTTTAAAGGAGAAAATTAAAGTTTAGGGATGCACTGACACACACAATGCCACGCCATGTCCATTTAGGCAAGTGGAAATAAATTTCACTTCTCCAAATTTATAAATGTCAAACCCCAAGCCTCTTGTATTATATCTGAGTGCTCTACCAACTGAAATACACATTGCTACAATCCTCACGTTTTTCTTGAGTTTCCCATGGTCCTATGGGAAATTTCACCCTTAATTCCCTGTTGACTTTATATACCCCGAAAATTGTCAGTCTATCATATTACGTCTGGGGGCCACACTAGCCACCAAACTAACAGGAAAGAAAAAATGCAGGGTCCAACTGGGGATCAAACCCAGAACCTCCATCTATATAGGCGAGTGCTCACCAACTGAGCTACCCAGACCACTAGACATAAAACAGGTGAATCACGAAATGTTTATATTACTCCCTACAATAATCTAGTATACACATGCCTATACAAAAAGTTTTCCTGATAATTACTTCAATATTCTTTTGCAGCTGAACCAATGACCATAGTTATAGATATCAAAGTGATTGTTATAACACCTGCTATAGTATACATGTAGTTATCCAGGTATTCTTTGCTGCTGTGACCTTGACCCATTGACCTTAAACTATATATATCAAAATAATTGCCATATCAATAACTAAAATAAAAGAATCTCAGATTCAAGAAAATTTAAAAGCTGAAAAATTAAAGGAATTAGATCCACAAGCAATAAGTCAACAATGTCTATTTAAAAAGAAAGAGAGCCATTTTTATTGTGATTGTGTGTTTTAGAGGCATCCTCTAGACATAATAAAACTGCAAAGATTGAAAACATTAGAAGTTAGATGTACCAGCTAGAGCCAATAAACAGAAACACAGCTTACAACAGTATACAAAAATATGACCCATCACTATTGGTGATGGGTGTAAAATAAAACATGTAAACATTTCAAAATGAAAGTGTTAAAAATAACAACATACTTTTTATCATCTTCAGTCCTTGCATTATTTCTTATCCTCAGATAAGGTTGTCCTGTCCTAGCATTTGATGTTAACTTCTGCCTGTTAAATATAAAATATTTGTAATCAACAAATATTAGAGCATTTACAGTTGAACATAACTGAGCTCATTTGTATTAACAGAAACCTCTTCTCTCTAAAACTGTTAAGTTTTGGAGAAGTACTCCAATGCCTTAGAGATAGAATGGTCTAAAGTCACTCAGTGCCTAGGTTAGAATCTTGCTAAAAGTTTATTGGTTTTCATTGGGCACTACAGATTAGATGTGCAAGCAAAAACCAACAAACAGCTTACAAGAGTATACAATAATATGACCCATTATTTCCCACCATTCCGGAACTGATTGGTTATATATAATTAAATCTTGGCTTTGGAATAGAACACATTTGCTCAACTTCATATTTAGGTGCCTTTACTAAGCAATATGTTCTTTTCCTAAAATCTCCCTAGAGTAATTTCAAGTTAAACTAGACATTGCATTTGAGTAGGGCTCAATCGCTGGGTAAGTCACCCCCAATGGTGGCAACCTTGTACATTAGAAAGTTTCTTTCAAAATCAGTAGAGTGTGACATTGATATTATCTCCCTTTCTATTTCAACCAAAAAGATGTGACCTATAAAAGGTACAACTATATGTCATAGGGAACAAGTGTACAAAAATTTCATTACATTCTATCAAATGGTGTTTCAGAAATGCTGTTTACAAAAGTTCATTCAATAACTCTTAAAATAACAAAGAAAATCACTGGGCCATGAAATAAAGTCACAATATCTGACTTTGTGGTACAACATGTAGAGCATCTAAAATTGTACCTATAAAACAAATTTCATTAATATCTGTCAATTAGTTTATTTTCTAGAGTGCAAAATCAGTAGAGTGTGACATCGTTATTATCTCCCTTTCTGTTTCAACCAATCAGACGTGACCCCCAAAAGGCACAACTACGTGTCATAGGGAACAAGTGTACAAAATTTCATTCACATTTCACCAAACCATTTTTGAGCTATGGTGTTTACAAATGCATGGTGGAATAATACAGAGGAATAATAACAGGGTTCATACAGGTTTAGGCTGACAAAATTCAAGGACTTTTCCAGGACTTTTCAAGGACTATTGAACCATTTTCCAGGCCACCAACAAATCTAATGAATGTCAAAATATTCACACTTTGAAGACATAATATCCAACTGAATACAAATTTAAGAAGCACAAAATCATGTTTTGTCGCATCCTGTTTAAGTTTTTCAAGAAAATATTGCCCTATTCCAAATACTGTTATATAAGCTGTCTTCTTTTCTCCACAAGAAAAAACTTTTGGCAATAGCACTATCAGGAAACATTTCCTGCAGGAACAAGTTTGATTTTTCTGAGCACCTGTATGACTGGTGGTTATAAACTAGATTTGAAGTCCAAATTATTTCTGCTCTGGTTACATTTTCCTTAATAACAAATTTAGAAACACTATCAGGAGTTTGTTTTGCCTTTGTTGTTACTGTAGTTTCATTTACGTTTGGTGGCGGCTCTGGAATTTTAAGATTGTTTTCATTCACTCTGCTGTTATCATTATTCTCATCAGAACTACCAGATTTTTCTATATATAGTATTTAACAACGGTGTGGGTGAATCGTTTTATGATGTTAATGTTAGATATCACTGCCCTATTTTTCTCATCTTGAACATTTTGAAACCTAAGAAAATAACTATCAAAGGAACTATTTGGAATTATAAATATGCTAATTGGGATCTATATAGAGAAAACTCTTTGGGACTTATTGGGATTTTTAAAGTGATGATAATTCAGAAAACACCGCCCTTCAGATTACAAACATTATAAAAGAAGCTGGTTCGGAACACATACCGCATAAACAAGTGATAATAAGGCATAAGAACAAACTTTGGGTGCATAATAACATAAGAAAATTAATAAGAAATTGCAAGCGGATTCATAAAAACGCAAAGAAAACCAATGCAGCTGCTCACTGGGCTGATTTTAGGAATATAAGAAATAGATTTACTACTGCATGTAGATTAGCCAACGAAAATTACTGCAGTAAAATGACTAAAAACTTGAATTCCAGTAAGCTAGGCGAGAAGAACTGGTGGCAAATTGCTATATCTTTTATGTGCCTAAAAACGTCTTCTTCTATCCCACCCTTGCTTGTTTGAAATAGTGTGATAACCGAGGGACAAGATAAAGCTGATGCACTCAATAAATTCTTTGTTAAACAAACTTATCGTTGTAATGATAATCAACTTCCCCCATCTGAGCTCCCCATTCCGGAATATTCCCTAACACACTTACAAATTACTCCTAAGGATGTTGAAGATATCATACATAGCCTTAAGGCAACAAAAGCTTCTGGTCTGGACAATATTCATCCTCTCCTTTTAATCCGGGCTTCTGATATACTATATATATTGATTCCCGCTAAGTAAATATTTATAAAATTACTTCTTAACTCCACATTTCCAATTATTTGAAAGCAAGCAAATCTAAATCCTATATTTAGGAAGGAAGATCCTAGCAAAGTTAGTAATTATCTTCCAATTTCACTATTAAATATTCTCGGTAAGGGTCATGGAGCGATGTGTTTATAAATAAATAAATAACTATTTATTGGACAATGCTGTTATTACAACTATTCAGTCTGGGTTCAGACCAGGCGATTCAACTGTAAATCAACTTTTAGATATCAGTAATATTTCTACTGCTCCTGATAACGGCAAAGAAATAAGGATTATATTTTATAAGTAAAGCTTTTGATAAGAGTTTGGCATCAAGGTTTATTAGAAAAATTAAAATCTACTGGAATAGGTGGTCCATTACTTCTATGGTTTAAAAGTTATTTGGAAGGCAGACAACAAAGAGTCGTTTTTAACAATAATATAGCCTCAACTTGGGAGGTAATACGAGCAGGCATTCCCCAAGATTCAATTCTGGATCCTATTCTTTTTATAGTTTATATCAACAACATGGTAAATTCCATACATAGTAAAATAAAATTGTTTGCTGATGACACGTCTTTATATATATCAATTGAAGATCCAATCGATGCTGCTGATATTTTAAATAATGATCATCACTTATACATAACTGGGCTCAAAAGTGGCCACTTACATTTAATCCCAATAAAACTGAATCAATGATTATATCAGGCAAACCATCTATGCCTTCTCATCCCCAGCTCTATATGAATCACATTCCAATAACTGAAGTTGAAAGGCACAAACATCTCAGAATACTGTTTTCCTCTGATGGGTACTGGAAAAACCATATACGGTAGTTACTCTTATCAAAAGCTAATAACAGACTTGCCCTATTGAGAAAACTTAATTATAAACTCGAATGACACTCTCTTGAAAAGAAATATATAACTTTTATAAAATCCTTATTAGAATATGCTGATATAGTATGGGACAATATGACCGAAAACTGACAAGCATTACTCGCTTATACAAAGAGACTGGATGGGACACACAACATGACAGATGGAAGAAACATCGACTGATTCAGTTTTACAAAATGTACCATGGACGAACACCAGACTATTTAACAAATTTAATTCCCAACGAGTTTACTCAACATTATGATACCAGACACAATCATTTGCAGACAGTATGCTGTAAAACTAATTTTCATTTTAATTCATTTCTTCCTCAAACCATTAGAGACTGGAACGAAATTCCCCAAGATGTAAACACTAGTACACTTTCTGGTTTTCAACGATCTATTGATAAACATCTAAAGTTCCTTCATTCTATTATTCAGGGTCATGCCAAGGTCAAATTCAACATGCTAGACTTAGAATAAAATGTAGTTCTTTATATAAACACTTATTTGATAAAAATTTGGTTCACAGTTCTCAGTGCTCTTGTGGAGAAGTAGAGTCAGAGGAGTAGAGCAATTTTTTTCCTTACCTGTCCCAAATAAGATATTATTCACAACAATACTATCTCCAAATTTAATCAAAAATATGATATTTGTATTGAATTATTGTTATATGTTGACACAATTTTACATTACAATGAATTTTTTTCAACTGTTCAAAGATACTGTAAATCAGGAAATTAATGCCTCATGAAATTAATGCGAATTGCCGATTTTGAAGTAAAATGCGTATTGAAATTAATGCGATTTTTTAATTATTCAATTTTTAAAATTTTTGTCTATTTTTATCTTACAATTATAAACATTAAATTATGGACTCAGAAATCATTATATTATGTCTTCCTTAATTTAAAAACACGTTATAAACAAACTTTCGGTAGACCTTACTAAAATAAACAGTGAGGTGTGCCGAGGGTTAATTCTTAAGCGCCGATGACCCATTGTTTTAAATTAACCAGGGTGGTAAAGGATTATCAGAACAAAGAAACGTGTTTTTTTTTTAAAAATAAACAAACATACTCAAATATAACGCTTGGAGTTTTTATTAAAATAAAGCATTCAAAATTAGGACAACCATGTTGGCATGTGTACAACCGATGTTCGCCTTCAACTCACGAGTTTAGAATGTTAGATTACTTATAATCAGAGTTTTTTTCAATTTGATGTTCCAGTCAAGGTTCGAAATGATTTTACAGTCACTATTTCACCCGTAGCAAAATTCCCAGTAGGAAAGAAACAGCAAAAAAATACCGCTAAATGAGAATGTGCTCTAATTAATCAGTTACGATAACAACTTCCGGTTAAGGGAGGTAACTCAATTTACAATAAATATACAGAATACAGACATTGGAAAATAAATGCGACAAGAAATTAATGCGATTTAAACGGGCCTCGCATTTTTCGCATTAATTTCTTGCTCGCATTAATTTCCTGATTTACAGTATATTGAACTCGCCAAACACTTCTGATACAATAATTTAATTGTTTCTCAACGTTAACTATTTAATATTTTGTGGTACACTGACTGTTTTATGAAATATTTACATGTTTAAACTGAATATATCAACATTGGTCAAAATGTAAATTAGATCTATAGACGGGTTAATATAAACTTCTGGCTTGTTCCTGAATCCAATGTAAGAGTTATATATCTTTATTAATTTGTAATTATATATTTATGAATAAAATATTCTTTAAACTAAACAAGGAAAGTGGAAACACCTGAAACATCATATAAGATAACTGTTGTCATGGAAACTAAATGGCAGCGATTCAAATTTTTAATTTTGAAAATTAATTTTGAATATATGCGAAGTAAAATGATACATATATTGCATATACTGCATAGTTTATTGTATTTTGATGAAAAGACTGTGCCACAAATATTGTGAAAAACCCTGTATATTGCTTTAGTTTATTGTATTTTGATGAAAAGACTGTGCCACAAATGTGTAAAACCCTGTATATTGCTTTTTTTAATGTTTCTGTTGTGACAGAAGTTTGTTACATTGGTTAGTTCAAGTAAAGCTTTAAAACATCTTTTAATTTATATATAGTTTTATTAGAAAGGATAGGGATGTCAAGTGGCTTGTTATAAAATACATATTTGCTTACCTGGATTCTTTATTCCACATGTCCACCTGTTTACCCCTTATTCCTAGGTTCATCTGTAGTCCTAATCTATTGTTGGATCCATCCTCATTCCTTATCCACTCCATTGTTGTGGGGTACATCTGTAGTTCTTATCTATTATTTTTGGGTCCATCTTTAATCCTTATCCATTGTTGTGTGGTCCATTTGTAGTCCTCATGGAATCCATTTTGTAGTCCATCTGTTGTCTTTATTAAATCCATCGTTGTGTGGTCCATCTGTAGTCCTTATCCATCATTGTGTGGTCCATCTGTAGTCCTTATCTATTGTTGTGTGGTCCATCTGTAGTCCTTATCCATTGTTGTGTGGTCCATCTGTAGTCCTTATCCATTGTTGTGTGATCCATCTGTAGTCCTCACGGTATCCATCATTTTGTTGTCCATCTGTTGTCTTTATTAAATCCATCGTTGTGTGGTCCATCTGTAGTCCTTATCCATTGTTGTGTGGTCCATCTGTAGTCCTCATTCATTGTTGTCGAGTCCATCTGAAGTCCTTATCCATTTGTTTGGTCCATCTCTAGTCTTTATCCAGTTGTGTGGTCCATCTGTAGTCCAATGTCGTGGGGTCCATTGTCCATTTCTGTAAATAGCAAAAGAATACACAGTCTCTAGACTTAATACTTTCTCACTATATGCCAACAGATCTCACTACTAGATGTTTTTAAGTTTATTCTAAAATACAGGAGAATTGGTAGAACCAATGGATGCTCCCCAAATAAAGGCTAGTTCTAAAGGGGCTATTTCTTAGTTTAAACATGTTTGTTTAAATAAAGTTTTGCAAAAGAAAGAAATTGTGCACTGTACTTCTTGTCAAGATCTATCTATACCTTTTCATTATGCCTCTAATAGCTTTAAAGATATGCTCTGAACAAAAGCTCTTTAATCAAATGAAATAGTTATTGTTCTTGTGCACTTCTCATTAAGCCCTTTCTACCTATGAATTTTCATGTTGATACCTTTTAAAGGTTTTGAGTTATACTCCAGACAAAATTATAATGGACAGACAAAGCAACAACTATTTGCTTTCCTTTGTACCACTGTCAATTTTATTATTACAGACTATCATAGAGTGACTGGACGTTGAATATGACAAATAAATTCCAAAGGACCTAATGTCCATATATTCTTTTATAGTCATAAGGGGTCTTGGTTAAACCACTAAACAGAAACCTATCAAAATTGATTTTTCCCAGTCTAGAGGACCATTGGTTTCTCTCAAGTTATACTTTATTAATTGGCAGCAGACCCTTGCTTTTAGCCGACATAATTTTTCTTTATGCTCAGTGGTATCTTGTAGTAAACACTTGCTATTGTTCAGTGATATCTCATAGCAGACCTTAGCTTTATGCTCAGTGATATCTCGTAGTAGACCTTTGCTTTAAGTTCAGTGATATCTCAGACACTTGCTTTATGCTGAGAGATATCTTGTAGTAGACCTCATCTTAGTTCAATTGTACTTACACTTTTTTAAATTTCTAAATTTTGTTTTTAAGTACTCATGAGAAATGTGTTGCATTTTTAAGTAAAAAATATCTGCTTTTACCACTGTTGTGGCATCCATCCATTGCCCTGATCCATGTTGTGGGGTCCATCCATAGTCTTCATCCATGTTGTGGGGTCCATCAATAGTCCTAATCCATTTTGTAGGGTCCATTGTCCATTTCTGTTAAAAGCAAATAAAAAAAATTACAGCATGTCAACAAACTAATTTTACATGGATGCCCATGTAAAAAAATATTTAAATTTAGCCCTCTTACTGCCAAGAAAAAACCTATTTGCCAGCAGATTTTAGCTCAGTGGTATTTAGCTGGTAGCATACCCCCGCCTTAAGCTCAGTGGTATTTATCTGGCAGCAAACCTCCGCTCAAATTAAGTGATATTTATCTGGCAGCAGATTGTTAAAGACTTAACAATGGGCTTTAAATTTATTCTCAAACTCTGCACAGTAAATGATGCCTAGTTTTTAGTTCTTAAAAAAGCAACTTGCAATTCTAGTTATTCCCTGTGAAAAAGATGTTGATTTCACAGGTACTTTCACCAGACAAGTTCCTCTAAAACCTGAATATAGTTAGGCTTCTCTGTATGATGTCATTAGAATGTATCAAGTGGTTGCTCAAGTTGAGATTTATCAATCAGTCTGGTCTCAAGGTGTGTACTGTCAGTCGTTCCTCGTCTCATGCTGTAGTTGATTCTTGGTGTCTACTTCAGCCCTCTTGGTTTTAATTTCAATAGAGCATTTCACCCTTTCAACAGTTCAATCTCAACACTTCTAATGCAGAACAAAATTCAAAAACTTAAATATAGCATTTTTCAAATTAACACAGATACACCAATGCAAATTAAAAAAGTCAAAAAAAATTAATTTAGTATGTTTCTCAATGAGGGTAGCGGTACCACTTCCAAATAATAACATAACTGTTAAAGGGAATGAAAAAGTGACTAAGAAGAGGAGAAAGACAAGAATTATATGCATGATTAGCACTAGACATGTAAGTGTATTAGTCTAGTGGATGTAAGTAATGGGGTTTTTTGCTATTATTTGGTCACTGATAACATGTAAACGCGTATTCACCAAATAGTAAATTTTGCTATTCATCAATGACATAGAATCAATTTGTAAAACACTGTATCCAAGTTTCTGAATCCTATTCCTTATCAGAGGTGTTGGGTTGAAACTGCTGAAAGGACAAAACACTATACTGAAATCCAGCACAAGAAAGACTAAAAAACAAGCCACCAAGACCAACTACAAGATGAAAGAAGGGGTGACCAACAGCTATCTAAAACACACTCAATGAGACCACACTGATTAAAACTCTCCCAAACTTAAGACAGCCACTTGAGCCACTCTACTTTCTCTCACCTTCTAGGTTCAAATCCACTCTGGCATATTCTAGTAAGAGAAAGTTTGTCAGTTCACCACCTGCCAAAGGTTTTCTCCGGCAACTCTGAAACTGACCCAAAAATCTAAGTGAAAGAATCCCAACTGGGTACTAGAAAAACCACTTTAATTCATAAACTGACATTTTGTAAGTGATAAAATCAAGACTGGGTCTTAAAATTACACTAATTTTATAAAGTGTACCGAAATGGATACTTAGCTACGTTCTTCTTGGCAACATGGATACTCTGTTATGATCTTTACATCATCAACTCTATCGACAACTGGTGCTTGTACTAAACAAAAAATATAAAGAAATAAAAATTTTGAATAATGAGAAATTGAAATCTTGATTTCTACTTCAAATATCATGTCTTGAGAGCAAAATACCCCAACCCCACATCCATTTGTGACCTTGACCTATATACCTAACTGGTATGTGGCACAGTGGCATGTTCATGTACATTTTTGTCAAGTAATGGAGAAGACAATTTTACATTAGGTCATAGGGACCGAGATGTGGTGATTTACATACACAAAAAGGCTGTAATTTACAATCAACAAACAAAGCAGACACCATAAACAATATGATGAAATGATAATATGTTGACCAAATAAGAAATCATGGCATTTTAGATGAAAGTGACAATGAGTGTGAAACAGAGGAAGTGAAATAAGTAAAATGTCCCACAGTGAAACATTATTGTTTTAAACAATAAAAAAGCTTTGCATTAGAACATTTACATTTTTTTCAAATTTTGACAGAAATAACACTTGACTACCAAGAACGTTGTAGACAGAATTGACAACGATGAATTATTTGTAATTCATTATTCTATATGTCAACATTACTATGAAATTTACATTAATTGTGATTTAATAGAGGATTTAGTAATTTTTTTTTTTTTTTTGTTCAACAATAGCTTAAAGCTGCATTAAGTTTTCCTAGGAAAAATTAAAACGGTGCTGATCTAATTAATGATGTTCCTAAAGAACAATGTTACAGTTGGTTCAATGATAAAAGCTTGAATTAATACAGAAACAACAATAATTTCCCAGCGAGATGTAGCATGTGGGGTCTAATTTTAGAACATGGTTACGTCATAAAAATACCGAGTTATTTAAACACAACTTACAAAACGGTGAAATACGATAAATTAAACACAGAACTTCATTGAATTTGTCATTTGTGACTTAGTAAGGGATGCTTAACACCAATACAGATGCATTTGAATATTAATGGCAGACAATACAATTTGTCAGGTTTCACCTTTGAATCATTGGAACCCCCGTACATCCACGTGCATGCTCCAAGCTATTAATAATCATCGTCAAAAACTGACCAACCCTTTAGAGGATTCCATTTATTTACAGCTAATAGGAATGAAATTTTAGAAAATGAATCAGAGGTCCAAAGGATTGGAATGTCTTTTTTTAAGTCCCATCCATGACATTCATTGATCATGTGGGTTGCAGTTCTGGGTTAGTAAAAGCAACTAGAGTTTTTAGGAAAGCCACATACTTATCTACTTTAATCAGTTAACAGAATTTTCTTACAAGATTTTATTTCAATATTTTACAATAATATTTTTCAGAAAAACATGACTGACCCTTGAACTTAAATCTTCCATTATGCTGAAGTTTTATACAACCTTAAATGATCTTGAACCTTTAACATTGGTTTAAAGAAAAGTTGCACTTAGACCCATTTTGTTTAAAAATCAAAAAAAAAAAAAAAAAAAATTCATATACCTTGACACTTTTACAGCATTGAAAAGATGTTGAACTTTAACCCTAAGTAGTGAGTTGAAACATTTAACATTGAACTGTTGTAGACTAGTTAACTGTAAATTAGGTGCTGAATAAATAAAATTATTCTTACTCCAAGTAACAAGCTAGGTAATGAAGCCATACTATTATTCTTACTGTGTAAACTCTGCTTGGAGGTGTGACTATTTGTTCTTCCCTGACTTTATGACCAGCAGCTGTTTGGCTTTTGTGATTGTCCACCGTCACTCTGTGACTCACTCTCCTTGCCCTGAAATGGAAGTTTTAAATTTTCTTGCACTTCTTTGAATTTTCCAAGACAGTTGAGCTAAAAATTGTACAAAAAACTGAACCTTTTTTCATAATACATTAAGTATCTAAGTTTATTTTCATGGATTAGTGAAAACCATCATTGATTGATTGAATGGGGTTTTACATCCCAGTCAAGTATATTTCACTTATTTTGAGAAGTAACCAGCTATAGGTGAAGTGACAAAAAAATTGAGCTCAGGACAATGTGTGGGGGAGGGTTCTTTAAGTGAAAACCATGAAATTTATGTCAGTGAAGATTTTTAATTACTAAGAACCCCACACAAAAAATTTCCTCCCAAGACATTTTTTAAAATTGCAAATCCACAAAATTTTAACCCAACAAATATTAATCATTCTACAACATTGGAAAAACAACCAAAAGGGCCACAGGGTCCAAAAGCCTCACTGAAAATCTGATACCTGATCTGAAGTTGACAAGTTGATGTCCCCAACATTATGGACAACAAAAATTCAGATGTTGGGTAAAAAGATTGACAGATTAATGTTTTATGCCAAAGTTAAGATTCTTTAATTTCATTAAGGCAGTCAGTTCTGGGATGGATGCAGGATTCCCACAGACTTTTGGTGTAAAAATTCAAGGCTTTTTCAAGGTTTTTTCAAGGTCTTTCAGACAAAATTTAAGGTTCAATCTACAGTAGAGTTCGGCTATAACGAAGTTCAGGGGACGGCTTATTGGACTTTGTTATAGGCATATTTCGTTTTAAACAATTTTTCAGTCCCCAGTTTCATTTTGGAGAATGCAGAGACGAGTTATCTCCCTTCGTCGATGTGTGTATTGCATAAGCCAGAAGTAGAGAATTGTAAAAGAAATTAAAGCAAATATATGGTTTAATGCTAATATTTTTTATAAAACATAAAATATAATCTATCAATTTTGATTTTTGTTAAGTATAATCAATAATCCCGAACCGTCATAAATAATATAACATGTACAGTTTATATTTGCCGATAAAGGTCTATCTGTTGTATTTTCAGTAAGCTAAAAAAAAAAAAAAGAAAAAAAACAAAAAAAAAACAAACAAACCGCATATTAAATTATTTTTTTTCAATCACAAAAAAAAAATCTTTCTTACATTCATTATAATAACTTTTCACATGCTACACTTAACCCTCGGCATGCCTCTCGTTAAGATCAGTGAGTTTTGAATAAACACGTGTAGGTATAGCATCAAAGATGTTACATTCGGTGTATAGGTGATTTAACACCTATTATCCTATCATGATATCCACTCTTACTGTCTGGTCGGTTACATGTTTTGAAGTGGTTTCTTTTTAATCTGTTGTCGATGGCAAGTCATAATTAGGATCAATTTTACCGACTTCGTTATAAACCTTTTATTTACCATTATATTTTTTTCACGGGACGTGAAATTTACTACGTTATAGGCATTTTTTCGTTATAGGCCAATTCATAATAAGCAATTCAATTAAACATAGATTATATAGTAAATTGGTCGGGATTTTTTCTAGTTCGTTATAGGCCTAAATTCGTTACATCGATGTTCGTTATAGGTGAACTCCACTGTAGGTCAATCTATGTGTGTGGTGCAAGACTAACTTGCTATCAACACAGTTTAATCTGAGTAATATAATGCTAAAATGGATATTTATATGACAATAATTAATCAAAGCACCGGAGGTGCCGTACGAACAGAGAGCATGGAAACGCAAGAGGCTTTGAAAGTGAGTGTAGGTAGTATTACAATCTGCCTTATCCCATTCCATTCCTACGCTAGCAAGGTTGTAAAACACCATATGGAAGGGGAGTAAGAATTCAAGACTGGAAAAGTGTCCATTATATTTTTTGTTTTAGTGTTGGCAAATTACCACATTCAGAAGAGTCTGTGCTGAAGCAAGGTCCTTTCACATTCCAAGCATTTCTCCAAGAAAAGACAAAAACGTTCATACGTAACATTTTTAATTAATTACACAAACAGAAAGATGTTTTTATGGTGTCATCAATCGTTATATTTCTCAATAACGACAAAACGGTTCCGGGACATTTCGGCCCATAAAAAAACGGACCATGACAATATCGGCCTATAGCCAAATCGGCCTATAACAAAATCGGCCCATGAAATAAATGCCTTTATCAAAGATTGCTACTCATTTCGTTTATTTGCATTGTTGTGCATAAACATGTGTTAGTATTATTATGCTTTGAAACATGTAAATTTCAGTAAGTTTATTCAAAGCAATACAAGAATTAATTCAAATTATCATTTCTAATCAAGTCTACCACTAATCTATTAAAACTCAAATAATGGATTATATATATGTCTCATTTTTTTTAAAAATGAATAATTTAAAGACAGGAAGGTGTACCTATACTTTGTTTTAATCTTAAATTTTTTTTAAAAAATAGATAATCTTAATTATAATCTTAATTTAATATTTGTATTATTATGATGCTTTAACTACATGTAGTGTGTAAAGAAAAATAACCATAAGAATGAATTTAAAAGAAAGATCCTTTTCTTGTAAATATAATTTGTCTTTAAAAATCCTGATACTTTAGTGTTTTTACATAATTGTAGATTCATACAAGTTACATTCAAACTGTCTTTTTTCTACGCTATCTGCACGAACTAGTTTAGATCGATCAGAATCGACGAGTCTTACAGTCATGAGTAACTCTGACTAAAACATTTGTGAACGGAGTGTGTGCATCATTTATAGGTTGATCTAATATGAAATAAAAAATAATATTTTTTTTTAAAAAATGAAATTAAAACCAAGGCATAAGTCATGACAAAGTTGTCCAAATTTAGGTGTATTAAATATTTTGAATATATTTTATTATGGGCCGATATTGTCATAGGCCGAAATGTCCCGTAGCGCGACAAAACAACTACAAATGATGGTTGCAAAAAACTGTTTATGCCGCGAATCAAGGACCATCGCGAATTTAGGACCGACGACGATATACAAAATACACGCCACCTACCGAGGATTTACCCTAAAGCTTTCCATGTTAACTTCTAGAGTACATCTTGCACAATCGACAGGAACTCATGAAATCTCTCAGCAATAGCTTTTTCCGGTCGATTTCACAATGCTGCTCTTAAAATCGTGTATATCATTTTTACGCTACGTCGACAAAATTAAAATGTAAACATGTCTACATCAGATATAGGTCAAATTTTGTTGGGGCTTCGAGGAGGGAATGGGAAGGGAAACGAATGAAAACAAATACATTCCTATAAACATGACATTTGCTATCGTGCATGTAAGACATGATTTCTTCACAGCACTTTCCGCAACCTATACTTTTACTTACACGCTCAAACTTCGGGTAATGTTAAAAAAATATTGCTTTATTTACTGTGGTTCACTCTTCTCACCAAAACGCATGCTACCAAGAAATGACACGTCATATAATTCATCCAATCAAAAGAGACCGTTTAAATTATGGGATATCCGCGAAAATGTTGCGAAAATAGGTCTTTGTTTACATAAACTGTTCGTGTATTCTTCCGCTGCGCCGCATTGTATCCTTTCCACCAAAAGTTTCTCCACAGAATCCATGTATAAATTTTATTTTCAATACCACATACATTCATCATTGTGCGGTTACCCTCAGCACGTACTTATCACCCGCAAACTACCGTACTATATTCCACATATATTGCCCAAGGATTTCACATAGCTGTGACATAGCCCGTCCGATTTAAAAAAAATTGAATTTCTTCACTGACATAACGAAAAATGTTTCGTTTAACATTTCCCTGTTTTGGGTTTACTTGCCCCCATCTATGAACATCTCTGTCACCCTGTATCCCTATCCCATTTTAAAGATATCTACGATTTCCTTGCCAAATGCTTGCGACGTATGTGACAATACATCACAGAGATTCCTCTCTGTTCGTAAAAACAAAACAAAGCTTTCAAAGTTTGATTAACTTGTGTTCAGATATTTGATAACACTTACAGTTTTACATCAAGCTGTAATTTAATACAAGCAAAGAACCGAATTCTTTCTTGTTATTCATTTTGTCAAAGTACAATTCATCCACTGTCTTCAGTTTTCAGGAAGTTTTTGAAGTCCTTATCACATTTCATTCATCAACAAACTTTCTGTCATCATGAAGTAGATTGTCACAGTCATTCACATAAACCTTTTTACAGTTCTCAAATGTACTGAGTACTCGTCTTAACTTATCATAACATTTATCTGTACTGACTTTACATTTCAGATGGATCAAGACATGACAAATTTCTGACTACTGCATACGACAGTGGGGACTTTGTCTTTAATTTCTCAACAAGTATAACTCTTTACCACTTAGTATTCCCCATACCTCACCAGCTAATGACTACATATGACGCCCTTCCTCATACCCACAATGACATATAACTTCTTTTCAATTTTCTCTACTTAGAATCTCCCCATCTCACAATACTTTTATAAATTTTGACCAATCAAAAAGTTGTTAAGACTTCTGACCTGTATGTTTTGATTTTATTTTTGAATTTGGTACTGAACTTATTGGGGGTTATACCAGCAGAAAAAGGACACCCAGCTGTAGAAATTCCAAGGACATATGTACATGTCAAATCCATGGAATGGAAATGCCACAAAAATCCATGTTAAGTGTGTACATGTCCATGGAAAAATAAATTTGCAAACTTTTTGACCATGGACATGTACACACTTTCCATGGAATTTCTGTGGACATGTACATGGATTTTTGTGTTTTTAAAATCAGGCTTTTGATCAACCATTTGGTAGTTATGATAGTTATGATGAAACACCTTGGTTTTTAATTTTCAGGTTTGTGCTTACTTGTGTTTTTTAATGAAATAGATGAAGTAGAACATGTTTACAAATTTATTTGGCATAATTCCAGTACTAGTACCCAAATAAAGATATAAAAGGAAGTTTTGTGAAAAAAAAAAACTTTTTTTGGACAACTGCCTGGTAGAGCCAAATTTAGCCAAATCCATGATGCCAAAACCACGAATAAATAAGTTACAGATAATATACAGTTTAAACATAATGATGATGAAACATAACATGATTAAAACTCCTGTCATTATGTACAATGTAGATATTTGGAAGGCACCTGATTTTATCCATTTGTCAAAAGTATTAGGCCTTAACTAGAAATCACTTTTTAAATCAAGTTATTTATGAATCATTGAAAATTATGCTGAATATGTTCCATTGGCAAGCATAACCACACTCACTTTTCTGAGACCAAAATAGACTGGTACCAGACAATTAAAGCCCTGGAAATCTAGGCCATGTTCTCAAGACAACCTAGCTAAAGAGACCCTTGAAAATAGACATATTTTATGAGAAAAACATTTAGGAGGTGAAAGGTTGATGTACTACTTACATCCTTAGGGAGGTCTATGGGTTCCATCTTATATTTGGAATGGAACCTAAGTTCAAATATTTTACTTAATCAGACTTCCTCATACATCTTCAATGACTGTTCTATAGACAAGATTTTGATCCCTCTGTACAATACCCCTTACATCATCTATATGTTCTGTAAATAAAATATCATCCAAATAAAACAAAAAATAATAAATGTTATAAACCACATGGAAGCCAAAGACCAAAACACAGTGAAACCTCAATATATCAAGACACTGCGACTTGGAGATATAATCTTTTCACATGTATATAGACAGCGTTTTTAACAGCTACAATATATGGCAAAGGGATCTTATATGTTCTCATTCTTGCGTATTAATCCAGCGATCCTACTGCCAATTGCGAACAAATACCACCCTTAACATCAACACATGCCTTACTTCATAAATTGTTTTAAAAATGTTACTGGGTCAGATGGTTTCTTAAACACATACATGAAAATGTTTCTTACAATTTGGCATCAAAGAACAGACTTTGTAGTTTGTTAAGTCAAATTATCAAATGTTCATAATAATTTTTGATGTACTTTCTAATCACAACCTAATAATTCTTGTTCTTATTATTTACATAATTTACACAAGTATTGACATAAATAATATTGAAATTAAATTTTTGAAAAATAAACACTTTACTATGATAAGGTTTTCTTGATGTCTTATGGTTCACGTTTTTCTTGTTGATAGTAGGAAGTCCACTGGTGACTACTACTGAAGTTGTTACCAGAGGAAAGTTCTCATAGCAAACTTACTCAGGATCATCAATCAATGGCAGACATGTCTGAAATGAAACAAGTTGGATATCAGATTATACAATTTATTTGAACATGTCTTAAAACTAAAATTCAAAACCAAAGATAACCCTAAATAAACACCTTACTATCTGTACATCACATCTGAATCCCACTCTAACAAATCCTAGTGTGACAAGTGTTCATTTGCCAAAAACTAGTGGGCTGCTTCATGTGTTCTGTATTTCTGGACTATTCAAGAACTGAGCACCTCAATACAAGACAAATCTTAACTTGGAAGTACCATTACTACAATATATTACAGTTTTTTTTATGTAAAACCTAAACATGTCACAGCTAATTGCAGTAAAAGTAATAATTTTACGTCTTTCTCAAGATAAACAGTTGGCAATAATATTAATTCTTAAAACTTTTCAAAATTAAACATCAAACTTTACAAGATTTTCTTTTTTTTTTTTAATTTTCTCATTTATTTCTGCAAATTAGGAAAGAAAGAAAAAAAGATCGACTTGGTGGCTAAGTAAGTGGTAGAGGGTAAAACTCAGGAGCAAAAAGGTGTGGGTTTGAGCCCCTGATGAGTTTTACATCTATCTATATATATATATATATATATATATATATATATATATACATACATACATATATATATATAAGGTTTAAGGCATTTCTCTTATTGTTTAAAAACGGTAAAACCATGATGTTTATTGATTTTCATATATATATATATATATATACCATATTCTGGTTTTTATTTTTTTTTTTTTTTTACATTTATCTGGAATGTTTGAACATCATACCTATGTCATCATTAAACATTAAAACAATTAGTTATAATAGATGAATTGGAAAGTCTTCACTTGAATTAATGTCTCAAACTGTTATGCAATTGGAATTTTCAAAACCTACAGAATGTTAAAATCTGACTGTATGAATAGTGGCAATGATCAAGTTTTTATTTATTTATTTATTTTTTTTTAAATTCATTTATATATTTCTATGTTACCTGTATGGTTGTGATGGATTCAAGGAGTCTTATATAACATCCTATAGCTGATTCAAAGGTTTTCAGACAGAGCTCTATATGTAAATGTTTTTTGGTTTCTTCTCATAAAAAATTTAGTGTTCATCTTCTACCATCTGCATCGTTTCCATTCTGTTTGTTGGTCATCAATTACTCTGTGTATTGAAACATTATAAAACATCTGATATACATGTATTTTGAATGTAAAAGTTATTTTTGTATTAATCACAAACATTCAAGGGGTATTCGATTAAAATTGGTATTTTTTAAAAAAGGCAATAACATAAAAATTCTCATAACATTAATATTTCTGTGGCAACAATTAATGTTTCCCCCTCTATAACAGTTTTCAAGAAAATGGTTTTAAAAAAAAGGGGGGGGGGGGGATATGCTAAATTTGTGAAAAATTAACATTTATGGGGCTAGAAGGATTATCATAAAGTTACGAAACTTTTTCTTTGTTAGATCTCGATATGTTGATCATTTCTTCAATTTACTATAAATATATAGTAATTTGATTTTTATTTCAGAAATAGAGGTCAAAAACTGACCTTGGCATAGTGGAAACAAGATGCTACAAAACATCAAAAATTAAGATCTCTATCTTCAACAAGAGGCCCATGGGCCTTAATGCTCACCTGAAGATATGTCCAATATTGTTTGCAAAGTGCAATAGACAATATATTACCTACAGAAACTTTAAATGTTTTCTCAAGTTAAGAACTCCCACAAAACTTAATCAGAAATATATCCACTCATTTCATTCATAAGTAGCTTATATAATATTGAACATACAACCTTGAACCATATATCAAAATGATCGTTGCCGTAATACCTACAAAATTCTAATATACATGCCTTTACAAAATGTTAATAGTTTTTAGGAGAATTAACAATTTCAATCTTTTTTTGCAGCTGTGACCTTGACCTTTTAATATATGACCATCAAAATCATCATCATGTCAATACCTACAATATTCTAATATACATGCCCATACAAAATGTTAATAGTTTTTAAGATAATAAGCAATTTCAATCTTTTTTTGCAGCTGTCACCTTGACCTTTCAATATATGATCTTGAACCATATATCAAATGATCATTGTCACAATACCTACAATATTCTAATATACTTGCCTATACAAAAAGTTAATAGTTTTCAAGATAATTAGTAATTTAAGTCTTCTTTTGCAGCTGTGACCTTGACCTTTCAGCATATAACCTTGAACCATATATCAAAATGATCATCATGTCAATACCTACAATATTCTAATATACATGCCTATAAATAATGTTAGTTTTTAAGAGAATTAGCAATTTCAATCTTTTTTTGCAGCTGTGACCTTGACCTTTAAATGTATGACCTTGAACCATACATCAAAATGATCGTTGTCCCAATATCTACAATATTCTTATATATATGCCTATACAAAAAGTTATTAGTTTTCAAGATAATTAGCAATTTGAGTCTTCTTTTGCAGCTGTGACCTTGACCTTTCAACATATAACCTTGTACCATATATCATAATGATCGTTGTTACAATACCTACAATATTCTAATATACATGCCTATACAAAAAGTTAATAGTTTTCAAGATAATTAGCAATTTAAGTCTTCTTTTGCAGCTGTGACCTTGACCTTTGATCATATGAACTTGAACCATGTATCAAAATGATCGTTGTTACAATACCTACAATATTCTAATATACATGCCTATACAAAATGTTAATAGTTTTTAAGATAATTAGCAATTTAAGTCTTCTTTTGCAGCTGTGACCTTGACCTTTCAACAAATGACCTTGAACCATATATCAAAATGATCATCATGTCAATATCTACAACATTCTTATATGCATGCCTATACAAAAAGTTAATAGTTTTCAAGATATAGTGACAAATATATAATTTTTAGCAATTTCCCCACTCATTTTGAGCCCCATGGCTACCATTTGTGCAAATCTGAAAATAGATGACCTAAGGATGTTATAAATGAAATAACTAAGGTATATCTCTTGTAGTTTCAGAGGAGAAGATTTTTAAAGTTTTTTACTCTTTCCCCCAAGGGGACATAACTCCTTCATTTGTGCAAATCTGAAAGGGCTTCACCTAGGCATGATGGTTACCAAGTTTCATTAAATTTGGCCCAGTGGTTTTGGAGGAGAAGATTTAAATGTAAAAAGTTAACGCACGACAGACGATGAACCATCGCAAAAGCTCATCCGAGCTTTCAGCTCAGGTGAGCTAAAAATAGGTAAAATAGAGGCAAAACTATGAAGGTGGAAAACTAAAGTGTTATCTTAACTTTGACATCGCAATAGCTCATCTGAGCTTTCAGCTCAGGTGAGCTAAAAATAGGTAAAATAGAGGCAAAACTATGAAGGTGGAAAACTAAAGTGTTATTTTAACTTTGACCTCATTTTGAATAATATTTAAAAAGCAAAACTGTTGATCCCATTTCCTTATCTTTTAATATCAAGAAATAGCAATGCGAAGCTATTTTATGAATCATTAAAAAATGAACTATTTTAAATGATATTTCATAAAGACAAGTACCTGTAATCCAACAAAATACCATTAACACATTTATAATTGCCTTTGTTCATTGGTTGAGAAAGAATTCAAAGATTTTTTAGGGTAAGTGTCCCATTGACCATGACCTCCCACATTGATCCAGGCAGCAAGATCTTGCAATATATCCATTTGCAAAGTTATATGAAAAATTTTAATGTTTAACATGTACACATGCTGTTTAGAGGGAGAATTTAAGTTTTTTTGAGAGGAATGGTCAGGATAAATGTTTTATGCCCTGATCAAATTTTTCCCCTGTGTTGTTGTCAGTTTTCAAATATATAGCTCAGAGAAAAACCATCAGCAAGTACAATAACGAACTTTCTCAGGAAGATTTTCAGTGAAATGTTACCCAGATAGTGAGGCAACAATCTGTAAAGGAGTGCTTTATACCATTCAGTCACCTATTGTTTAGGTTTTAATAAAAACCTGTTAGAAGCAAAACTTAAAATAAAAAATAACTACATTAACTTATTTTCAAAAGTAGCAAAAAATAGTCAATACAGTATAGTATGAAATGTAACATTTAGATATTTGCATGTAGATATAGCTTTGTTTTTGGATCATGCCTCAAAGCTCATATGAAACTGAAGGTCAAAATCTGATATTCTGCTCATGTAACATAACATTTATGCAAATTATGTAGTATAAAAAATGTCTATATTTCCATTAAAAAAAATTACGAGAACACAATAATGCATTATGTTGACCAACTCTTCCCAGTTCCATTTAACTCTGAACAGGAATTAAGAGATCTTATAAGGAAAAAATTCAAAGGGTTATGAATGAGCAATATCAATGAACCAAAAGAAAAAACAATATGCAAATTATTTAAAGCTGCATTAAGTTTTCCAAGGAAAAAATTAAAACTGTGCTAATCTAATTAATGGTGTTCCTAATCAACAATGTTACATTTGGTTTAATGATAAAAGCTCAAATACAGAAACAACAATAATTACCCAGCGAGATGTAGCATGTTGGATCTAATATTAGAACATGGTTACGTCATAAAAAACTGGGTCATTTAAACACAACTTAACAAAACCGGTGAAATACAATAAATTAAACACAGAACTTCATTGAATTTGTCATTTGTGCCTTAGTAAGGGATACATAACACCATTGCGAAAAACATCTGGATATTAATGATGGACAATTAATACAATTTGTGAGGTTTCACTTTTGATTTATTGGTCTGTGCGCATGCTCCCAGCTCATAATAATCATCGTCAAACATTGACCAACCAGTTAGAGGATTCCGTTTATTTACAGCTAAAAGGAATGAAATTTTAGAAAATGAATCTCATGGATCATGAATAAAAGGTATCTATTTTAAAAAAATATATATTTTTAGAAAATCAAAAAAATAATAATAAAATAAAATTCAGAAAATTGAAAAACTTATGCAGCTTTAATATGTTTAGTATTTCCACCAAATTTAATAAAATTATGGACAGGAATGGCTGAGATTTAGTTCTGACCAAAAATAGTTTAAAAAATTACAAAGGGACACAACTCAAAAATTTAAAAAAGAACAGGAAAATAAAATGCTCTTTTAAGCATGATGGTTTAATTTAATTCTCAGCAGAAATAGTGATCTAATGCAGACAAAAATAATCAATTAAAATGCAGAGCCAAAATCGGAAAAAAAATTATTGAACTAGAACAGGAAAACATTCACATCAATGCATTGTTCTTATTTCTACCAAGTTTTATCTAAACTACTATCTGGTCTGGACAAAAATAATCATAATATAAATAAATAAATAAATGGCCACAACTAGAAAAATTATCCAACACACACAACTAAAGTTAAACAAATTTGTAAGGGACATAATATAACTCCATTAATAATTTCCAACTGGAGCAATGAAATAATATGCAAAGTTTCATTTAAAAATCATTTGAGGGTATAGGAGTTTTGGCAGACTGAAGGATAAAATGCATTATTCCCTAACCCAATATCTGTGCAGTACATTCTAGCAAGGTTTTTTTAAACACGAGACTCATGGACCTTGTTGTTCATCTGTTCATCAGTGCAATCTTTGTATTCTTATGAAATATAAATACAGATTATTGACTAAAAACTATTGCCCTGTATCACAGCAGGTATGGCATGTTAGTGAACTCTTCCTACACATTGCCCCAAGTGTACCGCAAATGTCAAAATTTCTAGCACTTCACCTGTAGCTGGTAATGTCTCAATATAAGTGAAATATTCTTGACTGGGATGTAAAACCCCATTAAATCAAATCAAATACAGATTATTATCAATTAAGAAAAGACATTTCAGGACCAACATCTTTATGGGTTTTTTTAATGAATAAAATTAAAAATTATATTACAATTAAAGGGCAACAACTCCTTGTTGACAACATAATTCTTTCACCTACTTCAGTTATTTTAAATTCAAAGCCAAAAAAAAAAAAAAACTGACAAAAAAAAAGAGTAAAAATTAAGTCATATCTTGAACAGATTTTTTAAGGCATTGTCTGACTGGGTACCCCATTTAGTTATTATAATAAACACAAGTCTGAAAGTGTGAAAGTTCAGTTTAGTTTTCTCATGACCTTGGTTTCCAAAAAAATTTGTCAAAAAAGCAAATATTCTGTCATGACCAAATTGTTTTTAGATTTTATTTTAAAGCCATTTTTTACTGTATGGGTAACCCATTTTCAGTCATTCTAAAGGTGCTAAAGTTGTCTTTTTTCAAAAACCTCAGTCTATTGCCATCTTAGAACCAACTACCTATATATAACCGAATCTTGAAGGGTCATAAATCGCTTTTATTCCGTTACAGATACTCTCATCATAAATCTGACCGCCTCCATAAAAGTGAAAAAATCATGACTTGGTCATAGAACACCATTACTTCACAACACAGAACAAACAAAACAAACATGTGCTCTAAGCTAGCATACAATGTAATCTCAACAAAGGGACAATTATGGGGGTTAGATAAATTATAGCAAACAAGTGAAGTTTCCATATATAAACCAATTTACTGGATTTATATGTCTATATATGCTGCAAACAAGCCATTTCAATCATGTGACAGTATGAACTAACTTAACCTTTACAGTTTTTTCCAAGGTGAAAATTTCAGACTTCCTTTTGTATCCTCCACTAAAATTTAAATTACAATTGAAATGGCCTAAAAATCATGAAATCATGCCATTTTGAACATTTCTGTGAAAACTATATTATTATGAGTGGTGAGGACAAAATGAAGTCTTACCAATAGATGGATATTGTTCACCAACTTCACATTAAACAATATTCACCTCCATTTGTATAGTACATCATTGTGTGGCCATTGATTTTATAACTTGCTGCATTTTGGATAACTGGTCTTAGAATCTGAATATCACGCATAAAAACGCGTTTTAGATGGTAAATTATAGCCATACTGGACTTTCCCCATTTAAAAAACTTCATAATTATTTACCGAACTTTACAGCCATGCACTAAAATGGTCTTTTGCTAATTAATCATGTTGATCAGTCATCGAAACATTTTTTTACATTTGTTTCACCGCGGAGAACCTAAATTATCGATTACTTTTCCCCAAAAGAGTGATCATACAAAGTGATTTCCGATTGCAAAGATTCTACACACGAAAATGAAAATTTTGAAACAGATCTCTCTGTAAAAATTCTAAATTCCGTACATGATAAAATACCAACATTTGTTCGCGATTAAACTTTTAAAAATGGCAAACACATCATTAGCTGAAAAAAGTTCTTGAGGAAAAAAAAAAAACATTTTTGACAACTTACCTGACAGCTTCACAATGAGCTTCGCGGGAAGTTTCCCGGGAGTATTGGGTGAGCTTAAATTTGATTGGCTCACTATAAAATCCTCTTACAGTTGACCAATGTCTGGTGACGAGAGGTTGGCTATTTCATTGTGGCAGAGGGGAGGGGAGAAACATAAAATTGCATTTGTGTTCTTTGCATTAAATATTAAATAAGTTCATCCATGATTTATTTAACAAAATGTCACGAAAAAATTGCGACGATAATAATGAGGATATTTTTTTTACGAATTTTGGTGAAAGATGAAAAGTTATTTTTCTGAAAATAACCTGTTACCCCTATGGTTTCATATAAATTCTTCTTTTACATATCGACTTCATGGTTGAGGTACCCAGAGGAATTTTCTTCTCTGACCATTTGAAATTACAAATTATCCACACTAGCCAAAAAAGTGAAATGGTCAAGGGATAAAATGAGCGCACTGCAAAGGTCATTTTTGCCACGTTGCCTAAAGCTGGTGAGGCCTAGATATAATGAAATATTCTTGATTGGGACATGGGAATGAAAACCCTATTCTATTATTAAATAACATATGTATTGGAATAAAAATTCAGAAAGTTTGTAATGAAAATTACATGTACTGTATTGGTAGGTTTTAGATTAAATGAAATTGCAATATATGGTGAATAATTCAAGAAAATAAATTTTGTATTTAGATTCTTGGAAAAATTAGATACCAACAGATGCAGATGATTCTAAAATATATAGCCCTGTTCCTGATTCGGTATCCAGAGAGGAGCTGCAAAACCTGTTTTTTTTTTTTGTTTTTTTTTTTAAAAAAAGACTTGGTAGCAATCAAAATTGTGCAACGAGGAACAACAAAACTTGTTTCAAATCTTGCCCAGCAAGATTAAGGAAACTAAAGCACCGAAAGCTAAGAGCTGATAGGTTGGGGTAAGCAAAATTGTCAAAACTATTGACAAAGTCAATCATATTGTTCTAACTTATACAACTAGTGGAGATACTACGGAGCCCTGTTAGTGCCACAGACGAATTAATATGATGGAATCGAGCGTACGATTTTGAAATCGAGCGAGCGACTTTAAAATCGAGCGCAAGACTTTTTGAAATCGAGCGCACGACTTTTGTAAATCGAGCGCAAGACTTTGAAATCGAGCGCAAGACTTTGAAATCGAGCGCAAGACTTTGAAATCGAGCGCACGACTTATAGCAGTATAAAAGGAAGCACATATATATATATATATATAAGACGGATTATATAGCAATGGGCGATTCATGTGATCGTTTGATTTTTTAAAATTATTTTCAAATTAGTTTAAATTACCGTGAAATTCTTCAGTGCTTGCAAACAGAACATGGAATTCTTTATCCCCTAACTCATTTAAAAAGGAAATTTAAATGGGTTTCGACTATTATTTTGTTTATAACGTTACTCTTCTTTTAAAGATAAAGAGTTATTTTTGTGATTTAATTTAACCTAACACAGTATGCAACTTTAACATAAACCTTGGTGAAGTTGAAAAAAAAAGATCTTGGCGAGAAAAGGTTCGAACACATGCTTACATGAAAGGTTGTTTTCGTAAAAGAGTTAAGGTCTATACCTTTCATACTGCGTAAGGTTAGATTAAGATTAAAAATAAGATTTAAATCACAATAAATAACTCTTATCTTTAAAAGAAGAGTGCTGTTATAAACAAAATAATAGTTGGAAACCCATTTAAATTTCCTTTTTAAATGAGTTAGGGGCAAAAAATTCCATATTCTGTTTGCCAGAACTGAAGAATTTCACGGTGATATAAACAAATTTGAAAATAATGACAAAAATTAAATCAGATGATCACTAAAGCATCCATTGCTTTATAATCCGTCTTATGTATATGTGCTTCCTTTTATACTGCTATAAGTCGTGCGCTCGATTTCCAAAGTCGTGTGTTCGATTTACAAAATCGTGCGTACGATTTACAAAAGCAGTGCGCTCGTATAAAAATCGTGCGCTCGGTTTCCAAAAGTCGTACGCTCGATTTCCAAAATCGTGGGCTCGATTTCAAAATCGTGCGCTCGAATTCAAAATCGTGTGCACGATTTACAAAGACGTGCGCTCTATTTCAAAATCGTGCGCTCGATTTGATTATATTTATTTGATTGTGGTACTAGCTGGGCTTCGTAGAGTTCTACCAAAAAGGTGAAATTTAATGACATCAATGATCCAATTGGGCCTTATCCAAGATTACATCAGGGTATTTTAAGGTTAATAAAGGTCGAATGAATTAATATGCAAATCACATTTTCCTACTACATGGTGTTTAATTTCAAAGAAATATGAAAAAAATCGATGTCCAAAGATGCAATAGATATAGGTTAAAAAGTTTAAAATTTTTTCAATTAGTAAAGAGTAGGAAAGAGCCATAAGTTAATAATTGGGTGCTCATTTTTGTTCGGATTTTTCAAGGGGTGATCATCATGAATATTCAAATCATGACAAAATATCTTATTTGGTAAACTAGGATGGTGCATAAGGGATATTTTTGACAAAGTAAATTTGTTATCTTGTTGAAAACATTAAAAAATTGATATATGCGCAGAATTAAAGAAACTTTTTGGTTATTTTTTCCAATTAGGTAAGTAAATTTTATATGGATTTTTTTATA
Organism: Tegillarca granosa; assembly: GCA_029721355.1. Lineage (NCBI taxonomy): Eukaryota > Metazoa > Mollusca > Bivalvia > Arcoida > Arcidae > Tegillarca > Tegillarca granosa. The sequence goes on from CM056597.1 coordinate 20,869,329, forward strand.
TTTTTCCATGATTTTGTTTAAATGTGGAGTTTTGTTCCCCAGTGGACTGATAGTAGTGACTTATTTGGGGCAATTTGACGTTAACCGTTTGTCATGTGATGAATTTTGAATTTTTACCAAAAGAAATATTTAAAATTCTGCACGTGACAATTATTGTCTTGTACAAAATTTAGACCGTATGAAATAGAATACCGATATTTGTAACTGAAAAATTATATACATACAATTTGAATACTATATCTTATGTATGGCAAGCAAATTGCACAATAATTCGAGAAACCTACATTTACGCCTTAAAACCTAGTTTTGCGGTCGTAAAACCTACATTTCGTAAAACTAGGTTTTGCGAGCGCAAAAGTAGGTTTTACGGCGTAAATGTAGGTTTCTCAAATTATTGTGCAATTTGCTTGCCATGCATATGTCAGAATCTGAAGTATCATTCACGGTAAACGCAATTTGTCGATAAGTAGGTCGTTGAAATTGGTAGCATACATTCATAAATAATAAAAAATATTAAACTTATTTTACAAAACTAATCTGATTATATGCATCAAATTTTGCCATTCTATCCGTATATTTTACTTTTTTCAAACAGTTGTTACAGCTGTATACATTTTCATGCAAATTATTTACTTTTTTTCAAACAGTTGTCACAGCTGTATACATTGTCATGCAAATTATATCCTCTCTCTCTCTCTCTCTCTCTCTCTCTATATATATATATATATATATATATATATATATATATAATATATATATATATATATATATATATATATATATATATATATATATATATATAAACTTATTAGAAAAAAACTTCTCATACAAAATATAGAAAATTTTGTTCATTGATTGGCGAAATTATTTTACTATTTGATCAGTCGTTAGAATTCCAGGTACACTTGAGTGAATACAAATGACTGCTTAAAGATTGCTGTTCATTTGACGTCAGACCTTTGCGAATACATGTATTACACAACAATCGAAACGTCTTTAATTGATAGACTGCGAATAAAAAACCAAAAAGTTCCCCAAAACAAGACAAAAATACCCATGGTAGCTATTATAATGCTACAAAACCAGACCGAAAATCGAAACAGGATTGGTATATTTTAAGTTTGAAACAGACAGCTACAAGTATGTGCGCACAATGAGCGGTGGCGGTGTCAAGAATTTTACGTAAATGAAATGCAAGGAACACAGACTTGAAAAACACTGGATTTTATTCAGTAAAACAGGTTGCCTAGAAGACAAAACTGAAAATGAATAAAACAATTAGGCTATGGGATATTAAATTTTTTGTGCATTGTTTACATTGGTTCAGGTAATCGTTTGAGTAATGTTTACATATCTCATTGTGTGAGTGTATTTATAATTCTCATTGAAGCTCATTGTTGAGATGTATTTACAGGTCTCATTGTGTGAGCAATACTTTACAAGTTTTATTTTCTGAGTAATATATACTGCAGGTCTCATTGACTGGGTTGTATTTACAAATTTAAATACATGTATTTGAGTTGTATTTTCTAGCCACACTGCTTAAATTTTATTTGCAAATATCATTGTTTGATATTTATTACCAGGTTTCATTGTTTGAGTTACATTAACAAGTCTGATTGAGTTTGCAAGTTTTTTGTTATATTATTAACAGGTCTCATTGTTTGAGTTGTATTTACGAGTCTCGCTATTTGAGTTTTATTTACGAGTCACGCTGTTTGAGTTTTATATGTAAATATCATTTGAGTTTTTCAGGTCTCATTGTTTACGTTTCTTTTACAAATCGAATTGTTTGAGCTATATTAGCAGGTCTTCTTGCTTGAGTTGTTCTTATGAGTTTTGCAATTTGAGTTTTTATTTACGATTCACGTTGTTTGAGTTCTATTTGCAAATATCAGAGTTTGAGTTTTATTATCAGTTCTTGTTGTTTACGTCATATAAAAGTCTCATTGCGTTTAATTTACAGGTTTATTTTGCATGCATGGGTCTCATTATTTGAGTTATATTTTCAAGCTCGTTTTATTAATGAACTCATTGCTTGAGTTATGTTTACAGGGCTCATTGTATATGTATTCACAGGTTTCATTGTTTGGGTTATATTAGCTTTAATTATTTGAGTTATACATGTTTTAATAAGTCTAATTGTTTGAGTTGCATTAAATGTCGCATTGTTTCGAGTTGTATTAACCGATTTCATTACCTGAAATGTTTAAGTTTTATTAACCGCCCGTGATTGCAGTTTTCTATATGAGTCTCCTTGTTTGTGATTTTTACACGTCTCATGATGTTGAGATGTTTAGGTTTTGTTTTCAAATGTTTGGTTTTATAAACGTGTCTTTTTATTTTAGAAATGTTTGAGTTTGTTTACTCGTTTCAGTGTTTTAACTTCATTTAATCGACTTCGTGTATTGATATTAACACAATTCAGTGTATGGGGAAAAATGTTTCTCTGTCATTTGAAGTTGTATATGATCTTTTTGGTATCATAAGTGATTTGACAACGATTACGATGTAGTCATGCATAGGTGTCGGAATAATGCAATAAAAATCGTAAGCGTTATGCAATGTCATTTTTGACATTTTAAAGAAGCTTTATTGCATAAAAACAGTCTCGGTATAATTGCCAGTCATATAGACCCTAATGACGATTCTCATTAGTTTTGAGCATTGTGTTTTCAAAACATGAAAATACTTGTACTCCATAATTCGACATGTTGTTTCAACTCGTAACTTTGATCCCAAAAAACACTTCCAGATATATATACGTTTAGCTCTACAACTTTGTCAATAAAAAATTCAGGTAAAAAAAAAGATAATTGATGTAGATATTTTTTGTTCGTGACAGGTCTGCGCCGAATGTGTTACTGTTCACTTTACATACTACATTTACTCACTCACTCACTCACTCACTTGCTTACTTACTGTGTTACTGCTTACATACATACATACATACATACATACATACATACATACATACATACATACATACATACATACACCCATCCATTCATCCATCCATACAAACATCCATCCATCCATCCATCCATCCATACATACATACATACATACACCCATCCATCCATCCATCCATCCATCCATCCATCCATCCATACATACACCCATACATCCATCCATTCATACATACATACATACATACACCCATCCATCCATCCATCCATCCATACATACATATATGCATCCATACATCCATCCATCCATACATACATACATACATACATACATACATACATACATCCATCCATCCATCCATCAGTCCATCCATACATACATACATACATACATACACCCATACATCCATCCATCCATACATACATACATCCATCCATCCATCCATCCATCCATCCATACATACATATATACATATATGCATCCATCCATTCATTCATACATACATACATACATACATACATACATACATACATACATACATACATACATACATATATGCATCCATCCATACATACATACATCCATCCATCCATCCATCCACACACACACACACACACACACACACACACACCCATCCATCCATCCATCCATCCACACACACACACACACACACACACATACATACATACTTACATACATACATACATGTTGTATACATACATACATACATCCACCCATCCATACACACACACACACACACAACACACACACACACACACACACACACACTCATTAATACACGCTAAATGTTTAATACCCTCGGGAGAACCAAATATAATACTCGCTAATATAAATACTTATACATCATCATCATTATTATTATTATTATTATTATTATTATTATTATTATTATTATTATTATAACAATGTTAATTTTTAACAAAGCGATTGTGCAAAATATAATAATAAAAATTATAAAAAGATTAAAATAAATAAAAAATTATTCGCAAAGCAAAACACAAAATTGCTATAGAGTTAATGCAGAAAAATGTAATATATACCACGTTGCAATTTACAAATTTGATATTAAATTAACCGATTGTGCAAAATAACACTTTTTAAATGTTAATTGATAACTATCAGTAGATCTACCACATGTTGTTTTGTTTTTTATATGAATAAATCAAAATACATTAAAAAGCAGCATATGGTTACCCTTTTTTGAATGCATCAATTATTTGAATTGGAGGCCCAATAGGCCTGATACGCTCACCTGATAAATTATATCTAACTTAAATGCTTTGATTTAATGCTTTAAATGGCTTTTTGTATCTTAAAGATTGCATACAAAAACATTCATAAAATTATAATATTCTGTTAATATTCTGCTGCCATATTAGACCTTGTCATGCTGAACATTTTTTCTATTTATTGATATTATCTATCTGTAAAAGTTTTCAAGAAAATGGTCAAAAACAGCAAAATTTGCAAAAAATGTATTTCAGGTGCAATAACTCTTACAAGGATTATCATATAGTCATGAAACTTGCTCTCTTGTTTGATTTTGTCATGTTGATAATTTTTTGCAGTTCACTGCTATACAAAAGTTTTCAAGAAAATGGCCAAAAAAAGCAAAATTTTTGAAAAAAACAATGGGGCAACTACTCTTACATTGAATAACATATAGTCATAAAATTTGCTATGTTGTTAAATATTGTCGTGCTGAACATTTTTGAAATTTATTGTTATAAAATTCTTCAAGAAAATGACCAAATCAATGAAATTACTGAAAATCATCAATATTTCAGGGCAATAACTCTTACATAGATTAATATATAAACACGAAACTTATTACTGTGTTAATTCTTGTCATTCTAAACGTTTTTGCAATCTATTGTTGTTATCTGCATTTAACTTTTTAAAAAAAAATATGTTAAAAACTGCAAAATTTGCAAGCAATTCCCATATTCTGGGGCAATATTTATTTTTCTGATTTCTTAATAATTTAGACCTTACAATGCTCATCAATTTTAAAATATAATAACCATAAAATATCTTAAAAACAACCAATTTGTTACTTCAAGCTCAAAGGTTAAAAAAAGGTTATGATCTTGACATTTGACCTTGACCTCATTTAGAGGACATTTCAAGTTGACATCAAAACTGAAGACCCCAAGTCATTATCTTTGCAAATAATCGAGATATAGCATTCTAATATTGTTTGATATTTTTAACCTGTCATTTATCATAATATGAAAATATGGTCACAATTATCAAATTACAAAATTTTAGACTAGATTTATAGATTGAACTATTAACTATCTATAAAAAATTTAAAACTTAAACCTTTTTACAACAGATGTGCAAAAAGTAATTTAAACTCATTTAGTAAATTTTATTTGTATTATATATATATATATTATGTTTATCTCCATTTTATAGAGGGTCCAGAATGAAGCTCATGTGTGTATTTTTTGTGCTTTGTATAGCTTTACAACTCAATGAAGGTAAGCAATAATATATATATATATATATATATATATATATATATATATATATATATATATATATATATATATATAATAAAGACCAGATATATTTATATATATTTATATTTATATATATAGAATGCGTTTGTGTGTGTGAGAGAGAGAGAGAGAGAGAGAGAGAGAGAGAGAGAGAGAGAGAGAGAGAGAGAGAGAGTGTGTGTGTGTGTGTGTGTGTGTGTGTGTGTGTGTGTGTGTGTTGGGAATGTGAAATAATTTAATTACAAACAAAACATTCAGCTGTTCAAAAAAAAAAAAAACAAATAAAAAGTCATGTCCATTAACTAAGAGACACGCGGTCTAAATCAAATACGTTTTCTGTATTTCTAGAGATGCTAGTAAGATGAATTTTAGAGCGTGATACATTATTTTCTATTGCAAAAGACGAATGTACCTAATGCTAATTATGTACAGAATTGTATTTTTAATAATAATTAAGTTTAGACAGAAATTTAAATAAAAATACGCATTGGAATATTAATTTTAATTTTTTTTAATAAACTTGCCCTCTAATCTTAACTGGCAAAAATGTTTTCACATAAGGCATTATTTAAGTCCAGCAATATGTAAATGGTTCCAATAAGTGTTCACATCGTGTTCTGTATCTTGTTCTGACGAATTAATTATCACAAGAAGTGTTCACATCGTGTCCGGCTTCTTGTTCTGACGAATTAATTATCACAATAAGTGTTCACATAGTGTTCTGTATCTTGTTCCGACCAATTAATTATCACAATAACTGTTCACATCGTGTTCTTTATCTTGTAATTACCAAAAACTGATTGCAATAAGTGTTCACATCATGTCCTGCATCTTGTTCTGACGAATTATTTATCACAATAACTGTTCACATCATGTCCTGCATCTTGTTCTGACGAATTAATTATCACAAAAAGTGTTCACATCGTGACCTGCATCTTGTTCTGACGAATTAATTATCACAATTAGTGTTCACATCGTGTTCTTTATCTTGTTCTGACGAATTAATTTTCACAATTAGTGTTCACATCGTATTCTGTATCTTGTTATGACGAATTAATTTTTACAATAAGTGTTCACGTCGTGTTCTTAATATTGTTCTGACGAATTATTTATCACAATAACTGTTCACATCGTGTTCTGTATCTTGTTCTGACCAATTAATTATCACAATAAGTGTTTTCATCGTGTTCTGCATCTTGTTCTGACGAATTAATTATCACAATAATTGTTCACGTCGTGTTCTGTATCTTGTTCTGACCAATTAATTATCACAATAAGTGTTCACATCGTGTTCTGTATCTTGTTCTGACCAATTAATTATCACAATAAGTGTTCACATCGTGTTCTTTATCTTGTTCTGGCGAATTAATTAGCACAATAAGTGTTTGTATCGTGTTCTGTATCTTGTTCTGCAAACTTTATTCTTCCAATACGCTCGTACGCTCGTTAACATTGTGTCTCGTTTCTCGTCTTTATTATTTGCACTATGTTCTTGATCGAAGCTTTAGCTGAAGTTAATTACATAATTAGGTAAAATTAAACTTAATTTTTGTATATTAGTTACAAGAGATTCCTCATTCATTCTATATTTCAGGAAATATTCTGATGGACAAACTTTCTCAAAAGAGAGGGTAAGTAGACACATGTTTTATAATCTATTCATGGGTTTTGTGTTCGGTCACATTTTTGATCTCGCTTCAACAATTTATAGCTATTTTCAACGAAAGTAACAAATAATGTATGTTAATTTCTTATAGTGAGCTTGCTCTTTTTCCAGCCGTTGGAGTGAAAATACACGTTTTAAGTGACACATAATGTCGTCGGTCGGTAAACAATTAGTCCGACAATGTTGTGCGAATTCCGACCAATCCAGTTAATACTGTATCAGTAGCAAGAGGGTCAACTGGGATAAAAACAACTGTGTGAACGATGTCTTAAGTTTAATGGGCGGCATCAGTCTCTGAGTCAGTGACCAAAAATGGTACACAGCAGGATACTACAAAATTAAACATTGAATACGTGGACATCGTTACCTAAAGGTTGAGATTTGTCCTGTCATTTGTTAATTAAACTATAATTATCCACATTTATAAAAAATTCTGTAGTTTAAACTATAAAGTTAATCGGTTAATTATGTAGAATTGACATTTAGTTTTAAAACTTATTCATGTGTTTATTTTTTAGTTTAAGGTTACTACAATTACGCAGTAAACGTTTTGGGTCTTTACAGTTACGTCATACGATTACATTTCTGTTGAAACATACATCTAATATAATGTAATATTGATGAGAAACAGAAAACCGTATTATCGGACATTCAAAATGCCAACAGTGATTACAATATTATGCTTTTATTTCAGATGTAATTCGATTGATGGTGTATGTATATACAGTATCTATCCCGATAAGTTTTGTTGCCCGGGGTTGACCTGTGTTAGAGGACCCGTATATAAAACTGGAACTTGTATTTTGTATGTTTTTAATTTATTATCAAATGGTTCAATTTTTGAATCGCAATAACTTTTAGTTTAGCTCTTATGGTTGCAAGATATTTTGTAGTTTCTAAGTTCCTAGGCGGCTTTAGTCTTCGGGAAGATGGAAGTGCTACAATACATCGCAATAGCCGCAACGCCGAGCAATAAAAAGTTGTTGTTTTTTCATTGCTCGGCAACGCGGCTATTACAGTGTAAGGTTGCACTTCAACCTACCTTCACCAATACGGTAGCTCAGTTAGTTTAGTGTTCGCTTCGTATGTAGAAGGATGAGGGTTCGAACACGGTCAGGTCTGACCAAGACTTGAAAATTGGCAGTGACTGTGCCAAGCATTCGGCATTTAGAAAGGTAAGTCACGGGGTCCTTCTGATGAGACCTTAAAAACCGATGTCCGGTGTCATGGCAGGCGTGACACGTTAAGAACCCTCCCTTGAAAATTTTCCTTAGCGAACTGCAAAGGTTAAAATTTCTGCCACTTTACCTACATAGCTGGTGACGTTGGATATAAGTGAAATATTCTTGACGGGAACGTTAAAACCTCATAAAAACAATCAATCAATCCATCTTCCTGTAGAGTTGTATGCCGCATAGGGCGAAATCTTTGTATAATTGAAATTCAAGTAACGTAAACTTACTTCATGACTAAATCATCCGATGTTATTGTTTATCAATGTATTTATCTGGTTGGTTTCTTGTTTCGTATTTTGATTTAACGGATAACTGTTAAGTTGTCCAGCGCATATAATAAAAAGCTTACCAATTACAGTACCTAAACAATATATATAATGGACTTTTCGCGAGCAGGTGGTCGTTATGTACAACGCTTACTAACCGTCCCCTCGATTTGATGTCAGAAAGTATACTTTATCTTCCGCTTCATCAATAACTATAAAGAACGCCGTTTTTACAAAATTGATTGTTCATGCTTATTCTCTGAAAATACGTCATATTATCCACATTAGCAAACGCTGAATACTCCTTTAATAAGAAATGACATATTTTCCAAAATAATGGTTGCACCATATATACACGTGAACTTCCATCAAGGAAGTAAGACAGGGTGCTCCGGAAAGGTAAGCACCTCCTGTCTAGCTGGCTACACCCGTAACGTGCAAGTCAATTTTAAGAATGAAAGGAACAAAGAATTATGTTAAGTCAAATATATCCAGTATTAGTTTGGATACAGTGACTACATATTTATCAACAATATCGTGATGACGGCCATAAAACTTTTTAAGGGCCATAATTAGCCTAGGCTTGCAATATTCTTGTGTCAAGAATTTATTTGTAAGCAGTTTGTTTCGTTTTAGAAGGTCCCCATAGTGGGAACAAGCTCTTCCATAACGTATTAACTGCGAAACATTTACACAATACACAGGAGAAGCAGGTATATTACTGCAAAGAAATGGAAAGTTGACAATAGAAAAATTGAAGTCATCACGTTTGTCGTATATAGTCAGATGTAACCTTTCTTGGGTGTCTAGTTGAGGTATATGTCCAAATATGAAGCAGAACATGGAGAATCTGTAATATGTCTTTCAGTTCAAGCTCACTTGGATAGATGACATTCACATATTCTCCATATTTGGGATTATTTAGAGATAGAACGTCATCTATATATCTGTATTTGTAGTTGAATGATTTAGCGACAGTTTTTTCTCCAGATTTGACAAGGTTTTGTAAAAATCCTGATTCATATGAATAAAGAAACAAATCAGCAAGCAAAGGTGCACAGTCTGTGCCCATTGGTATACCGATTGTTTGTTGAAAAATTATACTGCCAAACACAACAAATATGTTGTCTATCAAAAACTCTAACATTTTGTTGATGGTATCTTCAGTATATTTTCGTTTGCAGTCTGTATGGTGTTTTACAAAATTTTATGTATTTTTGGAAAAGGTGTCTAAGTGAGCTATACAGGCCCTTTTATACTGCAATTGTTTTCACTAGTAAGTACACTCTCTTATTGTACAAAAATCGTAATCAGTTTCAGTTTGACGCTTCTCTAAGAGTTTTTGTTTGAACCTTATCATAAGGTATTTTGATCTGTTGACTTTGGTCTTTATTACTCTAATTTACAAATGTGTTGTCAAAGGATATCTATTCATTAAAACAATTATACCTATTATTTTCAGATGTAGCAGAAAAGACAAAACTTGCTCAGAAAGTTCCCGATGTTGTCCAGGTCTTTGGTGCCGTAATGGAAAATGCATAGGGTGATAACCAGGGTATATTTTGTCAAAGGAATGAATATTTACCCATGTTTGTATTCATGACTCTAGATGACTACAAATATTTTTGTTGTTTGTATTCAAGTCGCATTTTGAAAAAAAAATGAATAAATAAGAAACGATTTTTGTTGATTACTTATGAGATGAAGAAATACGAGGATTGTTCGAGACGTAATTAGACTTGCACAAGTCCCTATATTAATTATTAATTTCAATACCTTAGAATATATTCCAAGGTTTTGATAGTCAAAAGATTTTGTCAGTTGATCTCTGTAATAGTTTTAAAGGGGCAAGATATTGAAATTTATAGGGGAATTGTGCAATTCCAATATATAATATGTATTGTACGATACATTGTATTTTAAAAGCATTTGCTCAAATAGTGAAATGAACATTACTTCCCGCGGTTTGAAATACATATTTTAATCTCTGAATTTTTACAACAGCAGTCAACGACTGGCTCTATTTAAAAGACCATAATTTTAAAACTATGTTGAGCTGAAGACACTTGTTTATACTGTTGAATAGGTATTGAATGGAGCTACATGTATTTAAGCGTATTCATTATCAACGAAGTCGTGCCAAGTGTTATCGCGCTGTGGTACAATACACATAACATTTCGAACAGCCCCTCTTTACCTTTTACCAAAAAGGTTAATAGTTAATTAGTAAATGGTTACATGTAAAAAAAAAAAGTAAGCTTCCAATATTCAGTTACTGAGGGTTGGGTAGCTACAAATAGCCAGTTACTTGTGGGCGAAAGTAAGCTACTAGTAGTCAGGTACTTGTAGACGAAAGTTAGCTAATATTAGTCAGGTACTTGTAGAAGAAAGTTAGCTACGAGTAGCCCGGTACTTGTAAGCGAAAATTAGCTACCAGTAGTCCGGTGATTGTGGTAGAAAGGTAGCTACTAGTAGTCAGGTACTTGTGGTAGAAAGTTAGCTTCTAGAAGTCGGGTACTTATAGTAAAAAGTAACTGATAGTAGCTACTAGAAGTCAGGTTTTTGTGGTGTTGGCGAAAGTTAGCTACTAATAGTCAGGTATTTGTAGGCGAAAGTTAGCTACTAGTAGTCAGGTATTTGTGTTGTTGGCGAAAGTTAGCAACTAAAGTCAGGTATTTGTAGGCGAAAGTTAGCTTCTAGCTGTCAGGTACTTATTGTAGAAATTTAGCTTCTAGTAGCCAGTATAACGTGTAGTTTACTTTACCCATCTCTACTAATAACGCGCTTCCTACTAGATAACAGAGAACTCTCTGTCCTGTAACGGCTACCATAACATGAACTATCTAAAGATTTTATTATTGAATTCCATTTGCTTAATAATTAAATATTTACTACCCATTTAAAGTCTCCTGGCTGACCCGGTCGAGAATCTCCGTCAACTTAGATTCTACAAACACAGGCTTGTGAAATAAAATATAACAATTACATAGATTCATACGCAGTCTTCTACTGATATACTACATCAATAATTTGTCTTCTTTCATAATACATTTATATCGTTTTTCAAAGCTTGTATATATGGGTTAGGAGTTTTTTGAGAGGCTGATGTAGAAATGCTTTTATCGATTTATGAGCTGCTCTTAACAATTGCATGACTATATAAAACACAATTTAATCTAAAAGCTGGGTTCAAGATGATGCAACTAAGAAAATTAAAATATCTAAATCAGCATGTCGATACAATCCAATGTAATGTTTGTGCATACAAAATAAAACTTGATAAGGAACAGTTGTATGGTCGATCAGAATGCCAGTGTTGGGAAATTTTAAAAAACAGAATAGTCTGTAGACATAGAGCGATAAAATTACAAAATACGCCATTCTAAATAAAAGCAAGAGGTAAAAGCAAACGCGCTGTTGTAAAAATAAATAAATAAATAAATAATAAATAAATAAATAAATAAATAAATAATACATAAATTAGAAATAAATATAGAAATAAATAAATAAATAAAAGTACTTTAGTATTGTTATGAGCTGTAAATGCATATGCATCCTATTTCTGAACAAATAGAGCTTCTAATTACTTTAAAAATCTCCAGTATAATTATTTTGATATGATTACACTGTACACAATAAATCATCTCTAAATATTTAAAAAAGATTCATTGACACGTTTTAACTCTAATATAGTATTAGAGTTCTAAACGCACGAGAGAGAGAGAGAGAGAGAGAGAGAGAGAGAGAGAGAGAGAGAGAGAGAGAGAGAGAGAGAGAGAGATTGGTATGATGGATGTTTCAAGTTTTCATACACTTCTTCGTAATATCTCACCAATCAAGCCATAAAGAAATCAAAAATAGTAGTACTTACTAGTTGCTAATGCTGATTGAGTATAATGAAAAGTACTTTTTTAAAATCTATTCTCATCAAGGTGTAACTGTATTAAAAAAAACTCTAAACTAGCAAATAGCAGTGCCATTCAAATCTAAAAAAATAAAAAACAGTCTACGAATTAGTCATATAGTAAAGTCTTTGATGTCAGCCATAACTGAATAAAAATCCAGATGCAAATGCATGTACATGTCCCTGTTTTGCACCATCAAATACATGGATTTGTCTCTAAATTTCATTTTTGAAATCAAAATAATATTCGATGTAAGTAATAGGCATGAGCTACTTCAAAACTTATCGGTTATCTTAAACTAATGATTAATAATTAATTAATTATTTAATGATTTTGTTTTCCTCGTCCATATCTGTTCAAGAAATATTCATTTTTATAGGGCGTAAGTTCGAAACTAAACGACAGTAACACTGCTGGATTTTACAGAATTTTCAGGTCAAGGATCAACTTAAAATCAAAACCAGGTTATTTTGTGATTAAAGTATGATGATCCATTTCACTCATAGCTATATCGAATGAATAAAACAGCATTTAAGCAGCAAATAATTCTTAGTACTATACTACACACAAATATACTAGAGTATAGTTCTGATACACAACCCTGCTGTCGGGTCACATGGGAAATTTGCATGATGCAATTATAATTATTCCATTTACTTTGCAATTAGTTGTCTCAAAATACATACATTTGTAAACTTTAAGTGAAAAGAGCATTGACAAAGTTTGATTCAGGAGAAGTAACTCTTATTGTGTTAAAGTTTAGTAGAGCAATGGTGGTTAACGTCCCATTCAAGAATATTACACTTATATCGAGACGTCGTCTGCTATAGGCGAAAGTACAAAAAGTTTGCCTGTGCATTACACAGGGTTCTTTATCGTGCCACGCCTACAATGACACGGAACCTCGTTTATAATAAGTTTCCATCCGAAAGAACCGTGACTTTCATTTCGTAATGCCGAGTGCTTGGTACAACCAACTTTAAAATCATTGGTCAGACCCGGTCGGGGTTCTAACCCACGACTTCCCACTTAACGAGCAAGCACTCTACCAACGACTGTATAAAAGATTTCTTCGTGTTTGTGACAAAAATGTCATCTACAAGTTTAAGTATATTTGTACTACATCACAATATTCTAAAAATGTTTACTAATTTTCATTTCAGCAGATGCTCGATACAAAGCAAACTTCATTATCAAGGCGTAAATTCATTTATAAAATACCTAGTTTCTGCAAAAGTCAGGACTACCTTTAACATAAACCTAACGTATTATCAAATATGGGAACAAACAAATAATAACTATGTAACCTGGGGCCAGGTCTGACCAAGACTTCAAAATTGGTAGTGACTGTTCTTTCGGCAAGCACGCCGCATTTAGAATGAAAGTCACGGGATCCTTCGGATGAGAACTTACAAAAATGATACACTGTTTTACGAGAGGCGTGGCATTTTAAAGAACCCTCTCTGCAAATTGCCCTTAGTGCACTACAAAGGTCAAAATTTCTTCCTATTCACCTATAGCTGGTGACGTCTTGATATAAGTGAAATATTCTTGAATGGGACGCAAAACACCATTAAATCAGTAAAATCAATCAATCTTTTATTTTAGCTCACTAGGATAAATGTCATTTGCATATTCTCAAAACTGGGGATAATTTAGAGACAGAAAGTCATCTATACATTAATACATCTATGTATCTGTGATTTGGAGACAATTTTGTACCTAGGTAGATTTAACAAGGTTCTGCATAAGTTCTGCTTCATAAGAATACAGTAACAAATAAGAAAGTAATGATCGCAATTTATGCCAATTGGTATACCGATTGTTTGTTGAAAAAATTATATTGCCAAATACAACAAATATGTTGTCTTTGAAAAAATTGTTGATTGTTTTTGCAGTATATTTTTGTTTGCAGTCAGTATGGCAAAACAAAATAACCAGAATCCCTGCTGAGCACTAGATATTTACATCTGTGCATGCCGTTTTTGTAAAAGGATGACAAGTGAATGATTAAAGCGTTGTTTTAATTCAGATTGAGGATTTGAGTTATGGTGTTACGTCCCAGTCAAGAATATTTCACTTATATCGAGACGTCGCCAGCTATAGGCGAATGCGCACAAATTTTGCCTGTGCTTTGCGCTGATGGCATTATACAGCAGGGTTCTTTATCGTGCCACGCCTACCATGACACGTGATCTCGTTTATTTTAAGTTTCCATCCGAAAGAACCGTGACTTTCAGATCGTAATGCCGAGTGCTTGGCGAAAGAACAGTCATTACCCACTTTCAAGTCTTGGGTCACACCCGGTCGGGGTTCGAACCCATGACCTCCCACTTACGGAGCTGACATTCTACCAACTGAGTTACCGCAGTGTTCTCTTATATTGTGTGTAATATATAGTCTATTTGTATGCTTATTTGTCGTTAATTAATGTTTGTTCATGCATTGAACCTTTAATAAATGGAAATAAAATAAATGGTCAAGTAATCGAACTCTTTAACAGCCAAGAAGAAACAAGCAAGTTATATCTTTAAACTGACTAACCTGGTTTACAGACAATCATTAAACTCACGAAAATCCATATTGAAATGTTAATTTAAAAACATAATTTATTTGTTTTAAAAATATTTATCGATATATAAATTGAATAATTTTCATATTTTAAACTTCAAAGTTTGCTATACATACAAACATACATACATATATATTATACAATAATTTTGTTATTAGGCGGTTTTGTTGTGGTTATATTGATGGCTACATTTTTCTTGTATTGGTTTTTGTTGCAAGGTTATACTAGATGTTGTGTTGTGTTTTATTAGTTTTTGGTCATGTTTTTTATATTAGTGGTTTATCGGGGTACTAACAAAAAGTTGAGTATGGTTTTATTTGGTGGTTGTGTAGTGGTATCATTATTGGTTGTTTCATGGTTTTATTGGTGGTTGTGTTGTGGTATCACTAGTGGTTTTTCGTGGTTATATTGATGGTTGTGTTGTGGTATCACTAGTGGTTTTTCGTGGTTATATTGATGGTTGTTTGTGGTATCACGAGTGGTTTTTCGTGGTTATATTGATGGTTGTGTTGTGGTATCACTAGTGGTTTTTGTGGTTATATTGGGATTGTGTTTAGTATCACTAGTGGTTTTTCGTGGTTATATTGATGGTTGTTTGTGGTATCACGAGTGGTTTTTCTGGTTATATTTGGGTTGTGTTGTGGTATCACTAGTGGTTTTTTGTGGTTTTATTGGTGGTTGTGTTGTGGTATCACTAGTGGTTTTTCGTGGTTATATTGATGGTTGTTTGTGGTATCACTAGTGTTTTTTTGTGGTTATATTAGGGTCGTGTTGTGGTATCACTAGTGGTTTTTCGTGGTTATATTGATGGTTGTTTTTGGTATCACGAGTGGTTTTTCGTGGTTATATTGATGGTTGTGTTGTGGTATCACTAGTGGTTTTTCGTGGTTATATTGATGGTTGTTTGTGGCATCACGAGTGGTTTTTCGTGGTATCATTATTGGTTGTTGTGTTTTGGTATCACTAGTGGTTTTTTGTGGTTTTATTGTTGGTTGTGTTGTGGTATCACTAGTGGTTTTTCGTGGTTATATTGATGGTTGTTTGTGGTATCACTAGTGGTTTTTCGTGGTTATATTGATGGTTGTTTGTAGTATCACTAGTGGTTTTCCGTGGTTATATTGATGGTTGTGTTGTGGTATCACTAGTGGTTTTTGTGGTTATATTGATGGTTGTGTTGTGGTATCACTAGTGATTTTTGTGGTTATATTGATGGTTGTTTGTGGTATCACACGTGGTTTTTTGTGGTGATATTAGAGTTGTGTTGTGGTATCACTAGTGTTTTTTCGTGGTTATATTGGAGTTGTGTTGTGGTATCACTAGTGGTTTTTCGTGGCTATATTGATGGTTGTTCGTGGCATCACTAGTGGTTTTTCGTGGTTATATTGGGGTTGTGCCGTGGTATCATTATTGGTTGTTTCGTGGTTATATCAGTGGATGCCGTGGTTTCATTACTAGCTCGTGGTTATATTGGTGGTTATGTCATGAAAGTATTAGTGCTTGTTTCGTGGTATCATTATTGGTTGTTGTGTTGTGGTATCACTATCAGTTGTTTCGTGGTTATATTGGTGGTTGTTTCGTTTCAGCAGTGGTTGTTTCGTATTGTGTTGTGGTATCACTAGTGGATTTTTGTGGTTTTATTGGTGGTTGTTTGTGGTATCACTAGTGGTTTTTTGTGGTTATATTTGGGTTGTGCTGTGGTATCACTAGTGGTTTTTTGTGGTTATATTGATGGTTGTGTTGTGGTATCACTAGTGGTTTTTCGTGGCTATATTGATGGTTGTGTTGTGGTATCACTAGTGGATTTTTGTGGTTTTATTGGTTGTTGTGTTGTGGTGTCACTAGTGGTTTTTTGTGGTTATATTGGGGTTGTGTTGTGGTATCACTAGTGGTTTTTTTGGTTATATTGGGGTTGTGTTGTGGTATCACTAGTGATTTTTGTGGTTATATTGATGGTTGTGTTGTGGTATCACTAGTGGTTTTTCGTGGTTATATTGATGGTTGTGTTGTGGTATCACTAGTGGTTTTTTGTGGTTATACTGGGGTTGTGTTGTGGTATCACTAGTGACTTTTTGTGGTTATATTGATGGTTGTGTTGTGGTGTTATTAGTGACTTTTTGTGGTTATATTGATGGTTGTGTTGTGGTATCACTAGTGGTCTTTTGTGGTTATATTGATGGTTGTTTGTGGTATCACTAGTGGTTTTTCGTGGTGATATTGATGGTTGTTTGTTATATCAATAGTGGTTTTTCGTGATTATATTGGGGTTGTGTTGTGGTATCACTAGTGGTTTTTCGTGGTTATATTGGGGTTGTGTTGTGGTATCACTAGTGGTTTTTTGTGGTTATATTAATGGTTGTGTTGTGGTATCACTAGTGGTTTTTTCGTGGTTATATTGGGGTTGTGTTGTGGTATCACTAGTGGTTTTTTGTGGTTATATTGATAGTTGTGTTGTGGTATCACCAGTGGTTTTTTGTGGTTATATTAGGGTTGTGTTGTGGTATCATTATTAGTTGTTTCCTGGTTATATTGATGGTCGTTTGAGGCATCACTATTGTTTTTTTCGTGGTTATATTGGGGTTGTGGTGTGGTATCACTAGTGGATTTTTGTGGTTTTATTGGTTGTTGTGTTGTGGTGTCACTAGTGGTTTTTTGTGGTTATATTGGGGTTGTGTTGTGGTATCACTAGTGGTTTTTTTGGTTATATTGGGGTTGTGTTGTGGTATCACTAGTGATTTTTGTGGTTATATTGATGGTTGTGTTGTGGTATCACTAGTGGTTTTTCGTGGTTATATTGATGGTTGTGTTGTGGTATCACTAGTGGTTTTTTGTGGTTATACTGGGGTTGTGTTGTGGTATCACTAGTGACTTTTTGTGGTTATATTGATGGTTGTGTTGTGGTGTTATTAGTGACTTTTTGTGGTTATATTGATGGTTGTGTTGTGGTATCACTAGTGGTCTTTTGTGGTTATATTGATGGTTGTTTGTGGTATCACTAGTGGTTTTTCGTGGTGATATTGATGGTTGTTTGTTATATCAATAGTGGTTTTTCGTGATTATATTGGGGTTGTGTTGTGGTATCACTAGTGGTTTTTCGTGGTTATATTGGGGTTGTGTTGTGGTATCACTAGTGGTTTTTTGTGGTTATATTAATGGTTGTGTTGTGGTATCACTAGTGGTTTTTCGTGGTTATATTGGGGTTGTGTTGTGGTATCACTAGTGGTTTTTTGTGGTTATATTGATAGTTGTGTTGTGGTATCACCAGTGGTTTTTTGTGGTTATATTAGGGTTGTGTTGTGGTATCATTATTAGTTGTTTCCTGGTTATATTGATGGTCGTTTGAGGCATCACTATTGTTTTTTCGTGGTTATATTGGGGTTGTGGTGTGGTATCACTAGTGACTTTTTGTGGTTATATTGATGGTTGTTTGTGGTATCACTAGTGGTTTTTTTGTGATTATATTGGGGTTTTGTTGTATTACTAGTGGTTTTTCGTGGTTATATTGATGGTTGTGTTGTGGTATCACTAGTGGTTTTTCGTGGTTATATTGATGGTTGTGGTGTGGTATCACTAGTGGTTTTTCGTGGTTATATTGATGGTTGTTTGTGAAATCACAAGTGGTTTTTTGTGGTTATATTGGGATTGTGTTGTGGTATCACTAGTGGTTTTTTCGTGGTTATATTGATGGTTGTGTTGTGGTATCACTAGTGGTTTATTGTGGTTATATTGGTGGTTGTGTTGTGGTATCACTATTGGTTTTTAGTGGTGATATTAGAGTTGTGTTGTGGTATCACTAGTGTTTTTTCGTGGTTATATTGGAGTTGTGTTGTGGTATTACTAGTGGTTTTTCGTTTTTATATTGATGGTTGTTTGTGGCATAACTAGTGGTTTTTCGTGGTTATATTGGGGTTGTGCCGTGGTATCATTATTGGTTGTTTCGTGGTTATATCAGTGGATGCCGTGGTTTCATTACTAGCTGTTTCGTGGTTATATTGGTGGTTGTGTCATGAAAGTATTAGTGCTTGTTTCGTGGTATCATTATTGGTTGTTGTGTTGTTGTATCAGTATCAGTTGTTTCGTGGTTATATCGGTGGTTGTTTCGTTTCAGCAGTGGTTGTTTCGTGGTTATATTGGGGTTGTGTCGTGGTATCATTATTGATTGTTTCGTGCTTATATTGGTGGCTGTGTCGAGGTATCATTCGTGGTTGTTTCGTGGTTATATTTGTTGTTGTGACTTGGTTTTATTGGGGGTCGTTTCGTGGTTTTTATTGTTAGTTATGGCTTGGTTTTATCAGTGATCGTTTCGTGATTATATTGGTGATTGTGTAGTGATTATATTGAAAGCTGTGTTGAAGTATTTGGTGTTGTTTCTTAATTTTATAATGACTTGTGTCGTAAATATATCAGTGTACGTTTCTTGATTTTAATAATGATTGTATTGTTGTTATAATTGTAGGTATGTCGGTATTATATTGGTGTATTGGCTAAGTTGCGGTTGTGTCTTGGCTATATAAATAACTATTGGTAACTGTGTCTAGGAAACATTAATGGCTAAGTAGACAGTTTTGTCGTGATTGTATTGGTAAATCTGCTTCGGCTACATCGATGTTGTGTTTTGGTTATAATGCTACTCGTTTCACTTAATGGTTGTATGTTGGTTGTGGTTGTGTCGTATTTATATTTGCGTTTTGTGTCGTTCTTATAATGTTTATTGTGTAGTGTTAAGCGTAGATGTGTTTTGATTTATATTAGTGGTTAAATCATTAGTATTGTGGTGTGTCGTGATTAAATTATATTTTGTTCGTGTTAATGTTATATTATCGATTTATCGATATTTTTATGGTTGTGTCGTTGTTATATTCAAGGATATGCCATTCTTATATTAATGACTGTGTCATCGTTATACCGATGGTTGTGCCGATGTTATATCATTAGTTGTGATTATATCAATGGTTGTGCCGTTGTTATATTGTCGGTTGTGTCGATGTTATATTATTGGTTGTGGTTATATGAATGGTTGTGCCATTGTTATATTGTCAGTTGTGTCGATATTATATAGTCAGTTGTGCCGATGTTATATTTATGATTGTGGTTATATGAATGGTTGTGCCGTTGTTATATTGTCGGTTGTGTCGATATTATATAGTCAGTTGTGCCGATGTTATATTAATTATTGTGGTTATATCAATGGTTGTGCCTGTAATATATTGTCGGTGGTGTCGTTGTTATATTGTCGGTTGTGTCGATATTAAATTGTCGATTGTGTCGATGTTATATTTATGAGGATTATATCAATGGTTGTGTCGTTGTTATATTGTGGGTTGTGTCGATGTAATATTGTCGGTTGTTTCGATTTTATATTATTGTTATATTTGATAGTATTGCCATGGTTATATTGTTAGATTTTGTTGGGTTTTTTTTATCAAGTCCTTGTAGTTAGCTACCTGCAATCCAACTTTATATATTTCGTTATTTAACAGTTCCATTGGTCTTGTGAATTAAATGCTTACCAGTATTTACACCAAAAAGTGTATGTCCTACTTATGTCTGAATAAATTATTTTTATTGAACATTCAGCTGAATAGGTTACATGTTTAAATGCTCGCATAATACAAATAAATGGTTTCTACAATTTGTATGTTTTGAAGAAAAGCATATCAACTACAAATCCTACATTTTCATTTAAAATTTCCATTCATTCTCAAAAATATATTTTTAAGATAACTTGAAATATGTTATAACATCTATAAGGTATAGCTAAGGTAAATATTGTTTGTTCTTTGTTGACAGTCTTTAGGACTATCTGTTCCTTGAATGTTACAAAATAAAAGTTAAACCACTTTCACAAAAATGTTTTAAAAGGGAGTTGTTCTAAAATTTGCTTTTAAAGTACTTATCAACAACCGTATTCCTCTATACCGAAACTAGAGATTAATTTTGAGACATTTTCATCTGAAGTCTCAAGCTTTCCAAACACAGCTACCTCGACTGAAATTAGATATTCAAGGACGTATCATATTTTACAAATCTGCATGACAACAGAATCGAGATCAAATACATATTGTTCGCATTGTTTATTAACCTTTTGCTTAGAACAATTTAAAATTAAATTAATATTTTAATAAGCAAGTTAGGAAAAAAAATATAATAGGACTTCTTTAAAACTTAGAATATGCAGTTTCATTGAAAACGTTTATCTAAGTATTGCTTTCTTTCCTTATAGGAAAATTGATTACCATTTTTTTTTTCCTTTTCAATTTCAAAACTTTATAATAAGATAATATTTAACTTTGTTTTTTTTATTCAAACGGGTTTGTTTTCAATTAAATTCAAAGCCAAAACAAATACAAACTGAGTCGCTATACATAGGTAATGGTCCATAAATACTTCTAATTAGTTGATCGATCTATTAACGCCTTTTAAACGAATGTAATTGCCACTTTGCCTTTAAATCATTTCGTTAGAATTTTGAAATTGTTTGCGGTAAGTTTTTAAAAATATATATAAATTTTATATCAATTTTAATTTCACAATGGTAAAGGAAGCTAATAATTAATTTTATGTGATAAACTTCTTTTCCTTACTTTATTTCTTTCTATTTTTAGTTTTTGAATTATACTCTAATTTCTTTGTTTTTAAATGTGTGCAACTTTTTAATGATATAGTGTATAGAAATATACAAGTATATATATACAAGTAACACTAAATCATTATTTAGTTGTATCACGATTGTTCATTAGTAATTTAAAAAGAGATTGTAAAAATTTAAATTTAAGTTACGGAAAATCTTAGTTAAGGAAAGATTGTGAAACGGGGGCAAGATGATGGTTGTTTTTTTTAAAAATTCGTAGATATTCTGAAACATCAGATAAAAATTCATGATTTTAAGTAAAAGATAATATTTTCAAAGTAATGCTGGTACTTTTTAAAAATATGTTATAAAAACCTAAATAATTTTTTAATTAAAGAAACGCATATGCTAACATGTTTTATGGCAATCCAGTGGTGTATACATAAAAATACATATTGACAAAAATATATAAATATATGTGTATAATATATATACAGTATATATGTTTGTGAACAATATTATTAAGATGAACTATTTAATATTATACATATAAAATAATACTCCAGATCATTCAGCCAGGTATGATCTGGAGTTTTGTGTGAAAGCCTGGTTTACCTGAAGAAAATTTATTAATACTTGAAAAAATTAAAGAAACGCAACTAAAACCATTTTAATTCAAAATTATGATTGTGATCATCTTATTTCAAAATATTTTGTCCAAAAATCACACAAAGTTCCCATAACCAGCATCACGATTCACACCCCCCCCTTAAAAAATCCTATTTTATACCCCTACAGTTGTGTATTGGTGTATTTACATTGCAGTTTTGTATCAGTTTGAAAAGAATCGAATCACAGTCTAAAACGTGATAAAAACCGTAATTTGAAGTGGGATTAAAAAAATTGAAGCTCGAAACAAATTTAACATTCGTTTTAAAAGAACAAATTTCCGGTTAAATCAAACTAAAACACAAGGCTTTAAAAATAACATTTAATAAATAAATAAATGAATAAACAAATCAATCAATAAATAAATAAAACAATCAATCAATGATAGAAATATTCGGTCAATTCAAACTCGCATACGGTTCAAACAAAATTAACACCCGGTTTAAATTAACTAAATCATCCTGTTCATGGAAACTTAAACATACAGACCAAGTAAGCTAAAACATTTTGTTTAAAAGAATAATTACATCTGATTTTATCAAACAAAATATTCGGTTAAAATACCTAAAACATTTGGTTCAAACAAATTTTACAACCAGTTTAATCAAAATGATAAAGCCGTTTAAACCAATTTAACATTTGATTTAAAACAACAGAAAAATGCAGTGACAATATCTGGTTCAAACAAACTAATATATTGGTAAAGACTAACTTAACATTCCGTTCTTACCAAAATTACGTTAAAATGATTGAAAACCTTTCTTTTAAACCATTCAAAATATTCTGTTTAAGCAGGATTTTTAAAAAAATCAGTCCAAACGTTTAGTTCAACGAACATATTAATTCATTTGGTCAATTAAAATATGAACAACCGGTTGAAACAATCAAAAGCAATTATATTTGGTTCAAACAAATACACAATCGATTAAACAAACTCAACACCAGGTTCAAATAAAATAATTCATAAGATTCAAACAATCAACATTAGTTTTAAACTATATTTTAACATTCAATTTGAACAAATTTAAACATCCTACTTAAACAAAAACATCCGATTAGAAAACATAAACTGTCGGTTCAAACAAAGAAAAACAGACAGTTCAACAAAACTTATACATAGATTTCAACCAAGCTTAATCATCCATTTCAACCAAGCTTAAACATCCCTTTCAACCAAGCTTAAACATGCCTTTCAAGCAAGCTTAAACATAGATTTCAACCAAGCTTAAACATCCTATTCAACCAAGCTTTATCATCCGTTTCAACAAAGCTTGAAAATCCGGTTCATCCAAGCTTACGCATCTTGTTTAAACAAGATTGAACATTTGGTTCAAACAAATTTAAACATTTAGTTCGAACAAGCTTAAACAACCGTATAAAGCAAGCTTTATCTTCCATTTCAACGAAGCTTAAACATCCGATTCGATCAAGCTTAAACATTCAGTTTAAAAAAACTTTTTATTTGTTTCACAAAACATAAACATACGGTTCATATATACTAAACAATCAGTCAAACATTATACATGTAAATAAATTGTTCAGACAAATCAAACAACCTGATAAAACATAACAAACAATGGATTCAAAGTATTTACAATAGACATAAACGTTAAACACACTGATTCAAACGCTTTAAACAAATATTTGGTTAAACTTTGTTAAATTTTTGGTTCAAAACTTTTGTTAAACAATCAGTTCAAAAACTAAAAAAAATTATTTCAAGGAAACTTGACATTTGGTTCAAACTTACTACAACACTCAAACCAAATAAAACATTTGGTTCAAACTTACTACAGCACTGGGATCAAATAAAACATTTGGTTCAAACTGGCTACAACACTCAAACCAAATAAAACATTTGGTTCAAACTTACTTCAGCACTCAGATCAAATGAAACATTTGGTTCAAACTTACTACAGCACTCAGATCAAATGAAACATTTGGTTCAAACTTACTACAGCACTCACATAAAATAAAACATTTGGTTCAAACTGACTACAACACTCAGATGAAATAAAACATTTAGTTCAAACTCAGATCAAAGGAAACATTTGGTTCAAACTTACTACAGCACTCAGATCAAATAAAACATTTGGTTCAGACTTACTACAGCACTCAGATCAAATAAAACATTTGGTTCAAACTTACTACAACATTCAGATCAAATAAAACATTTGGTTCAAACTGACTACAACACTCAGATGAAATAAAACATTTGGTTCAAACTCACAACAAATAAATATTTAGTTCAAACTTACTACAACACTCAGATCAAATAAAACATTTGGTTCAAACTTACTACAACACTCAGATCAAATAAAACATTTATTTCAACTTACTACAACACTCAGATCAAATAAAACATTTGGTTCAAACTTACTACAGCACTCAGATCAAATAAAACATTTGGTTCAAACTCACAACAAATAAATATTTAGTTCAAACTTACTACAACACTCAGATCAAATAAAACATTTGGTTCAAACTTACTACAGCACTCAGATCAAATAAAACATTTGGTTCAAACTGACTACAACACTCAGATCAAATAAAACATTTGGTTCAAACTCAGATCAAATGAAACATTTGGTTCAAACTTACTACAACACTCAGATCAAACAAAACATTTGGTTCAAACTTACTACAGCACTTAGATCAAATAAAACATTTGGTTCAAACTTACTACAGCACTAAGATCAAATACAACATTTGGTTCAAACTTACGACAACACTCAGATCAAATAAAACATTTGGTTCAAACTCCGATCAAATGAAACATTTGGTTCAAACTTACAACAACACTCAGATCAAATGAAACATTTGGTTCAAACGGACTACATCACTCAGATGAAAAAAAACATTTGGTTCAAACTCAGATCAAATGAAACATTTGGTTCAAACTTACTACAACACTCAGATCAAATAAAACATTTGGTTCAAACTTACTACAGCAATCAGATCAAATAAAACATTTGGTTCAAACTTACTTCAGCACTAAGATCAAATAAAACATTTGGTTCAAACTTACTACAGCACTCAGATCAAATACAACATTTGGTTCAAACTGACTACAGCACTCAGATCAAATAAAACATTTGGTTCAAACTAAGATCAAATGAAACATTTGGTTCAAACTTACTACAGCACTCAGATGAAATAAAACATTTGGTTCAAACTGACTACAAACAGTCAGATGAAACAAAACATTTGGTTCAAACTCAGATCAAATGAAACATTTGGTTCAAACTTACTACAACACTCAGATCAAATAAAACATTTGGTTCAAACTTACTACAGCACTCAGATCAAATAAAACATTTATTTCAAACTTACTACAACACTCAGATCAAATAAAACATTTGGTTCAAACTTACTACAGCACTCAGATCAAATAAAACATTTGGTTCAAACTTACTTCAGCACTCAGATCAAATAAAACATTTGGTTCAAACTGACTACAACAATCAGATCAAATAAAACATTTGGTTCAAACTCAGATCAAATGAAACATTTAGTTCAAACTTACTACAACACTCAGATCAAATAAAACATTTGGTTCAAACTGACTACAACACTTAGATCAAATAAAACATTTGGTTCAAACTCAGATCAAATGAAATATTTGGTTCAAACTTACTACAACACTCAGATCAAATAAAACATTTGGTTCAAACTTACTACAGCACTTAGATCAAATACAACATTTGGTTCAAACTTACTACAACACTCAGATCAAATAAAACATTTGGTTCAAACTCCGATCAATGAAACATTTGGTTCAAACTTACAACAACACTCAGATACAATGAAACATTTGGTTCAAACGGACTACATCACTCAGATGAAATAAAACATTTGGTTCAAACTCAGATCAAATGAAACATTTGGTTCAAACTTACTACAACACTCAGATCAAATAAAACATTTGGTTCAAACTTACTACAGCACTCAGATCAAATAAAACATTTGGTTCAAACTTACTTCAGCACTCAGATCAAATAAAACATTTGGTTCAAACTTACTACAGCACTCAGATCAAATACAACATTTGGTTCAAACTGACTACAACACTCAGATGAAATAAAACATTTGGTTCAAACTAAGATCAAATGAAACATTTGGTTCAAACTTACTACAGCACTCAGATGAAATAAAACATTTGGTTCAAACTGACTACAACACTCAGATGAAATAAAACATTTGGTTCAAACTCAGATCAAATGAAACATTTGGTTCAAACTTACTACAACACTCAGATCAAATAAAACATTTGGTTCAAACTTACTACAGCACTCAGATCAAATAAAACATTTATTTCAAACTTACTACAACACTCAGATCAAATAAAACATTTGGTTCAAACTTACTACAGCACTCAGATCAAATAAAACATTTGGTTCAAACTTACTTCAGCACTCAGATCAAATAAAACATTTGGTTAAAACTGACTACAACACTCAGATCAAATAAAACATTTGGTTCAAACTCAGATCAAATGAAACATTTAGTTCAAACTTACTACAACACTCAGACCAAATAAAACATTTGGTTCAAACTGACTACAACACTTAGATCAAATAAAACATTTGGTTCAAACTCAGATCAAATGAAACATTTGGTTCAAACTTACTACAACACTCAGATCAAATAAAACATTTGGTTCAAACTTACTACAGCACTTAGATCAAATACAACATTTGGTTCAAACTTACTACAACACTCAGATCAAATAAAACATTTGGTTCAAACTCCGATCAAATGAAACATTTGGTTCAAACTTACAACAACACTCAGATACAATGAAACATTTGGTTCAAACGGACTACATCACTCAGATGAAATAAAACATTTGGTTCAAACTCAAATCAAATGAAACATTTGGTTCAAACTTACTACAACACTCAGATCAAATAAAACATTTGGTTCAAACTTACTACAGCACTCAGATCAAATAAAACATTTGGTTCAAACTTACTTCAGCACTCAGATCAAATAAAACATTTCGTTCAAACTTACTACAGCACTCAGATCAAATACAACATTTGGTTCAAACTGACTACAACACTCAGATGAAATAAAACATTTGGTTCAAACTAAGATCAAATGAAACATTTGGTTCAAACTTACTACAGCACTCAGATCAAATAAAACATTTGGTTCAAACTGACTACAACACTCAGATGAAATAAAACATTTGGTTCAAACTCAGATCAAATGAAACATTTGATTCAAACTTACTACAACACTCAGATCAAATAAAACATTTGGTTCAAACTCAGATCAAATGAAACATTTAGTTCAAACTTACTACAACACTCAGATCAAATAAAACATTTGGTTCAAACTTACTACAGCACTAAGATCAAATAAAACATTTGGTTCAAACTGACTACAAACCTCAGATCAAATAAAACATTTGGTTCAAACTTACTACAGCACTCAGATCAAATAAAACATTTGGTTCAAACGTACTACAGCACTCGGATCAAATAAAACATTTCGTTCAAACTTACTACAGCACTCAGATCAAATACAACATTTGGTTCAAACTGACTACAACACTCAGATGAAATAAAACATTTGGTTCAAACTAAGATCAAATGAAACATTTGGTTCAAACTTACTACAGCACTCAGATCAAATAAAACATTTGGTTCAAACTGACTACAACACTCAGATGAAATAAAACATTTGGTTCAAACTCAGATCAAATGAAACAATTGATTCAAACTTACTACAACACTCAGATCAAATAAAACATTTGGTTCAAACTCAGATCAAATGAAACATTTAGTTCAAACTTACTACAACACTCAGATCAAATAAAACATTTGGTTCAAACTAACTACAGCACTAAGATCAAATAAAACATTTGGTTCAAACTGACTACAAACCTCAGATCAAATAAAACATTTGATTCAAACTTACTACAGCACTCAGATCAAATAAAACATTTGGTTCAAACGTACTTCAGCACTCAGATCAAATAAAACATTTGGTTCAAACTTACTACAGCACTCAGATCAAATAAAACATTTGGTTCAAACTTACTACAGCACTAAGATTAAATAAAACATTTGGTTCAAACTGACTACAAACCTCAGATCAGATAAAACATTTGGTTTACACTTACTACAGCACTCAGATCAAATAAAGCAAATATTTGGTTAAACATTTATTAATTTTAGGTTCAAAACTTTTGTAAAACATTTGGTAAAATGAAAATAAAACAACCAGTTTAAAGACTAAAGAATTTGTTTCAAGGAAACTTGACATTTGGTGCAAACTTACTACAGCACTCAGATCAAATAAAACATTTGGTTCAAACTAACTACAGCACTCAGACCAAATAAAACATTTGGTTCAAACTGACTACAACACTCAAATCAAATAAAACATTTGGTTCAAACTTACTACAGCACTAAGATCAAATAAAACATTTGGTTCAAACAAACTTTACAAGCGGTTCAAACTTACTACAGCACAAAGTTCAAGTACATCATTTGGTTCAAACTTACTACAGCACTAAGATCAAATAAAACATTTGGTTCAAACTTACTACAGCACTAAGATCAAATAAAACATTTGGTTCAAACTTACTACAGCAATCAGATCAAATAAAACATTTGGTTCAAACTGACTACAACACTCAGATCAAATAAAACATTTGGTTCAAACTTACTACAGCACTAAGATCAAATAAAACATTTGGTTCAAACTGACTACAAACCTCAGATCAGATAAAACATTTGGTTCAAACTAACTACAGCACTCAGATCAAATAAAACATTTGGTTCAAACTTACTACAGCACTCAGATCAAATAAAACATTTGGTTCAAACTGACTACAAACCTCAGATCAGATAAAACATTTGGTTCAAACTAACTACAGCACTCAGATCAAATAAAACATTTGGTTCAAACTTACTACAGCACTCAGATCAAATAAAACATTTGGTTCAAACTGACTACAAACCTCAGATCAAATAAAACTTTTGGTTCAAACTTACTACAGCACTCAGATGAAATAAAACATTTGGTTCAAACTGACTACAACAGTCAGATGAAACAAAACATTTGGTTCAAACTCAGATCAAATGAAACATTTGGTTCAAACTTACTACAACACTCAGATCAAATAAAACATTTGGTTCAAACTTACTACAGCACTCAGATCAAATAAAACATTTATTTCAAACTTACTACAACACTCAGATCAAATAAAACATTTGGTTCAAACTTACTACAGCACTCAGATCAAATAAAACATTTGGTTCAAACTTACTTCAGCACTCAGATCAAATAAAACATTTGGTTCAAACTGACTACAACAATCAGATCAAATAAAACATTTGGTTCAAACTCAGATCAAATGAAACATTTAGTTCAAACTTACTACAACACTCAGATCAAATAAAACATTTGGTTCAAACTGACTACAACACTTAGATCAAATAAAACATTTGGTTCAAACTCAGATCAAATGAAATATTTGGTTCAAACTTACTACAACACTCAGATCAAATAAAACATTTGGTTCAAACTTACTACAGCACTTAGATCAAATACAACATTTGGTTCAAACTTACTACAACACTCAGATCAAATAAAACATTTGGTTCAAACTCCGATCAAATGAAACATTTGGTTCAAACTTACAACAACACTCAGATACAATGAAACATTTGGTTCAAACGGACTACATCACTCAGATGAAATAAAACATTTGGTTCAAACTCAGATCAAATGAAACATTTGGTTCAAACTTACTACAACACTCAGATCAAATAAAACATTTGGTTCAAACTTACTACAGCACTCAGATCAAATAAAACATTTGGTTCAAACTTACTTCAGCACTCAGATCAAATAAAACATTTGGTTCAAACTTACTACAGCACTCAGATCAAATACAACATTTGGTTCAAACTGACTACAACACTCAGATGAAATAAAACATTTGGTTCAAACTAAGATCAAATGAAACATTTGGTTCAAACTTACTACAGCACTCAGATGAAATAAAACATTTGGTTCAAACTGACTACAACACTCAGATGAAATAAAACATTTGGTTCAAACTCAGATCAAATGAAACATTTGGTTCAAACTTACTACAACACTCAGATCAAATAAAACATTTGGTTCAAACTTACTACAGCACTCAGATCAAATAAAACATTTATTTCAAACTTACTACAACACTCAGATCAAATAAAACATTTGGTTCAAACTTACTACAGCACTCAGATCAAATAAAACATTTGGTTCAAACTTACTTCAGCACTCAGATCAAATAAAACATTTGGTTAAAACTGACTACAACACTCAGATCAAATAAAACATTTGGTTCAAACTCAGATCAAATGAAACATTTAGTTCAAACTTACTACAACACTCAGACCAAATAAAACATTTGGTTCAAACTGACTACAACACTTAGATCAAATAAAACATTTGGTTCAAACTCAGATCAAATGAAACATTTGGTTCAAACTTACTACAACACTCAGATCAAATAAAACATTTGGTTCAAACTTACTACAGCACTTAGATCAAATACAACATTTGGTTCAAACTTACTACAACACTCAGATCAAATAAAACATTTGGTTCAAACTCCGATCAAATGAAACATTTGGTTCAAACTTACAACAACACTCAGATACAATGAAACATTTGGTTCAAACGGACTACATCACTCAGATGAAATAAAACATTTGGTTCAAACTCAAATCAAATGAAACATTTGGTTCAAACTTACTACAACACTCAGATCAAATAAAACATTTGGTTCAAACTTACTACAGCACTCAGATCAAATAAAACATTTGGTTCAAACTTACTTCAGCACTCAGATCAAATAAAACATTTCGTTCAAACTTACTACAGCACTCAGATCAAATACAACATTTGGTTCAAACTGACTACAACACTCAGATGAAATAAAACATTTGGTTCAAACTAAGATCAAATGAAACATTTGGTTCAAACTTACTACAGCACTCAGATCAAATAAAACATTTGGTTCAAACTGACTACAACACTCAGATGAAATAAAACATTTGGTTCAAACTCAGATCAAATGAAACATTTGATTCAAACTTACTACAACACTCAGATCAAATAAAACATTTGGTTCAAACTCAGATCAAATGAAACATTTAGTTCAAACTTACTACAACACTCAGATCAAATAAAACATTTGGTTCAAACTTACTACAGCACTAAGATCAAATAAAACATTTGGTTCAAACTGACTACAAACCTCAGATCAAATAAAACATTTGGTTCAAACTTACTACAGCACTCAGATCAAATAAAACATTTGGTTCAAACGTACTACAGCACTCGGATCAAATAAAACATTTCGTTCAAACTTACTACAGCACTCAGATCAAATACAACATTTGGTTCAAACTGACTACAACACTCAGATGAAATAAAACATTTG
Source organism: Tegillarca granosa (assembly GCA_029721355.1). Lineage (NCBI taxonomy): Eukaryota > Metazoa > Mollusca > Bivalvia > Arcoida > Arcidae > Tegillarca > Tegillarca granosa. The sequence goes on from CM056597.1 coordinate 20,901,102, forward strand.
GTTCAAACTAAGATCAAATGAAACATTTGGTTCAAACTTACTACAGCACTCAGATCAAATAAAACATTTGGTTCAAACTGACTACAACACTCAGATGAAATAAAACATTTGGTTCAAACTCAGATCAAATGAAACAATTGATTCAAACTTACTACAACACTCAGATCAAATAAAACATTTGGTTCAAACTCAGATCAAATGAAACATTTAGTTCAAACTTACTACAACACTCAGATCAAATAAAACATTTGGTTCAAACTAACTACAGCACTAAGATCAAATAAAACATTTGGTTCAAACTGACTACAAACCTCAGATCAAATAAAACATTTGATTCAAACTTACTACAGCACTCAGATCAAATAAAACATTTGGTTCAAACGTACTTCAGCACTCAGATCAAATAAAACATTTGGTTCAAACTTACTACAGCACTCAGATCAAATAAAACATTTGGTTCAAACTTACTACAGCACTAAGATTAAATAAAACATTTGGTTCAAACTGACTACAAACCTCAGATCAGATAAAACATTTGGTTTACACTTACTACAGCACTCAGATCAAATAAAGCAAATATTTGGTTAAACATTTATTAATTTTAGGTTCAAAACTTTTGTAAAACATTTGGTAAAATGAAAATAAAACAACCAGTTTAAAGACTAAAGAATTTGTTTCAAGGAAACTTGACATTTGGTGCAAACTTACTACAGCACTCAGATCAAATAAAACATTTGGTTCAAACTAACTACAGCACTCAGACCAAATAAAACATTTGGTTCAAACTGACTACAACACTCAAATCAAATAAAACATTTGGTTCAAACTTACTACAGCACTAAGATCAAATAAAACATTTGGTTCAAACAAACTTTACAAGCGGTTCAAACTTACTACAGCACAAAGTTCAAGTACATCATTTGGTTCAAACTTACTACAGCACTAAGATCAAATAAAACATTTGGTTCAAACTTACTACAGCACTAAGATCAAATAAAACATTTGGTTCAAACTTACTACAGCAATCAGATCAAATAAAACATTTGGTTCAAACTGACTACAACACTCAGATCAAATAAAACATTTGGTTCAAACTTACTACAGCACTAAGATCAAATAAAACATTTGGTTCAAACTGACTACAAACCTCAGATCAGATAAAACATTTGGTTCAAACTAACTACAGCACTCAGATCAAATAAAACATTTGGTTCAAACTTACTACAGCACTCAGATCAAATAAAACATTTGGTTCAAACTGACTACAAACCTCAGATCAGATAAAACATTTGGTTCAAACTAACTACAGCACTCAGATCAAATAAAACATTTGGTTCAAACTTACTACAGCACTCAGATCAAATAAAACATTTGGTTCAAACTGACTACAAACCTCAGATCAAATAAAACTTTTGGTTCAAACTTACTACAGCACTCAGATCAAATAAAACATTTGGTTCAAACGTACTACAGCACTCAGATCAAATAAAACTTTTGGTTCAAACTTACTACAGCACTCAGATCAAATAAAACATTTGGTTCAAACTAACTACAGCACTAAGACCAAATAAAACATTTGGTTCAAACTGACTACAACACTCAAATCAAATAAAACATTTGGTTCAAACTTACTACAGCACTAAGATCAAATAAAACATTTGGTTCAAACAAACTTTACAAGCGGTTCAAACTTACTACAGCACAAAGTTCAAGTACATCATTTGGTTCAAACTTACTACAGCACTCACATCAAATAAAACATTTGGTTTACACTTACTACAGCACTCACATCAAATAAAACATTTGGTTCAAATCAGATAAAACATTTGGTTCAAACAAACTATACAAGCGGTTCAAACAAACGAAATACCATTGTATTCGGTTTTAACAAACAAACATTCGTTAGAAACAAACTAAACATTTGGTTCATACGAACTGTTAAAATATCTTTAAATAAACTATATATTAGTTCAAACAAACTTCGATCGGGGTCACAATATTTGTGACAAAAATTATTACAACATTTCTTAGAAATTCTAATAAATTGAAATAAGCTTCATACTATTCAGTCGTTCGGATAAAATTAAATAAATATTAAGTTCAAATATATTGAATATCGATTCAATCAAGCTTCAACATAAATATTGATCCAATCAAACTTCAACTTAATTATCGATTTAATCAAAAAGAAGTTTTAATTATTAAAAAGTCGAAAATTTTAAATTTCGAAATCTTTGGTTTTTAAAAAAATTGACAAGCAAAACATTCTTTTAGCATTTATTAAAATGCCAGACAATCACCAATGTTTGATCGGGGGATCATTAGATCTACTCCAGTAAAATGTTCCGAATTATCAATTACTGGATAGCACGATCACAATAGTTGAAACGCTATATTTTCATTTGCCGTGTGAAATTCCCACTTCTTCAAGCTTGAGAGCCGTTGCATTCATATAGACTATGAATGACAAAATCCTTGACACCCCGTGTATGAATACATATAAAATGCAATACACAATCCGGAACTACAATATCATAGGTAAACAAACACGACTGAAACGGATAAAAAGCACATTGACGAGATTTTACAAGAACGGTTTAATAACATAAAGTATTTTTGAGAATATTTAACATAAAAAAACATGTAATAATACAAAATTAAATATCTGTTAAATAAATGTGATTTTATTTGTGGAATAAATTTCGGTCGAAATCATGTTCTCGGTCTAAAATGCACGTGCACGTTATTTTGTGGCTGTTGTGTCTACTGAACTCCTCTCGATGTGCATGTGTTACAAATGGGAAAAATGTGAGTCTTAAAATCAATGAATAATTTAAAAAAAATATTTAACGAAAATATAACAATTGAACTGGTTTAAAATGATGTTCATTGTCAATATGAATGCAAAAACTTTGCAACGCAAACCGATCATAACGCGCTAACTTGCATTTATCAGTTTGCTTGCAAAGTTTTTGTAAACACATTGACAATGAACATCATTTTAAAACAGTTTTATAGTTAAATATTGCCTTATATATTCTTACAATTCAAATTCAAACATTGTTCATACGTCTATGATTTCTTATTTGATATTCCTAAAGTTTCGTTAAAAAATCATCATTTTTCCAAATAGAGGGCTAAAAATATCTTCCGTATCATGCAATCAACCAACAACGTTAGAATTTAACGATTAAAAATATTTCTGTCAAACAGGAAGACCGTAAAAGCTATAAATATAATGCATTTTTAAAAGTCAGGGTAGTCAGAGGTGATTTGTAGAATGTATAATTACAAACGACATGCTTAATTAGTTTTTACATTTTTCGATTCATTATTTTAACCGGGTTCAATTGTCACCCTGAAATTTTCCAATACATACATTATTGTGTATTTTTACAAAGCTTGTATATTCCTTAACCGGGGCACATAGTAACACGTCACTAATTGATCTTATTTTCTTCAACTATACCACAGAAATCATCTTTTATATTTAGAGAACCATAATTATGGTATTAGACGTCATAATTTGTAGGTGTTTTTATATCAAAAGATTTTAACATAGACCTTTCTTGTTTCCGATGGCCGCAAAAAACTCAACAATGCCAATGAAGCTTTAAACAATAACTCACTCACTCTTGCTCCAGTTACCCTTATGGTTAAACCGTTGTTACTTTACAACTTATTTCATTTAACCGTTGTAGCTTTACAACTTTTTTCATTTAACCGTTGTTACTTTACAACTTATTTCATTTATCCGTTGTAACTTTACAACTTATTTCATTTATTTTATACGCAATCATAATTGCAATAGATTTAAGTTAAAGGTAATTGTAATTTGATGATACTTTCGCGCACACACACACACACACACACACACACACACACACACACACACACACACAGAGGAAGAATGGTCAAATCAAATTTCATTTTTATACTACCTATTCCAGAATATTGTCCAGAAGTTTGCCGATGATGGTTTTTATATTTGGCAGATATTTTCATATTTTCCTTCTCATTCGTAAGTACAGAATCTTATTTCATTGTATGTTTTCTTTGGTTTTGCTTATATATTTCTATGACGTAGTCCTTTTGAGATTCATTTTGGCAATGCCAACAGTAGTATTCTGTACAATTGGCATCACGTATTCATGAAAGAATTCTTTTAAGTAAGTTTAGTTTTATTTTACAATACTTAGACTTATCAGATTTAAACATAGAATGACTAAAGAAATTACTGTAAATTGTATCTTTTGTTTGTGTTCCGGCTTGTATTGGTTGAAGTTATGTAGATGTTTTTATGTTTGTGTTCCGACTTGTATTGGTTGTAGTCATGTAAATGTTTTTTTGTTTGTGTTCCGGCTTGTATCCGGCTTGTATTGGTTTTAGTCATGTAGATGTTTTTTTTTTGTTTGTGTTCCGACTTGTATTGGTTTTAGTCATGTAGATGTTTTTTTTGTTTGTGTTCCGGCTTGTATTGGTTGAAGTCATGTAGATGTTTTTATTGTTTGTGTTCCGGCTTGTATTGGTTGAAGTCATGTAAATGTTTTTTTTTTGTTTTTGTTCCGACTTGTATTTACTGTTGCCATGTTAATGCTTTTGGAGCGCATTGCATTTCCACAATTTTTCACAAAGAAATGTTCTCATTTCCACTTTTTTTTTCTTTCGGCATTAATCATTTTTTCCTTATAGGTAAGTATTACGTGTTTTATGTTAATTCTTTTCACAAGGTGATCATGTACTCACTAATTGGAAATGTTCTATATATATTGTGAGAATAACTTTTTAACCACTGTCTTTCAAAGCATAAGTTAAGCATTGAACTTAAGTTTTCGGATGTTGTGGATTTTTCTCTATCAAATCTTGTAAAGCAAGTGTTTCATTGTTGAATTCCACCTCCCCCTGGTGAACATGCGGGCAAAAGATTAAAATCTGACTAACGGAAGGGTTAATTAAATGTAAAATGAAAGATTAACAAAATGTAAATTGCGGAAATGAAAATTAATAAAATTGCGAAAAAGTCCTTTTTTCTTCTTCTTCTTGCGGTATCGAATTTTTCGGCTGGAAAGTCCTATCAAATTGCGGAAATGAAATGCACTGATGTTTTTGATGGTATGCATTCTTGGTCGTATGACTTTTTTAGTTAATGTTTTTCTTTTGTGCTTCTCGGCTACGGTCTTGGCTCGCTCGCTCTCTCTCTCTCTCTCTCTCTCTCTCTCTCTCTCTCTCTCTCTCTCTCTCTCTCTCTCTCTCTCTCTCTCTCTCTCTCTCTCTGAAATCAATGACTAACGCTTAAAAATACTCAATGCTTCTATCGACGTTTTTATATACATATAATTTGTATTGCTTTGAAAATCTATTTCGTACATGCTATGATTTGTTTATCAATCGAATTTCGAGAAAATTTGGTTACTATATTTAAATATGAAAAACACTACTGTTTGCCAAATAATCACTCCGTTCTCAAGTGAGGGTTTTCTTTTTCATTTTAATTAGGAATTCGTATAAGTTAATATTTATTTTCATAATTATAGAAACTTACTACCGATAACTTGTTATATAAATACTAAGATAGACATAGTCGATTGATTGATACTTTAAATTATATTTTAGAATTGTTTCTTTATGCCAAGTTTGTTTATAGACATTACTTTACTCCTGACAGTGTTGACACACAAAAAATTATAATTTTAGGTGAGAAATAAAGATCCATTAGGTGATAGAGTTTAAGCAATTCATTCATTGAGAAAGTTTGTTAAATTTTCAAGTGAAGTTACATATAGATAATCAGGTGTTCAGTTCGATAAATTACATAATCAGTTTTTTTTTATAGAACTTTGTTAATTTAAAACTCATAATTGTTTACCAAAACCAACTAATGAGAACATGGATCAATTATTGATTTATTAGATTTTTTTCCCGGATAATTAAAATTATACTTAGTCATCACTTTCGTACTAATCTTCGGTTTAAGAAGTTGAGTGAATAATGGTGTTTAACGTCCCAGTCAAGAATATTTCACTATCGAGACGTCGCCAGCTATAGGCGAAAATGCAGAAATTTTGCCTGTGCGATGCGCTGATGGCATTATACAGCAGGGTTCTTTATCGTTCCACGTCTACCGTGACACGGGACTTTGTTTATTTTAAGTTCTCATCCGAAAGAACTGTGACTTTCATTTCGTAATGCCGAGTGCTTGGCGAAGAATAGTCAGTCATCACTTTCAAGTCTTGGGTCAGACCCGGTCGGGGTTCGAACCAACGACCTCCCACTTACGGAGCGAGCACTCTACCAACTGAGCTACCGCAGTGGTTCTGTTTAAGGAATTATGTCTGTAACAATTTAACCCGAGCTTTTACTTAACTGATAAAAAGGAAGTGATTGCTTTCAATATTTTCTTTAACTTTTTCAACATCCTCTTTAAATTTTGCTATATTGCTGCTTCTAAAACTCACAAAGACACATAGTGAAAAAAGGTCTTACAATGACCGAGAAATCGGTGTTTATAAAAATTATGGAAAATATAACAACACGATTTGATGCAAAAATTATTTGCTATTATATAACACTTTCAGTTTGCTTTACTCTAAATTAATTTTAAGGGGTTGGAAAATTTGGGGAAAAAAATACAATGCAAATGCTACAGGTCCTCAAAATTTCAATAACAGGAAAAATATAGAACTGAGTGAAGCTGGACAAACTTGCATTTAATTCCGGCATAAATGCGAACAAGTTTGTTGTTTGGTACTACTGTGACAGTGGCATGTGTAAAATTTTGAATTTTTACAAAAAAATATTCAAAATTTTGTACATGACAATTTTTTTTTGTAAAAATTCAAAATTTTGCACATTAAACTACTAACGACGGTGTTGAACAAGGTTAAAAATAGAGTGTCTGTATAAAATTAAAAATGACTGCCGATCCCAAACATCATTGTACGGTAAATACAATCTTTAATTTATAGACATGTTTACTCGAATCCTTAATCAACAATTTTAAACCTTCTCTGAAAAGAGAAATCGATTTTTAGACTAACAAATATAGCCATACACGATAATTAAAGCTGCATTAAGTTTACCAAATTTCTAAATTTTTTTTGATTTTCTAAAAATATATTTTTTTAAAAGTAGATATCTTCTAACCACGATCCGTGACATTCATTTTCTAAAAACGGTTGGTCAGTGTTCTACGATGGTAATTATGAGCTTGGAGCATGCGCACGGATGTACGGAAAAGTCTAGAATCGAAAGTGAAACATGACAGATTGCATTAATTGTCCTTTATTAATATCCAGATGTATTTGAAATGGTGTTATTTTTCCCTTACTAAGTCACAAATGACAAATTCAACGAAGTTCTGTGTTTAATTTATCGTATTTCAACATTTTGAAAGTTGTGATTAAATGACCCGGGTTTTGATGACGTAAGCATGTTCTAATATTGGATCCCAAATGCTGCATCTCGCTGGGTAAATACTGTAATTTCTGTATTTATTCGAGCTTTTATCGTTGAACCAAATGTAACATTGTTCATTAGGAACATCATTTATTAGATTAGCACCGTTTTATTTTTTTCTTTGGAAAACTTAATGCAGCTTTAATTGGAATATTTTCTTAGTTTTCAATTAGACCTAGAACGCGTTGTCAACAAAAATAATAATTTTCCTACCTAGTATTTGATATTTTGAATATCATTTCGTAGACTAAACAATAAAAAAGAAATATTTTATTGGACTCGGCTTAGTTTTCTGACCAATATTTTTTATACCTAAGAATTTCTTTCGTTTTCTATTTAAATAGTTATATCAACAAGATGTGTAAATTTTTTATAGTTCGAGGTCACACTTAATGTGCATGATTGAAATACCTCTTTTCTCCGGTGAGGTTTGAAAATATCGATGTCGTAAGCCGCATATGACATCCATGCTGTCCTAGTTTTCTTTCCTCCTCCTCGGATACCTTCACTACGTTTTAAAAGAATCCGGACTCAGTCGGGCATAAAACATTTTTGCACACTGTCTACTTAAGATATGTTATGCAGCCGTTATAACCCCCCCCACACACACACACACACACACACACACACCACATCGTTATCTGATACCAGGCAAATAACATGCATCATTTTATGTTGCCACCTAATTTACAGTGTTCAGTTTCAAACGATTATAAGCGTTTTCTCATTCATGTCTTTCATCCATATAACATTACATGACCTACTCGTTTTTTTTTCAAGTCTGAACACCCATGGATAATTAAAAATTTTAATAATTTTGACTTTTGAATTTTGATTTATAGCTCATAAATCTGTCTCAAATTAAATTTCAATTATACTCTATTATTTTTCAGAAAGTTTAATGATGGGAAACATTTTGTGTAAAAGCAACCCACGTGTTAACGAATTAAATGTGTCTAAAGAAAGTCCAATCCCGTACGCATTTTGGCCGCTTCTTATGAGCCAACACAACGTATCAACGTTAAGTCAGTTACAATCCACGGAACATGCTCTTTTATATGACGTACCTCTTATAACAGACCCAACAGCATTCCACCCAGTCATGGGATTGCAAGGAACATCAACTTCCAAGGTAAACATACCAAATAGTGGTGGCACTATGAACGGTAACCTAGCGATGTGCTGGTTATTTTACATCTACCCTCAAACGTCGCAGCTGCAGTCGTCATCAGTACTACTTCATTATACTGGCACTAACTCCGGTGGATTTCAAATTCGATATCTTACGTCAGGAAAAATTCAAGTAATAATGCACAATGCAAATGGTGAGCCTTCAACTTACGACAGTACCTTCACTGTTAAGGTTGAAGAGTGGATCATGGTAGGGATAAACTATAACCACTTGTGGGACGTCGCAGAAACTGATAACATGGATATATTCAAATTAAGTAGTAAAGGCTCTCTCACAGTAGATGGGTTTATTGTTGACAATAATATGGTATCAGGGAGTGCTACTGGAGATATCACAATGGGGTCAACTGTTGATGGTGCCGATCCTTTTTCTGGAAACATATACTGTGTCCAGTTTTACCCTACATCTTTAATTGGAGGGACACGAGGAGACGCACCAGGCTTGTGCGATCCGAAACAAACGATTAGTCTCGCAGGTATCTCTCTCTCTCTCTCTCTGTCTCTCTCTCTCTCTCTCTCTCTCTCTCTCTCTCTCTCATATGTATTATCTGGGATCATATGATATGTATTATCTGGGATTGGTGTTAAATTTTGTGCTAGATTATATTTTCTAGTTTATGCTTATTGTTTTTATCGTAAACAAATGCATTTTCAGAACAACGTCATTTTTGCAAATTAATGTTAAATCCATGCGAATCCATTGTTTTATTAAAACATTCATGACACAGACAATACCGACTTTCTACTACATTATATCCGCTTACATTTGTAAAGTAGTATCGTTTGTACTTTATATAATTTTTATGTACCTTCACATGGCATGTTTCAAAAAATGGTATTTTTTGTCAAGTGATCTAACGGTAACAAGTATCAAGGCATCAGGACGTTTACAATTATCAGACAATAAATATTTTATTGGATGGATTCCAATCACATGACATGTAATAAATGAGATATTTCCCACAAAATTACCGTCAGCATGTGACAACCTCTCCCTTCTCGGCACAGCCATGTGACATTACTATTGTCACCCGTTGACAACCCGGCATAAGGGAGATAACTCGTAAAACTTGGCTGTTGTCATTTGGTAAACAACAAAAATGGCGACTTGTCGTTTTGGCAGTTCGTCAGAGGCGGACTTGCAATTAATTTTGCAGGGTAAAAATGCAGAAAACACAAAACGGTATGTGGACATTGTGTTATTTCACATGATAAGCTTTGTTTCGGTATAATACAATAATAATTGTATTTCCGGAATGAGTGCTTGTGTGTTTTCCCATATTAAATCCCCGTAAGGATTTTAAAAAGCTCTGTATTTTATACTCCAGCTAAGATGGCATTTAGTTTGGTGTCAGTTAATTACGACAAAATGCATACGTCATAACGGTATGTGGCATTCTACAAAATTTTTTGATATCTCTTCTAAAACCTTGAAAAACTAGTGCTACGGCAGACGTGAATCAGACAGTAGAGGGCAATTATTGTATATTAACTTAAAGCTGCATTAAGTTTTTCAGTTTTCTAAAAAAAAAAATCAAATTTCTAAAAAATACATTTTTAAATAGATAACTTATAATTACGATTCGTGAGATTCATTTTCTAAAATGTCGTTCTTTTTAGCTTTGAATAAACGGAATCCTCTAGCGTGTGGTGCAGGTGTAACAGATGCCATGATTATTTTTAGCTTAGAGCATGCGCACTGATGTACGGATCAAAGGTGAAAGCAGACATAAATTGCATTAATTGTCCGTCATTTATATCCAAATGTATTCGCAATGATGTTATTTATTCCTTACAAAATCACAAATGACAAATTAAATGAAATTTTGTGTTAAATTTATCGTATTTCACCGTTTTGTATAAGTTGTGTTTACATGACCCGTTTTTATGATGTAACCATGTTCTAAATTAGATCAAACAGATCTACATCTTGCTGGGTAATTATTGTTATTTCTATATTTATTCGAGCTTTTATCGTTGAACCAAATGTAATGCCAGTATTGTTCATTAAGAACAGCATGAAGTAAATCGGCGCCATTTTAATTTTTTCTTATGCAGCTTTAAATAACATTAACAAATATCGGCGTAATCATATTAACAGGTTATATGCCGTCAAAAGGTATCGGGTAAGCAATATTAACAGGTGTCAAAGATATGATGTTGACAGGTGTCAGTCATAATGTTAACGCGTATCGGTGATATAACGTTACCAGATTTCGGTGTAAATATATTACCAGGTATCAGTATAATTACGTTTACAGATACCAGGGTATTAATAATTAACAAGTTTCAGCGAAAGGGCGTTTACGGGTATGACAAAAAGATGTTATCAAATGCCAGTGGTAGTATCAAGTTCCGTGGTAGTTTGTTTACACCGGATATTATTTATAGGAAGTACGTCACTACACACACTCAAAAGTCAAATACGCGCCCGAAGGGTTGACCTTTCCATACTTGGTTACAAAATTTTTAAATGCGTCTTAAACTGGTAGAAAAATATAAAGATATCAGAAAGTTTAAATTTTTGACAGATTCCAAAACTATTTTATGTTTTAATCAGATGTAAAATAAATAACGATGTCGTCTGCATGAAGAGTGTATGACATATTTACCCGATCATCATCTGAAACTATTCGTGCCAGGTAAAGCTAGTTTTGAATTACATCAAAATCTTGTCTCTTACGCTGTATTAAGTAAAACTCATGCATTTTTCACTATATAATATGATGTAAAATTAAGTGAATTCCGTTATGTCATAACGGAAATTCATAATCGTTATTTTTTTTTTCAATCCAAAAAATTGCGTTGTAAATTTAAAGAAGACTATCAAAAATATAACTTTTTGAAACAATCAGTTTCGTAGGTCTTTACCAAGAGAAATTACGTGGTCCGGTAGACGCGTTTTCAAAATGGCGTCTGTCGCAAGGGTTTTTTTTTTTTTTTTTTTTTTTTTTTTTTTACTTACCATGGTATATTGAACTGAAAACAACTAAAATTTTCTTTTTTAGGCAAAGTACAAGAAATGTACAACGAGTTTGATTTTTTAAAAATAAAAAATAATTTTCCTACGATTAACCAATTTAAATTTAGCAACAAACTGTAAGTACCACGAACTTTGGCGAAAGGAGGATAATGTAATGTATACATTACATTAATGGTTGTATGTTCAACCCTTTTCTATCAGATCGAGTCCTTTTTTAAGCAGCCGGTATCAGTACTCGACAAGCTCTCTTGCGTAGGGTTGTACCTTCACACTGTGTATACGATATGTTTATTTAACATTTCCAACAGTGTTAATTAGACTAAAACCAGTTTGTGTATCAAAACAAACAAACAAATAAGTAAATAAATAAATAAATAGATAAATACAAATAATCAATAAAATAAAATATAAATAAATAAATAAATAAATAAATAAATAAATAAATAAATAAATAAATAATAAAATACTGCCAGAAATGCGTTTCATGAAAAAAGTGTAATAGGGACAACAGAAATAAGATTCACAGGTGTCATAGATGAGGCAACAAGAAAAATTGAAAAATAAAGCCGACAAGTAGATAGATATAAGACAAACAAGAGGCCCAATCAGAGCCTGTATCGCTCACCTGGCACACATCCTTATTTTGTTCTTTGTTTTTTCTTTTTAAATATATCCATTCAGTAAAATGTAAACAAACTCACTAGCAATATCCTTCTTTTCTGTTACTTCAAGCAATATTTATCATAAATTCTCTTTCAATTGGCCATGTACTTTCAGAGAAAAAGATTTAGGCTAACATAAACTTATTTTCAAGTTACATTATTATTGCACAAACGAAAAATTGTACAGAAAAACCCGTTACATATGTTTTATCCCCGACATCTACTTTCTATGTTTCAAATTTCAATAAAATCGGTACATAGATAAAACCATAATGGCCATTTTAGGTTGTTGCTATTTATAGTAACAGCAGCCATCTTGGATTGCCGACTGACATGTCGGATACAATTTTGAATCTTTACCACCCAAGGACCTTCCACACTCAATGTCCTGGCCATGTACTTTCAGAGAAGAAGATTTTAAAAGATTTCGGCTAAAAATAGACCTTACTTGCATATCACGTACTTATTGTGAAAACGAAACATTGTACAGAAAAACCCGTTATATATGTTAATCCTCCGACATATTATTTCTATGTTTCAAATTTCTTCAAAATCGGTACACAAATAAACCCATAATGGCCATTTTCAGGTTTTTGCTATTTGTATTAACGGCAGCCATCTTGGATTTCCGACAGACATGTCGGATATAATTTTGAATCTATACCACCCAAGGACCTTCCACACCCAATATCCTTTCAATTGGCAATATACTTTTAGAGAAGAAGATTTTTAAAGATATCGGATAAAAATAGACCTTATTTACATATTACGTAATTATTGCAAAATGAAAAATTGTACAGAAAAACCCGTTATATATGTTAATCCTCCGACATCTATTTTCCGTTTTTCAAATTTAAACAAAATCGGTACATAAATGAATCTGTAATGGCCATTTTTAGGTTTTTATAGTAACGGCAGCCATCTTGGATTCAGGACAGACATGTCGGATACAATTTTTATTCTATAGCAACTAAGGACTTTCGATACTAAATTTCATCTGAATTGGCCTATTGGTTTCAGAGAAGAAGATTAAAGTTTACGGACGCACGCACGCTTTACCATGCAATAAAAACGTTAACGTGTATCACGAAAAAAATCAACATGTATCGAAAAATTACATTCAAAGATATAAGTGTGGGGTTACAGAAATCACGGAACTAATTTAACATGAATCATGGGAATGACGTCAACCGGTAAATTTTAAGAATATACGAGGTATTTGTTGCAGGGAACACATATTAGAGGAAATCGTTTACAGGAAAACGACGTCAAAATGTATCAAAAAACTTAAATTAAAAAAGTATAAGGAAAAAAACGCTAACAGGGATATGATGTTAAAAATTTTGTAAAATAAAGATGTATCAGAGAAATGACTATTACAGGTATAAGGATACAAACCCCGAAAGAGGCAACCTACCAGCGTATATCGCGAGGAACTAATGTTGGCCGCTGACGGAGCTTGATTTTAACGGGTATTAAATGAATAACTAGGGGAATAACGTTAAAAGTAATCAAAAAAATTACTTTAATATGTATAAATATAATGATGTTATCAAGTATCGAAAAAATCTGTAAACAGTTATCAATATAATAATGTTAACATATATCAGGGTTACAACAGGGGAATAACGTTAACAAGTATCAGGGGAATTGCGTTAGCAGGTATCAAGGGAATAACGTTAACAAGTATCAGGGTGATAACGTTAACAAGTATCAGGGTAATAACGTTAACATGTATCAGGGTAATAACGTTCACAGGTATCAGGGGAATAACGTTGGCAGGTATCAGGGTAATAACGTTAACAGGTATCAGGGTAATAACGTTAACAGGTATCAGAGTAATAACGTTAACATGTATCAGGGTAATAACGTTAACAGGTATCAGGGTAATAACGTTCGCAGGTAACAGGTTAATAACGTTAACAGGTATCAGGGTAATAACGTTAACATGTATCAGGGTAATAACGTTAACAGGTAACAGGTTAATAACGTTAACAGGTATCAGGGTAATAACGTAAACATGTATCAGGGTAATAGCGTTAACATGTATCAGGATAATAACGTTAACAGGTAACAGGTTAATAACGCTAACAGGTATCAGGGTAATAACGTTAACATGTATCAGGGTAATAACGTTAACATGTATCAGGGTAATAACGTTAACAGGTAACAGGTTGATAACGTTAACAAGTATCAGGGTAATAACGTTAACAAGTATCAGGGTAATAACGTTGGCAGGAATCAGGGTAATAACGTTCACAGGTATCAGGGGAATAACGTTGGCAGGTATCAGGGTAATAACGTTAACAGGTATCAGGGTAATAACGTTAACAGGTATCAGGGTAATAACGTTGGCAGGTAACAGGGTAATAACGTTAACAGGTATCAGGGTAATAACGTAAACATAATCAGGGTAATAACGTTCACGGGTATCAGGGGATTTACGTTGGCAGGTATCAGGTAATAACGTTAACAGGTATCAGGGTAATAACGTTAACAGGTATCAGGGTAATAACGTTAACATCCATCAGGGTAATAACGTTGGCAGGTAACAGGTTAATAACGTTAACAGGTATCAGGGTAATAATGTAAACATGTATCAGGGTAATAATGTTAACATGTATCAGGGTAATAACGTTAACAGGTAACAGGGTTATAACGTTAACAGGTATCAGGGTAATAACGTAAACATAATCAGGGTAATAACGTTCACGGGTATCAGGGGATTTACGTTGGCAGGTATCAGGGTAATAACGTTAACAGGTATCAGGGTAATAACGTTAACAGGTATCAGGGTAATAACGTTAACATCCAGCAGGGTAATAACGTTGGCAGGTAACAGGTTCATAACGTTAACAGGTATCAGGGTAATAACGTTAACATGTATCAGGGTAATAACGTTAACAGGTATCAGGGTAATAACGTTAACAGGTATCAGGGTAATAACGTTAAAAGGTATCAGGGTAATAACGTTGGCAGGTAACAGGGTAATAACGTTAACAGGTATCAGGGTAATAACGTAAACATAATCAGGGTAATAACGTTCACGGGTATCAGGGGATTTACGTTGGCAGGTATCAGGGTAATAACGTTAACAGGTATCAGGGTAATAACGTTAACATCCATCAGGGTAATAACGTTGGCAGGTAACAGGTTAATAACGTTAACAGGTATCAGGGTAAAAACGTCCACATGTATCAGGGTAATAACGTTAACAGGTATCAGGGTAATAACGTTAACATGTATCAGGGTAATAACGTTAACAGGTATCAGGGTAATAACGTTCGCAGGTAACAGGTTAATAACGTTAACAGGTATCAGGATAATAACGTTAACATGTATCAGGGTAATAACGTTAACATGTATCAGGGTAATAACGTAAACAGGTATCAGGGTAATAACGTTAACAGATAGGGTAATAACGTTAACAGGTATCAGGGTAATAACGTTAACAGGTATCAGGGTAATAACGTTAACAGGTATCAGGGTAATAACGTTAACAGGTATCAGGGGAATAACGTTGGCAGGTAACAGGGTAATAACGTTAACAGGTATCGGGGGAATAACGTTTGCAGGTAACAGGGTAATAACGTTAACAGGTATCAGGGAAAAAACGTTGACATGTATCAGGATAATAACGGAAACAAGTATGAGATAATAACGTAAACATGTATCACGGGAAAACGTTATTATGTATCAGGGGAAAAACGTAACCATGTATCAGGGGAATAACGTTAACATGTATCAGGGGAATAACGTTAACATGTATCAGGGTATTAATGTTAACAGGTGTCAGGGTAATAACGTTAACAAGTATCAGGGAAATAACGTTAGCAGGTATCAGTGTAACAACGTTAGTAGGTATCAAGGATATAACGTTAACATGTATCAGAGAAATAACGTTACAAGTATCAGGGGAATAACGTTAACATGTATCGGGTATTAACGTTAAAGGGTATAAAGGGGAAAACGTCCACATGGATCGGAAATAATATTAACAGGTATAAGAGTAATAACGTAAACAAGTGTCAGGGGAATAACGTATACAAGTATCAGGGTAACAACGTTAATATATATCAGGGTAATAACGTTAACATGTATCAGGGGAATAATAATTCAGAAAATTGAAAAACTTAATGCAGCTTTAACAAGTATCAGATTTAAGAGGAATAGCTTTAACA
Organism: Tegillarca granosa; assembly: GCA_029721355.1. Taxonomy (NCBI): domain Eukaryota; kingdom Metazoa; phylum Mollusca; class Bivalvia; order Arcoida; family Arcidae; genus Tegillarca; species Tegillarca granosa. The sequence continues at coordinate 20,917,574 of CM056597.1, forward strand.
TGTATTACGTTAGGTGTCGGCAAAATAACTTTCACATATTTCAAGGTAATCGCGTTTTTCAGGCTGATACCCGTTATTTATTGTAAAACTAAATATATTTATGATTAATAGATAAGCTTTAAAATATTAAAAGCTGTATTAAGTTTTCCAATTTTCTAAATTTTTTTTTATTTTCAAAAATATATTTAAAAAAAAAAAAAAAAAAAAAAAAAAAAAAGATATCTTCTAACCACGATCCGTTACATTCATTTTCTAAAATTTCATTTCTTTTAGCTGTAAATAAACGGAATCCTCTGACCGGTTGGTCAGTGTTTTACGATGGTAATAATGAGCTTGGAGTATGCGCACGGATGTACGGAAAAACCCTAGAATCGAAGGTGAAAGATGACAAATTGCATTATTCGTCATTCATTAATATCCAGATATATTTGAAATGCCGTATTTTTCCCTTTCTAAGTCACAAATGACAAATTCAACGAAGTGCTGTGTTTAATTTATCGTATTTCACCGTTTTCAAAGTTGTGTTTAAATAACCCGGGTTTTGATGAGTAACCATGTTCTAATATTAGCTCCCAAATGCTGCATCTCGCTGGGTAAATACTGTAATTTCTGTATTTATTCGAGCTTTTATCGTTGAACCAAATGTAACATTGTTCATTAGGAACATCATTAATTAGATTAGCACCGTTTTAATTTTTTCTTTGGAAAACTTAATGCAGTTTTAAAACAACATATGCGGCATGTAGGTAAATTAATTGTTTTAATAAGGGTAAAACTAATCAGATTTCTTTTTTTACAGTTAACCCTTCACTTGATGTCCCTTATTACGAATCCTTGCTCGGTAAGATACATACAGGCACCACGCACACAAAAACACGCACCTTTTTGTAAAGGCATCATAACATCTTGCTATTTCACATGTTGCAGTTTAAAAATAACAATACAAGAATTTTAATAAGCCAATATTTATAGACTATTGATTCAAAATTATTATTTTATATGGTTAACTTTAACTCAACCAGCAATATTAACTTTTACTTGAATTTTATCAGATTTATATATTTAAGCTTCATTAACCTTTGTAAGCCCTCCCCCCTCCCACCTACAAAAAGAGAGCATACTCACAAATACATAAAAATATATACGTTATCTTTTAGGGGAGACGGGGGCTGTCACATAACAATTTTAAATAATTTTTTATAAATGCAGAAGAAGTGTGTTTTATTTGTAGAAATCTTATCTTTTTTCCTTTATTTTGATCTTAATTGTCAGGTACAACGGTGATAACAACAGAAACAACCACCTTTCAGGAAACAACAATGACAATGTCTGAAACAACGTCAGTGCCCAAAACTACATCTGATACCGAGACTATAACTTCCTTACGCGACACTACGACATCATCTGTAACAACACCTGCAATACTAACGAGTAAGCATTACACTAATTTGTACTTTACATATCGTAATAACAGTACTTTTTTAAAATATTCAGTTGAAAAATAAGGGTTTTTAATGAGGTTTTACGTTCCAGTCAACACAATTTCACTTATATCTAGACGTCCCCAGCTATAGGTGAAGTGGCAGAAATTTTTACCTTTGCAATGCGCTAAAGAAAATGTACAGGGAGAGTTCTTCAGCATTCAACGCCTGTCGTTTACTCCGAAAGACCCTTTGACCTTCATTTCTTAATACTGTGTGCTTGGCGAAAGCACAGTCACTACCAATTTTTAAGTCTTCGTCAAACCCGGCTCGGGTTTAAACCCCGACCTCCCACATACGAGAAATAAGGATATTACATGAATTTGTTGTTTATATAAGCTACAAGTCATTGAGGACGTTTTAAAGTGATACATGTCAAATTATGCAATTATATATCAATTGAAAAAAAAATAAAAAAAATAAGCACAACCTGCCTGACACATTAATTGATTTTATTTTCCAGGGTTGATGAATTCTCAAATTTTTATGACATACTTTTTTATATGTTGTCTTAAACAGCAAAAGTAAGCAAAAACAAAAACCTTTTGTCATCAACACAGTCAATTATTTATAATGCACATTTTTCCTTTTCATATAAATGTAATTCCGTTTTGTTTTTTAAAGTCAAATACTTTTAGATATTCTTTTTCACTATTTAATTGCCTTGACTTTGTCCATTGCGTCCCGGGGGGTGTCATAGGTGATTACAATGGCTTTACAACTCCATCTGTCTTGTGCAGTGTTCTTTTCTTCTCCCTGGGCTTTTGCCAATTTTCTTTAGATCTGATGTTAATACTCATGGCCAGGTGGTTTTTTTTAAAGTCTGATTGTGGAAAGTAATTTCCTTTAAATTATTACTGACGCAAAATTTAAAACATAAATAAAAAAGAAGGGTTACATGTCATATATGTAAAGTAAAAGATTGACGACTTGAACTGATTTAAACATTAAAGCTCAGTATCCTCTCAGCCAGTATTATTTAATCACAGAAATTCAGTAACTTTAATTTCTTTTGGGTTGTGAAGTATCTCTGAACTTGACTTTCAACTCTTTTTCAGAATAGTTTGTTGTTTCGCTTGTCACGCCGGTTTCCTTCGTCATTCCAACACTGACCGTCTTAATATAAGTAAAATATTTCTAATACCAACAATTCTAGTTAACAAATAAAAAACTACTCGATTCAGTTTCTCGATTTGATCAATTTTCCGAATTTACATCTTGCAGTATCTATTGCGATTTGCTTTTTTGATTATATTATTTTATTTTTATTATTACTTTAGCACACCAGATCTCAAACTACCAAGATTCTTGCAGCAGATATACCAAAGCTCAAATGGGAACAACAATCGAGTTGCCATTAGCAACTATATCCACGAACAAACCAGTATTATGCGCCAAACAATGCGAAATAATGCCCGATTGCAGTATTTTTGCCATTAATGTTTTGGCTGGAGTATGCCTACTTGGTGCATCTGACACTGCATTGGTTTCTTCAGCACAATACACTATTTTTGCTAAAAAATAATTGAACAAAATTTTGAAGCAAGAAAACTTATTTGAATTTATTTTCACAAGTTGAAAAATACCTAAATATTGGTAATCATCTGGGTACTTTTGTAGGGCAGTATGTAATATTTACTCGTAGGTATGCACTTGTTTGAATCCATAGCAACCTTTCTTCATCATTCTAAAACTAGACACGTCAATTATTTTGTCCATCTATTTGTCAAATAAAGAACAATTTACAAAAAAAAAACATGTTACATTTGTACCTGGGCATCCTATGCATACACAAAATTAGATTACAAATCGTCTATGTGTTACTCAAGCTCTGAACTCTTTAAAACCGTGTTTATAAAGCTATTACAACTGTCATGATGCATTTTTAATGTATTTCACGATAAAATTAAAAAAATGTATTAAAACACAATTATTAGGATGTAATGGGTTAAAGCGGAAAGAAAACGAAATTCCACTGTAGAATGGTCATTTTTTTAGCTTGTGACACAGCTGGACATTATCAATAGATTAGGGGCCAAAAATGTATATTGCTGAGCTAGGCGACCTTTGTTTAAGATCAAAATTAGTTAAGTATAAATTCAGGAATAGGGATTCCTTTACAAGTACATGTATATTGATATTGTATATTACCGATTTAGAGCAGAGCAAATAAAAAGTTTGTCTAGTGCAAAAATTATAACTCTCATCAATATTTTTTTTTAAACAATGAAGTTTTATGAGACAATATTTTGATTTGTTCAACAAGACTACACTAAATAATTTAGATATAACATTAGATACTAAATTTTAACTATGTTATGTCTTAAAAATTGACATCGAAATATTCCCGAATTTGAGTCGAGTGTACACTCAATTGAGTGAATGATTGTGAAACTGGGCCAGATATCCGAAATATTGAAAATTTTGTGTAATCTTTTTACTTGTATGCGATAGATAATACTCAATATTATAGTTCTGGCTCCACATATGCAACTATTGAGGTCTTAATCAAGGGATGCAACTCTTGATTCACCTATAGGTTCGCTATATGGGATAATGTCATATAATCTAATTAATCCGTCTTAAGTACTGAACACAAGTACAGTGGCAGGGCATTTGAATTTTAGAAAGTCTAGGCAAATTATTGCACGAAGGGGAATTAACAAAGCGAGAGAGAGAGAGAGAGAGAGAGAGAGAGAGAGAGAGTAAATTTTAACATTTATTACCTGTGTGAGTGAGAGATAGAGTGGGAGGGACATTTTTTATCTGTATTTATGTTTCTATCAATAAGATGTTAAACATGGAGAGAGAGAGAGAGAGAGATTACAGTATTGTGCGTTTCTTTAATAATGAATTTTAAACAGGGATGGAGAGAGAAATACTTGAATCTGCAGTGTTGTACGTTTCTTTCATTATGAATTTTAAACTGAGGGATAAAGAAAGTCACTTTGTTTGGTGTGTTACTCGGAGAGAGAGAGAGAGAGAGAGAGAGAGTCAACTTTTTGGTGTGTAACAGAATGTGAGAGTATCCACGCGCGCGCGTGTGTGTGTCAGAGAAAGAGACAGATTATTATGTGTGTGAGAGAGAGATAGAGAGTTTAAAGTACTCTTATTATTTGAGGAAAGTTAAAACTTGTGTATACAATAATGAAGCCGTTCCTGTCTTCTCAGGTTGAACAGTATATCCACAAACCGAGATCAATGAAATAAAGTAATTAGTGTTTGTCACCTTCATATTGATTAATGATCATTAGTGATCACAGGGATATACTTAGGATATACTTAGAATATACGAAGGGATTTAATGAGGAATTTTCCACTGGTGAAAAAACACGTGATACTTTAAAATGTTACTTCCAATTTCCACCTGAATTGAAAATAATACATTTCAATTAATGATAATATGCACGATAATGTCTTTCTTGTATTCACTTCATTTATTTATTTATTTATTTATTTATTTATTTACACCTTCATAAATTTGTGGTGCCCAGTTGCAATAAGTCATCTAAAAATAACAAAAACTTTTTCAGGTTATCTTGAAGAAAATTTACAGATTATTGTCTGGTGTATATTATCATTATAAATATTATTATTATTATTATTTGAAATGTAGGAATATTGAAATGTGATATTTCTTTATTCTGCAATTTCATTCTTGGACTTATCTAAAGTAGCATGTAACATTTTGTCTACTATTAACGGAAAGTACCCTAGTGAATTCAGACGTTAGATAATTTTCAAGTTCCCCATTGTCATAAATTATGAAAGAAATACTAGTATCTTAAAATGCGGAAAAAAGTAAAGAATATGAAACAATTTAAAAGTGTTACACTTTCTATAAAAGAGTTTGTTGTATTTGTAGATTAAAATAAACACGCTTTATGTGAAAATACTGGTAAAATTAAAATTATGCTAATTTTCAAAGTAATTTTGAAGTAAGTTGCCATAAACGTTAATCTTTGAAAACATGTCTTAAGAAGCAGAAAAAAATGTAGAACATGGAACGATGTGAAGTTTTTACAATTTTTATTAAAAACATGACGTTTCTATTGATCAAATTAATCATATGTATGTGTAAATCATCACCTATCTACTATATAACTATGAGACCATACGAAAATATGCGTCATTTAAGGGTATTTTTCAAATTAATTTTGAAGAGATTTGCCATAAACGTACATATTTGAAAAACATGTCTTAAGAAGCAGAAAAAAATGTAGAATACGAAACGATGTGAAATTCTTACAATTTTAATTTAAAACACGATGTTTTTGTTGATCAAAATAAGCATAATTATGTAAATCATCACCTATCTACTATATAACTCTATATGAGATCATACGAATACTATATAGTATATGCGTTATTTAAGGGTATTTTTCAAAGTAATTTTGAAGAGATTTGCCATTTTCGTAAAATTATGAAAAAAATATCATGAGATGCAGAAAAATTCGTAGAATATGAAATGATGTGAAACCGTTTAGGAATGATTATATTAAATTCACAATAAAATAAAAACTATACCAGGTACATGTCTTCCCTATATAAACACTTATAAGTCACCTATATATATACGTATACCGAGCTCTATAGCTGTATACAGGTGACGGATGTAAGGTGACCGTTATAGTTGGATATGAGTTTCACAATCATTCACTCAGTTGAGTGTACACTCAACTCAAATTTGGGAATATTTCAATGTCAATTTTTCAGACATTACACTATTGAAATTAAATATCTAATGTTATATTGAAATTGTTCGGTGTAGGTTTGTTGAATAAAATCAAACATTGTCTCAGAAAACTTGAATTTTCAAAAATATGGATGATAGAAAAATTGGAATATTTGAGTTGAGTGTATACTCAATTGAGTGAATGATTGTGAAACTGGGACCTGATTATTTATTTTATTTTTTACTTTCACAGTTAATGTTTGGATTTCATTACTCAGTATATTTTGATAATTTATTTTTCGTGTTATTCATTATGATTCAAAATCTTGTAGGATATGCCCATTGCAAAAATTGTTAGCAAGATATAGTGCAAACATGCTGGTAAAATACCGAACTTCAAACGGAAGTTACGTCATATTTCGTTATTATTTAAGCACCAAGGATTTTAAAACATGAGCTGCTTACAAAAAGTCAATTAAATTTAGCTGCATTTAGCACAGTAGTTACAAAGAAGAATCTACCAAACACGGCAAAAAACGAACCAATAAAAATATTTCAGAAAAAACCTGTCATTTTGTTAAATGGAATTCATCTTTTTTTTTGAATCTCTTTTGAATAAAACCGGTTGATAACAAAGCAGATATGGCCATTTGTAACATTTTTTTAACAGACAGGACAGTCATTTTGGAGCTGCAGGAAGTTAATTTTGTTACTTTATATACATAAAGAGTTCATTCACACCTACACCTTCACCATGAGACTGGCTATAGCTAGTTTGGTTAAAATAATGGTTGTATCATAATGCATTTTTTATAATTTAATCGTTAAATACATTGAAAATGCATTTCACGATAATTTTAAAAAAAATGCATTATGATAGTTGTTTACTTAATAATGGTGATTAAATTTCACTTAATTTTTCTCGCTTTTATGACACCACGTTGTAACTTGCTTCACCATGCGACTAGTTCAGTTAAAATAATCAACTATAACAAACAGACCTAAGTCATTTTCATGTCTTGTTTTCTTACTTGCGTTTGATTAATATGGTATCAGTTGATTTGATGATTTTAACTTCTAGTTTGAGGTAATAATAAAGATGATACAAAAAACTTTCTTACAAACATCTAGTCATAAAAACTCACATTCTATATGTAAGTTGAAGTATAGTATCCTATGGCATAAGCCCTCCGATTATGAGTACTATTGTTTCATAAGGTGTTCATAATATCAAATCTAAAAACGGTTAGCCAAGACATAGACAATATTTACCTATCATACACCCTGTATCAATTTTACTCGAAGTAGATGAAAGACCCTAAAGTTCACATAAACATTTACATGTAATCATTATATATTGTTGCTGCATGTTCAACCAGATATACTGTAAATAAGGATTTTTATTGACGGGTGATATTAGTGGAGCTTGCCATGAGTGTATTGTTTCGAGTTTGTCATGTAAATATCTCATTTCTATTTGTGTGGAGTCCGTCGTGTAAATATCTCATTTCTATTTGTGTGGGGTCCGTCATGTAAATATCTCATTTCTATTTGTGTGGAGTTTGTCGTGTAAATATCTCATTTCTATTTGTGTGGAGTCCGTCATGTAAATATCTCATTTCTATTTGTGTTGAGTTTGTTTCATGTAAATATCTCATTTCTATTTGTGTGGAGTTTGTCGTGTAAATATCTCATTTCTATTTGTGTGGAGTCCGTCATGTAAATATCTCATATCTATTTGTGTGGAGTCCGTCATGTAAATATTTCATTTCTATTTGTGTGGAGTCCGTCATGTAAATATCTCATTTCTATTTGTGTGGAGTTTGTCATTTGAGTTTGCCTTGTAAATATTCCATTTCTTTTGGTGTGGAGATTGTTTGTCATGTTAATATCCCATTTCTATCCGTGAGGAGTTTGTCATGTTAATATCTCATTTCTACTTGTGTGGAGTTTGTCATGTTAATATTTCATTTCTATTTGTGAGGAGTTTTTCATGAAAATATCTCATTTCTATTTGTATGAAGTTTCCCATGTAAATATGTCACTTCTATTTGTGTGGAGTTTGCCATGTAAATATGTCACTTCTATTTGTGTGGAGTTTGTCATGTAAATATGTCATTTCTATTTGTGTGGAGTTTGTCATGTAAACATCTCATTTCTTTTTGTGTGGAGTCCGTCATGTTAATATCCCATTTCTATCCGTGAGGAGTTTGTTTCATGTTAATATCTCATTTCTACTTGTGTGGAGTTTGTCATGTTAATATTTCATTTCTATTTGTGAGGAGTTTTTCATGAAAATATCTCATTTCTATTTGTATGAAGTTTGCCATGTAAATATGACACTTCTTCTTGTGTGGAGTTTGCCATGTAAATATGTCACTTCTATTTGTGTGGAGTTTGTCATGTAAATATTTCTATTAGTGTGGAGTTTGCCATGTAAATATGTCATTTCTATTTTTGTTGAGTTTGTCATGTAAATATCTCATGTCTATTTTTGGCGTTTGTTCGCATGTAAATATATCATTTCTATTTTTGTTGAGTTTGTCATGTAAAGATATCATTTCTATTTGTGTTGAGTTTGTCTTGTAAATATATCATTTCTATTTGTGTTGAGTTTGTCATGTAAATATATCATTTCTACTTGTGTGGAGTTTGTCATGTTAATATTTCATTTCTATTTGTGAGGAGTTTTTCATGTAAATATGTCACTTCTATTTGTATGAAGTTTGCCATGTAAATATGTCACTTCTATTTGTGTGGAGTTTGCCATGTAAATATGTCACTTCTATTTGTGTGGAGTTTGTCATGTAAATATTTCTATTAGTGTGGAGTTTGTCATGTAAATGTGTCATTTCTATTTTTGTCATTTTTATTTTTGTTGTTTGTCATGTAAATATCTTATTTCTATTTGTTGCGTTTGTTTGTCATGTAAATATATCATTTCTATTTTTGTTGAGTTTGTCATGTAAAGATATCATTTCGATTTGTGTTGAGTTTGTTTTGTAAATATATCATTTCTATTTGTGAGGAGTTTTTCATGAAAATATCTCATTTCTATTTGTATGAAGTTTGCCATGTAAATATGTCACTTCTATTTGTGTGGAGTTTGCCATGTAAATATGTCACTTCTATTTGTGTGGAGTTTGTCATGTAAATATTTCTATTAGTGTGGTTTGTCATGTAAATATGTCATTTCTATTTGTGTGGAGTTTGTCATGTACACATCTCAATTCTATTTATGTGGAGGTTGTCGTGTAAATATCTCATTTCTATTTGTGCTGTTTGTTTGTCATGTAAATATCTTATTTCTATTTGTGTGGAGTTTGTCATGAAATATCTCATTTCTATTTGTGTTGAGTTTGTCATGTAAATATCTCATTTCCATTTGTGCCGTTTGTCATGTAAATATATCATTTCTATTTGTGTTGAGTTTGTCATGTAAATATATCATTCCTATTTGTGTTGAGTTTGTCATGTAAATATATCATTTCTATTTGTGTTAAATTTGTCATGTAAATATATCATTTCTTTTTGTGTTAAATTTGTCATGTAAATATCTCTTTTCTATTTGTGTCGAGTTTGTTTGTTATGTTTATATTTCATTCCTTTTTGACGATCAAAATGTAATACTACGTCGTGAAATCTCATGAACATGTTTTAAAATAACACAGCACTAATCAACTGAATCTTGTAAACGCCGACTAGATAAACATGTGCAATCAAATCAGATATGGTATGTTTTTAGATTACATTATTAGTTGTTTCTGGTCTTTTACTTTAATGTCAAAGTTGAGAACATTATAACGGCTTGGTTTTTAAGAAGAAAAAATAAAGGGATCAGTTCAAATGTACATATCGCTCAGAGAAACAAAAATTACAAAGCAGTAGAAAAAATCGGGGTTTTTATTGATAAAAAATGAAATTTAAAACAAAATGGATCATGAACGAACAAATGAGATTTCATGGCACCCCCATCTTTTATCTTTCCCTTTATGTTGTTTCATCAAACAATATGGGTTCCTATGAGTATATACTATTCTAAACCCGTCATCATACAAATATCGTAAACAGTCGAATGCCTTTTCATATTTTTCTCTTGGCGGTAAAACACGGCCTTCTGTAAGGTCTAAGTGTATTTCTACAACAAACTGTTTTATGTCTTTCATACTTCCGCTCTTAACCATTTCCGGTATAACAGGAAGTTCCCACATTTCTATATCAATTTTTAGAATGTCAATTGGTGTCTGAAATAGAAATAGACAATAAATAAAGCAATACTTTAAGTGTAGACACAACCCGTTGGCAAGACAGAACTACCTGCTTTAAAAACTTGTTCCGGACGACTTGTGAACATCTTAAATAATTAAAACTAATATCTGTTTCACTGTTTTTGAAACGGCAAATTTCTCAAGTTCGCTTACTTCACCATTAGCCTAATCCTTATTGAAAATCACTGAGTGTATCAGTCATAAAGCATAAAGTCAGAGAAGTCATAATGAATATTTCTTATTTTATCGTTAATTACATTCAAATAAATATTTCATCACATCTGAAGAAGCAGTATTCATTTTAAGTAAAAAAAAAACTTTAGCATCACTCCTTGTGTAAAATTTGCTCATTATCAAATTATAAATTTCCTTTTGCAAGAACATATTTATTCTGTGATAATGTGCATAGACTGCGGGAAAGAACACGCATTCGATCTTAAATTTCCTGTTTCAATTTTTTATTTAATATTAAAAAAAATAATTTATTATTTATTATAACCCACTTTCAAGTCTTGGGTCAGACCCGGCCGGGGTTCGAACCCACGACCTCCCACTTACGGAGCGAGCATTCTACCGACTGAGCTACCGCAGTGGTTGAAAAAATAATAATTGGAGGATTTCAACAAATATTTGGTTACATTTGCTTAGCAGTTTCAGAGGACAAGATTTAAGTTTAAAGCCCCACATATGGGTCCATGCCACATGCCATAAAACCAGCTGTTCATAGCCTGTTGGGCCAAAAACGGAACCTAGTGATTGATAACAATGTTTGACTACAGTCACTTGTGATGGTCTGTACTTGCAATTTTAATAACTATGAAATTATATTATCAAGATACCCACATTCACTTGACGCCCTGTATATAAAAAGTAATTACCTGAGACCATCCAAGGTCGCGTCTTATTGTGGAGAGTCTTTTCATTGGCCAATTATTATAAAAATTATCTTCCGATGACAATCCCGTGGCATGGAAATATATATAACTAGATCTACGATGGTCTCCTACTTTCATGCTGAAATATAAAACGTAAACGATTTTATAAAATTATGTTTCAGTTTTTACTAAGATGTCAGCTACAATTCATCATCGCGTGGGACTGAAGGCTTTAGCTAGCATCTTGGAATTTAAGGTAACACTATCGAGTTACGGTCCCTAATCCCGCTAGAGGGCTACTTCTCAGTCAGGATTCAGGAAAATTATCGATCGATACAAAAACTGACCAACGCTGGATTCAACAAAAGAACGATAACTCTTCCCGCTATAATTAAATGACATCAGTGCCTTCGAATGATTCATTTTCAATATCGCCTGAGGGATTAATAGATTAAATTGCTTTATTAGCGGTAAATTACGCTTACTTTATTCAATACAAATGTCAAATCGGATCGGAATGAGAACATGTAAATATATGAATTTGCTACGCATATGATGATCAGTAGTTAAAGGGGCCATTTCCAAACTCACAGAAAAATTATTTCTCAGCAGCATGTAACGGTTCGCCATTTTGGATCTATGAAAACCGTAACAATCTATGAATGACATTTCTCATACCTTGGGTCAAAACAGTGTACTTGACATCCATATCTTCTTGAAATGTCATCGTCAAAACTAAAATCGTTGTTAATTCTGAAAATAAACAATACATATAACTCCTTGAAAGTAAACACGATAACAAAACTGAAAACATACAGATTGGGTTTACAAAATCTACACCGATGATGAGGGCCGTAAAAAATAAAGCTCTTAGGCGACTAAATCAGTGATTTTACAACCCTTTTAGTTAACAAAACAATATTTCCTGTTTTCAGATTGGAAGAGTTTCCCTTTTTTTCAAAAGTTGGAGATTTCTTGAATAAACAGAAAACTATTTTAAGACATGCTTGCAATAGTAAGGATTTTGAAAGTGAATATCATTTTTGGAATTCCTACAAATATTACATTCAAACAGTGATATTGTAAAGAGGTAATATTGTGACAAAATTTTTAATTTTTGATGGTCAGGACAGTATAGAACAAAATAGTTTATTTTGTGTAAAAGTTTTTTTTCTTGTACATTAATTTTAACAGTCAAACTGGAATATACATCATTTTTCGGGGTGGGGGGTGTGGTGTGGGGGGGGGGGGGTTTACCTAAATCGATAGTAATTTACTCAAACAAAACCATGTTACTGCAAACAACCTCGACATCATCAATATTAATTCCCTACAACTGTGACAATTTTTGACGATAAATTATGCCCAGTTTCCATAGAAATTCAAATAAACATTCATCGAATTTTATTTGTATTTTAACTTACTCCTAATCGTAACAGGAAATAGCTAAGCGCAGTCTTATGTATCCCTTATTTATTTTTTCATTTATTTATTTAATGCAATAAAATATCAAAAACAATAACGTCACCAGTCTCCCCTGAAAAATGCTTCTTGGTCTCCAAGTCAAACATTACACTAAATTAATATTTAGTATATGAACAAAATAAAAATATGGGTCAGATTATATATCAAAATTAATACAAAAAGTATGGACGCAAAATTTTACATTAAATTAAAAAAAAAAAAAAAAATTTAAGCTTAAATTTTATGCCAGTGTTGCCAAGGACAACGACTGCATGAAAGTAACGTCTTGTCAATCATTCTCGCTTGTCATGCACTTTTGAAATATACATGGACATGTACAGGACTTTGGGAATTAAGATCATAGTTGATATAAGCTAAATCCTAAGTGAACAGATGTCAAATCAATGGACTGATTAATGACCATCTACCATCATCTATAGTTGTGCCTTTTTATTTCCTATAAATCACAAAACAGATGGCCGTAGATTAAAACAAGAGGCCCATGGGCCTTAACGCTCACCTGAGGATATGTTTAAAATTGTTTGCAAAGTACAATAGACAATATATTCACTACAGAAACTTTACAAGTATTCTCAAGTTAAGAACTGCAACAAAACTTAATCAGAAATATATCCAGTAACATTTCATTTATAAGTAGCTTATATAATATGCATGAAGTAACTTAGTGCAATAAATAATTTCCAAATCATTAACCAATTTCAGTATACTAATGCAACTATGTCCTTGACCTTTGAACATATATGACCTTGAACCATATATGATCGTCATGTCAATATCTACAATATTCTAATGTACATAGCCTTTACAAAAAGTTAACAGTTTTTAAGATAATTAGCAATTTAAGTCTTCTTCTGCAGCTGAGACCTTGACCTTTCAACATATGACCTTGAATCATATATCAAAATGATTGCTATGTCAATACCTACAATATTCTAATATGCATGCCTATACAAAAAGTTAATAGTTTTCAAGATAATTAGCAATTTAAGTCTTCTTTTGCAGTTGTAACCTTGACCTTTCAACATATGACCTTGACCCATATATATAAACGATCGTCATATCAATACCTACAATATTCCAATATACATGCCTAAACAAAAAGTTAATAGTTTTCAAGATAATTAGCAATTTTTGCAGTTGTGACCTTGACCTTTGAACATATGACCTTAGAGCATGTCCTCAAAATGATCGTCATGTCAATACCAACAATATTCCAATATACATGCCTATACAAAAAGTTAATAGTTTTCAAGATAATTAGCAATTTAAGTCATCTTCTGAAGGTATGACCTTGACCTTTGAACATATGACCTTGAGCCATATAACAAAATGATCGTCATGTCAATCCCTACAATATTCTAATGTACATGCTTATACAAAAAGTTAATAGTTTTCAAGAAAATAAGCAATTTAAGTCATCTTCTGCAGCTGTGACCTTGACCTCTGAACATAAGACCTTGAACCATATATCAAAATGATTGTCATGTTTATACATAAAATATTCTTATATACATGCCTATACAAAAAGTTGAAAGTTTTCAAGATAATTAGCAATTTAAGTCTTCTTTTGCAGCTGTGACCTTGACCTTTCAACATATGACCTTGAACCATATATCAAAATGATTGCCATTTTAATACCTATAATATTCTAATATACATGCCTAAACAAAAAGTTTATAGTTTTCAAGATAATTAGCAATTTAAGTCATCTTCTGAAGCTGTGACCTTGACCTTTGAACATATGACCTTGAGCCATATAACAAAATGATCGTCATGTCAATCCCTACAATATTCTAATGTACATGCTTATACAAAAAGTTAATAGTTTTCAAGAAAATAAGCAATTTAAGTCTTCTCTGCAGCTGTGACCTTGACCTTTCAACATAAGACCTTGAACCATATATCAAAATGATTGTCATGTCAATACCTAAAATATTCGAATATACATGGCTATACAAAAAGTTTATAGTTTTCAAGATAATTAGCAATTTAAGTCATCTTCTGAAGCTGTGACCTTGACCTTTGAACATATGACCTTGAATCATATATCAAAATGATCGTCATGTCAATCCCTACAATATTCTAATATACATGCCTATACAAAAAAGTTTTATAGTTTTCAAAATAATTAGCAATTTAAGGTTTCTTTTGTAGCTGTGACCTTGACCTTTGAACATATGACCTTGAGTTATATATCAAAATGATCGTTGTTGCAATACCTACAATATTCTAATATACATGCCTATACAAAAAAACATAGTTTTCAAAATATAGTGACAAATACATAATTTTTAGCAATTTCCCCACTCAGTACCTTACCATTTCCCCATAATGAGCCCCATGGCTACCATTTGTGCAAATCTGAAACTACATGACCTAAGGATGTTATAAATGAAATAACTAAGGTATATCTCTTGTAGATTCAGAGGAGAAGATTTTCAAATTTTTTCACTATTTCCCCCCTTATGGGGCCCCAAGGGGACATAACTCCTTTATTTGTGCAAATCTGAAAGGGCTTTACCCAGGCATGATGGTTTCCAAGTTTCATCAAATTTGGCCCAGTGGTTTTGGAGGAGAAGATTAAAATGTAAAGTTTACGCACGACGGACGACGCACGACGGACGAAGATGGATAGCAATAGCTCATCTGAGCTAAAAACGGGGGTGGGTGGGTGGGAATAAACTGACACTGTCTATTTTTCTTCGTTTTATTCGTTGTTTGTTGGTTCTTATTCATAATATGTACTGAATACTACAAAATGCTAAGTATTAAGTTATATCACATCACCAAGAGTACAGATAAAAATTAAAAGAAATCAATTGCCTATTGATTATCTTTTAGCTTTTAAAAACGAATAGTGGCTCCAATGAGACAATCAACAAGGATAAATATGGATCGTAATGCAACAGCTTGAGTAGAAATAATGATCTTAATATGGATTTTCTTACTTATTTTCCTAAACAAATGTAGTCTTAGTGCTGTTAAAATATTTTACATCGAATGCGTTTCGTCCTAACGTTATTTTGTACGTTACAATTTAGAAGTATATTTATTTATCTCGTACTCTAATTTTCTTGTGACGCATTATTAAACACAATGGACGAGGGGTTTCTCGCGCGCGTGTACGTGAGAGTGTTCTCTCTCTCTCTCCTCTCTCTCTTTTTTTTTTTTTTTTTTTTTTTTTTTTTTTTTTAGTTTTTTAGACTTTGAAAAAAAAAACGCTTTTCACTTCAACGAAACGTTTTAAAATGTTTACACTGTAAAATAATGTGTGATTTGTGATAACATTGTAAATCCACAATTTATTAAAACAAAATGGTTCGAAACCACACTCATAATGCTTCCAAAAAATTACTTTGTATTCAATCTGTTGGCCTTACAAAGCAAATTTTATAATAAAAGCATGTGGCATAAAACATCAAATTTAATCATTGGTTATGGTTATTGGGAAGAGTGTAAAAAGAAATTTACCTACATCACTGAAACTGATGGATATACATGTACATGGAAAGTGCGCGTTGTATCATTACATGTACTACATTTTCTGGGGGACAAAAACTTACCCGAAGGACAGCACTTTACAATCTGATTTTGGTCTATATCTTTCGTCGTCACAAATGTCCCAGCCGCCATCTTGTATATTGCCCACTCTGACCATTCTGTTGCAGGTCTCCTGCTTGGTATTTACATACCTGAAAAAAATATAACAAAACTGAATTACAAGGTGTTACAATGGGACAACTAAATGTTACATTTAGGTCGCATGGAAATTCTGAAAACACATTCTTAACGTCTCAAACATCATTCCAAACTGAAGTTCATATTTTGTTCGAGACAGTTAGACTTTTAAAAACCCGCTTTTCGGTTGAACGAAACGATTTTTAAAATGTTTACACGGTAAAATAATGTGTACTGTGTGATAACATTGAAAGACCATTACAATATGGTTCTAAACGATAGTCATAATACTTCCAAGAAAGTTTACTTAGTATTTATACTGTTGGTCAAACTAACCAAATCGGCAAATGTATATTAAATGCACAAAACATAAGGATCAACATTTTGCAGAAAGAAAATTTATTGGACTTTCAAATACTGAGAGTCTTTGCAGCTCGTTTTCGGTAAGCATCGAAATTTCTAATTACCTATGATATATGGCAGATAATGTAGCAAAATCCATTCTAGCAATTTCCTCTCTGGATGGCAATCCTGACCCAGTTGTGGAATGTCCTCCTATATTATTTTGCTGAACATTCTGGTTATAATTTTGTTGAAGCAAGTTTCCTTGTTGGCCAGGCATGAGATTATTTCCACCTACGGACAACCCCGTCAAACGGTTTACAGAATACTGTGGTACATTTGCAAGTTGGTTAGCAATACTGTCTTGAGCCTGATTTCCGGTTTGTCCAATTCCAATTACTCCTCGATTTACCGGATTCAACTGTCCCACGATATGTTGATTCATTTGATTTCCCGGTTGTCCAACTATCCCCGGCTGCTGTACGGGAAGGGTATTTGTAGCCATTGTAGGTTGTCTTGGATAAAGTGTTTGAATAAATGCATCTCCCGCTAAATTCGGGGGCTGGCGGACATTTTGGTTTTGCAGCAGTGTATTCATATTATCATTAGCATTTTTAAGTTCATCTGATACGTAAGAAGGCACATTGTTACTTGGGTTTCTGTTTATAACTTTGATGAAGTTTCCATGGTTACCCCGTGAAGGGTTGTTTACTCCTTGAGACAATATAACGTTTCTATCAACATTTTGAAGTACATTTCCATCATTTCTATTATTTAAATTTTCGTATAGATTAGAAGGCACGTTTTTTAAAATGACAGAATCACGTTGATTATTTTCAGATTGAATTTGAAACAAATTTCCAGTCATCAGTTTGGCTAAATTCGTCCGTTCCTGGTGCCGTACTGTTGTTGTTTTCAAAGTAGTTATAGCGGCTACTTTATTCTCTTCATCTGCAGATTGTAATGGTGATGATTTTCGAGAATTTATACTGTTTTCATTATCATCCCTCTCAAAAAATATGGATTCTTTCCTAAAGGGATCTTTGGTAGTGACTTTTTGGGTCTTATTTACTTGAAATCGGCGATTTATATACCTATCGTTAAAAAGTGAGTCTCTAATACCCAAGTCTTGATTTAGTTTGTGTGTTTTCTGAAAATAACCAAAAAGTAAAAATTAAAATTAAGCTACATCTGTGACAATTATTTGAAGCAGAATAAGTGTTAAGAAAACTATCGCAATGAATACCGTTGTTAATAGCCGGTTACGGATTAAGTAAAGACTGCCAAATTTTAATATACTTCATTCCACTTATGTAAGGTGTATGAAATGTCATGTACTACTTTTGAATTTTTATAAAAAAAAAATGAAGTGATAAATTCCAATGTGACACACACAAACATAAACCTATTCAGTAATATGTACAAGCGATTTTAAAGTACAGGTTACATAACAAATTTTAGTAATATGTAATTTTTATTTCAAACAAAATATTTAAGCTCAATATACCTTTATTTATTTATTTACTTTACTTTATTATATTATTTTATTTGTTTATTTTCCTTTTTTGGCTGTGGGGCACCGAAAATGTCGGTTTAATAATCCCACATTACCAATTTCAAATGCCACATTGGAAATTTGAGAAATGTAATTTTTAATACTAGTATTTCCTGATCCAATATGCAAATTAAGATGGGATTCACATCATGATACATTACCGAATACCTTATTTTAACCTAATTCAAAATGCAAATTAAGATGATATTTATGACAGGTGTATATGCATGACAACATGTAGACCTATTTTAAACAGTAATCATGATATGTTTGGAATCATGTATTGCTCTCATTTGTTTTTTTTTTTTTTTTTTTTTTTTTTTTCAAACGGGTTGTTATTTATAGTAAATGTCAAATCTTATACTAATTAAAAAAAACTTACCTCATAATTTAACATATTTAATTTATTAACATAACGCTGTGAGTCTGTATTATCTTTTCTCGTGGTAAAATAATACACTGTACCAAGTCCCATAATAAACAGACCCAGTGCTGGCAATGATGCTACAAAATAATGATATTATAATATAAAACCTCACATGTGCAATCTGATTTTTTTTTTCTAAAATCCGTACCTTAGAAAACCGTAAGCAGCTTATTTATGAAAGAGACAAAGAGTCTTTGATATTCAACACAAGTTCCTTAAAGGAAACTATACACTTATTTCATGGTTGCATTTTTATAATATTTATAACGGACTATAACTTGTGAAAACATACCTGAATACAGGTCATAGGACACTTTGATTTAGAGAATAACATTGCGTAATATAGGGGAGTGTGCACTCTACAAGTAGATATGAGTAACAATATACAGTAACACCAGACACAAACAAATAGCACTCTAGCAACGATATTTAATAATAATAATAATAATAATACACGTAATACCTTTACGAAGTCCCATCTTCCCTATAAATGCGCCAGCTGCATTCCTGAAAGAAAAAAAGGTAATAATCACAATGTCATGTGCGACTTTCTACATGTATTTTTAATTTTATTGGAAAAAAATTCAAATAGTAACCAGAGACATACATATCAATATATATCATATCATACACTGTGTAATTAAAATCATGTAAAATATGAAAAGACCTTAGACTGCCGGTGAACAATTGTGTAAGCAGACTTTATCCCTACTTAGAACGTGATGATGTTTTACCTGACTGATCGGCACTGTTCGATGTTATATGCAAACTGCAAATGAATTTTATTCATTACGTCCGCTTCAATGATCGGGATGCTGTCACGTGACCGTTCGATTTTTTTAGGATAAAAAGGTTAAACAGAAGACTTGAATACGTACAAGGACACATACAATTTATTTTATATAATATGCTATCATATTACAGTTTTTAAATAAATAGTTATTTCGTACTAATAATTTATGAACACTTAAAATGTCATGGGCGTCTCCAGTAGGCATTTGGTGACGTTGTCTCAGTTTCTTCAAGTCCGTATAGACATTATCAGATTATTATCATCGTCAAGAAAATTAAAAATATCTTAAGTTCCAAATTAACCCGTTTTATTTCAAATGATAAATTCAAAAGAATTATATATATATATATATATATATATATATATATATATATATATATATATATATATATATGTGTGTGTGTGTGTGTGTGTGTGTGTGTGTGTGTGTGTGTGTGAACACAATTAATAATGGATAAAATTCGGTGAACTAAAGTAAATCTTATAAAACTACAGTCAGTTTTGAATTTTGTTCATGATAGTAGATTTAGATAAAAGAGAAATACAACTTACAGCAGAATTGTACAAATGGGTTAATGACAAACATGACAGGCTTCTTCTTCCAAATGAGAATTGGAATGATGTTATAAGCGGACCGTGATGAATCAGGACACTTCAACAAGTGCAAAACACATCGGTTACCCTACTCTAGATTTAAATATGTCTGTGAAAAGTGTAGTGCATTTTTTAAAACCAATACCTCTAATGACACTATATGTGATGTATGTGTAAGGTTAGGATCAATTCTTGGGGAACACCATGCAAGTAGTCCAAGCAGATAGAATTCTCTCAAGGAGCAATCCAATTCTCATGCCTATTTAAGTGAATTACAAAGTAACTGTGTCTATTCTAAGTGTGGACAAGGGACGTGATGATCCCAGAAACACATCATGCTGAGTGGTAGAACATGATAAAGAATAAGGTAAATTCTGACAGACTTGATACATAACATGGAATTCACACCATCTGCCGCGGAATTACACTTATTTACTGTAACACACACACACACACACACACACACGAGGACAAATATCGTGTTTCATCACTTAGATTCACATATTTTCAAATAAGCTGCATAAATATAGTCTTCATATTACAGAATATTGACTTATACTTTTCTCTTTTATCTCTATATTGACCGCAGTATATATCTTTTGTCTACGTTTACGGTATGTGAGAGAGAGAGAGAGAGAGAGAGAGAGAGAGAGAGAGAGAGAGAGAGAGAGAGAGAGAGAGGGGGGGGGAATTATATACAGAAGAATCATAACAATAACCTTGATTAAAAGTCAACAAACTATAGAATTACCGAGATTAACAGTATTATCGCGATCGAATCTACATTTAATTTGGCAAATATAAATTAATATTAACAGCTTGTCAAGAGACACCACAAAGGGAAGTTTTAGCAAAGACAGTAATGGTAAACACTTGTAATAAAGTCTGGGTTACACAAAGTGCCGACAGAAATAACCGGAAAGTCCATAAAATCTCACTCAGGTCATCTAATAGATTCTGCATATGCATGTTGTCAATTTAAACCTTTCTTCTGTATTTTGTATGTTAGATATTGTGATTCATGTTTCACAGAACACCAAGAACAAGCTTACTCTGAGTTTATTGTCTATGATGTCCCATTAGATTTGTCTCATTAAATTGTGTCTCATTAGATTGTAATAACAGTATTAATGCCCATCAGATATATCTGTATTTTGACAGCTGGGGAGTCAACAGAAAGTTTATATATTACAGGTGAACGTTAAATTAAAGTCATGATGAAAATGGTGCAAATATCATCACTGTTGTTTCAAGATTTTATGATCCATAAAGTGTATTCAAACTTCAGAAGATCTTGAAAGAGTTGAAGTGGACTGTAAAGTCATATATCAGTTTAATAAGTTCATTCAGTCAACTAATACAACAAATATTTTAGCTATATTTAACCCAAGACCGGTTTTAAAATCTATATACTGTTATTCGGGAAGAGGGTTAAAAATAGATACACGCCGGTAGAAACTTTTGAGACGACCACAGAGTGCGTGTGTGTGAGAGAGAATAAAATACGCCATGTAACTACATCGAATCCTTATTCTAAATAACCGTGGCGAGAAAGGGGGGCCTGTGTGGGGCTTAACGAATTTTTTTTTACATGCACAGGCATATTATAATATATACCGATTATATTATAAATACCGATACGTACCGTGTATTGTTACTTCTGGTTTATTTCCTTGACGTTAATCTTCCTACATATTCTTCATCTGATTAATAAGAAAACAAAAGTACTGTAATCCAGTCGATGTAAAATGAATCAGGAAACACGATATCGTTACGTACTCGATGAGGGTTGTTCTCTTAACATATAAATAAAACACTTGGTAAACGACCTTCCCTTTTTCTTATGCCTTATGGCAATACGGCGTTGTATTATGTCGCATTTAACACTGTCGAAAATCACTGATGCAAGGAAATTAAACCTAGATCGGTAGCCTTGTCATATAGTATAAGACGTGCATGGACATCTATTACCGATTATTCACCCTAGACAAATTTGGTTTCAAAACGTGGCATTCAGTACGCGTGTATGATATCGATCTAGCATCTCATTCAAGTTCATTAACAGGATTTACTGCAAATATGCCGACCAATACCGAACATAACGAAATGCTGGATTATTTATGCCAAATAGCGATTCATGCAGAAATTTCGAAAATGCAAGAAATCTTGCGATTGAAAGTGACAAGATATTGAGTTATTCTGAAATAAATTAAACAAACAACAGTTAAACCAAATTTAAAGAAAACACCATCAGAATAAATATATTCAGAAGATGTCTTGTGTATTTTGCAATGACCTCACCGACACGTGCGATGCCGGGATTGAACACACCCTCCTTACCACTAACTCGTTCCCCTTTCATCGATCGGCAGTTAAAAAATACATAGAATTGTAATAACCATTTTTCGTTTCATGACATTTCCGACTGATGGATTGGACATTGCAATTATAGTATATGATCTCACGCAAAAAATAAAAAGGTTGAAAAATGCAAGAAAATGCATGAGCCAGCCAGTAAAAGATAAAACATTTTAGAAACACGGAAGCCTTCAAGTCAGTTTACCTTTGCAATATATATATTTTACATATTACATATATGTAATAAACATTTGAAAAATGTTTGATGAACGAGAACCTTGTCTAGTAAAAATGTCAACCATCTTCTGATATGAGATGTGTGAAGCACTCTTAAGTGCATTTCTGGTAAAAGCAAGCGCGACTAGAAGTCTCCTTACATTGCAAATAGGCAAGTAAACGATATTGAAAGTAGAAGTAGGAAAAACGACAATAACCATTTACACATAAGAAACCACACTGAGAGTATCGTTATCAAGGATTACTTTACAGGGTGTATGTAATTACTACCACGTACTGAGTTTTCACAAGTTTGGCGTGGTATGTATGGCATTTTCCATGATAAGTAGGGTAGCAAATCAAGTTAAAGATTGCATTTATGTGGAGGTGGGTTTTGTACAGATGTATGATATAATCTGATGTCTTATACACGTGGGGAAATACTGAATACAGATAATGATACATGTTCACGCAGGGAGTATACATGTTTTTGTCAAAAATGATAAGTTACCAGGTCTACTCACAGGAACTTGTAATTGTCTCTATAATTAAAAAAAAATTAACCATACACCCTGTTTTTTGTTGTTTTTTTTTTTTTTTTTTTTTTTTTGGTCTACTCTTCTAGGAAGTCGGTGTTGAAAAGTATACTTTATCGGGTGAACGGATGAGGATAAAAAAGGTGTTGTACCGGAAAAAACCATAACGTGAACATGTCCCATATCAAGGTACACGAACATGAAGAGAACTATGAACTATACAAAGACTTTTCGGGAAAAGATATTAATAAGAATGATCAGCAATGAAGTTTTGCTGATCAAAACAAAGAGTTTTTTTGCTTTTGTCCGATGCCGTGTTCTACATGATGCCCTACTGATAACCTCAGGCTGATTGTGTTTCCGCTCAAACACGACAGATTAACATACTTCAAAGATGTCACTTTCATTAATCTTAAAAAGAATACATTAAATGCAAGAATATGATAAAAAAAATTAATAATTTTATTAATGTAACAACAATAAATAAATAATAAATAGAAAAATAAAAAATTAAAAAATAAATAAAAATAATAAATAGAAAATGACAGTTATTAATTAAATAAAATCTCTCTCTCTCTCTCTCTCTCTCTCTCTCTCTCTCTCTCATTAATAAGTGTTAAGTCAAATAAGCCATTAGTTAACTCTACTGAGAATTTGTAAGACAAAAACCACGTGTAGGTAATAAATTGATTAAACTTATACCACACTTTCATTATATCCTTCGATAATATGCCCAATGAAAATATCTTCAAGCAATTTTGATCAAACAGTAAATCTTATTTTCTGATCAAATCAGACAGTCTGGTCTAGAAAAGACTGTTAAGATGACCAGAGGCAAAGTTCCTTAAATTTCCCGACAAGATATTTGCGGATTATATAGGTCTCTTCTGAATAGTGCGTTATTTGTTATTTCCAGTAACTGGCGTAACTAATTTAAAATTTGTAGGAAGATAAAGGCAACTCTGAGTATGACCTTGACCTGTTACATACTTATAACACATGTAATATGTAATTACTGCTTACAAAAAAATATAATGAAAGAAAGAAAAAAAAAACATATTATATACAGTGAAAATCTCGATTCATCGCCACCATTTTTCAAATATTGCTGTTATATAACCGTTTAACGATAAATTGAGGAAAAAAAAAATACCCGAGAGTTATAAATAGAACTTTTGAACTTCAAAATAATGTGGCGATAACCAATGGACTTCAATTTCACAGACCGAAATAGAAATTAAAAGAATCTATTAATAGATATATCGGGTTGTTACGACGAAGTTATACGTAATGGTATTGTACGTTCGAAACAGGTGCGTGTCCGCGTTGTAATTCCGCCCATCAAAATACAGTAGAAAATGGAATAATGGTGTTTTACGCCTCAGTCAAGAATTTTCATTTATATCGAGGATATCAGTTCTGGGACGGTTGAAAAAAAACTTTCAAGCTAACTGACGAATTTTCCCACACCAACTTACGGTTCTTTCTGAGTTGTATTGGAATCAGGACAGTAAGAGATACTGTGATCCCCTTTCGACCAATCGGCCCCCGAACTCCAAAATACAGTAGAGACAATATTTAAATAATGAAAATTATATAATGAATAATACATGTATAATGTTTACATCCTTTAATTTAGTTTAGAGCATACTTACCGTAATTAAACTGTATATATATATATATATATATATATATATATATATATATATATATATATATATATATATATATATATATATCTATATATATATATATATTTATATAGGT